>CM053626.1:60708270-60795203 GCA_028646595.1 Phalanger gymnotis | reverse complement strand
GAAATCATCAAGGAGAACTGCTTTGATATTCTAGAGCCAGAGGGTAAAACAGAAATTGAAAGAATCCACAGATCGCCTCCTCAAAAAGATCCCCAAAAGAAAACTCCTAGGAATATTGTTGCCAAATTCCAGAGCTCCCAGATCAAGAAGACAATACTGCAAGCAGCCAGAAAGAAACAATTTGAGTATTGTGGAAACACAATCAGAATAACACATGATCTAGCAGCTTCTACATTAAGGGACTGGAGGGTTTGGAATATGATATTCCAGAGGTCAATGGATCTAGGATTAAAACCAAGAATCACCTACCCAGCAAAACTGTGTATCATGCTCTGAGGCAAAATACAGACTTTCAACAAAATAGAGGACTTTTAAGCTTTCTCAGTGAAAAGACCAGAGCTGCATAGAAAATTTGCCTTTCAAACACAAGAATCAAGAGGAGCTTGAAAAGGTAAACAAGAAAGAGAAATCACAAGGGACTTACTAAAGTTGAACTGTTTTGTTTACATTCCTACATGGAAAGATAATGTGTATGATTCATGAGACCTCAGTATTAGGGTAGCTGAAGGGAATATGCATGTGTATATATATATATATATGTATATATGTGTGTGTGTATGTATATATATATGCATATGTATATGTATATATATAGAGAGAGGGCACAGGGTGAGTTGAATATGAAGGGATGATATCTAAAAAAATAAAATCAACTTAAGGGATGAGAGAGGAATATACTGAGAGAGGGAGAAAGGAAGAGATAGAATTGGGTAAACTATCTCGCATAAAAGTGGCAAGAAAAAGCAGTTCTGTAGGGAGGGAAGAGGGTGCAGGTGAGGGGGAATGAGTGAATCTTGCTCTCATCAGATTTGACCTGAGAAGGGAATACCATTTGGGTATTGGGTATCTTACCCCACAGGTAAGAAGGTAAGAAGGAGGAAGAAGATAAAAAAGGGGTGATGATAGAAGGGAGGGCACATAGGGGGAGGAGGTAATCAAAAACAAACACTTTCGAAAAGGGACAGAGTCAAGGGAGAAAATTCAGTAAAGGGGGATAGGTTAGGAAGGAGCAAAATATAGTTAGTCTTTCACAACATGAGTACTGTGGAAGGGTTTTACATAATGATACGCATGTTGCCTATGTTGAACTGCTTGACTTCTTAGGGATGGTGGGTTGGGAGGGAAGAGGAGAGAGAATTTGGAACTCAAAGTTTTAAAAACAGATGCTCAAAAACAAACAAAAAAAAGTTTTTGCATGCAACTAGGAAATAAGATACACAGGCAATGGGGCACAGAAATTTATCTTGCCCTACAAGAAAGCAAGAGAAAAGGGGATGGGACAGGAGTGGGGTGATAGAAGGGAGGGCTGATTGGGGAATGGGGCAACCAGAATATATGCCATCTTGGAGTGGGGGGGAGGGTAGAAATGGGGAGAAAATTCGTAATTCAAACTGTTGTGAAAATCAATGCTGAAAACTAAATATATTAAATAAATTTAATTAAAAAAAAAGAAAACGAACTATTTCTATTAAGTAGTTTTAAGAGTTGCAATTTACTTCTGTGAAAAATACAGATTTCTGCTCCAGGTAATAGGAGTTAAGTGGCTTCCTCTTAACTCAAAATCCTTAGCCGAGACCTTGAAACTCTAATATAATATGATCTTGTAATTTCTGAATTGCATCCCTGCAATTCATAGAAATAAAGAGTAAATTTAAAAGTCCATCTTTGCAAAACAAAGAGAAGTATTAAAGAAGAGGAATAACAGGTTTTCAAAAAATAAATAGATATTATAATTTAGAGAGATGAGACATTCCACAAGAATGACTGGTTCGTTGTTTAGCTAAGTGAAAGCCTGTTCATGGGTTTCTGAATGGGTTGTTTCTACTGAAAACTTTAATAATATATAACTGACAAGCATAACTAAAGAGGTTGGAATGGAGGGATTGAATACTTAAATTAAGTTCTCATCCTTTTCCTCCTAAGTCCCAAGCAGCACTTGTCTCCCAAGAGTGATAAGAGGGAGGCCTGCACTCATTAGTTCTAGCATATTTGTGGGAGCCCTACCTTGTTGTGCACAGCACTGGCCTAGAGCAAGGGCACTGAGCAGGAGTGAGAATGAAGGACATGGAGATGGTGGCTTACACCAGCAGTATTCTTTTCTGCCACTTTCTCACAGTTAAAGGTGAAAAATCTCAAAGGCAACTAGTCAGGAATCAGGAGGCTGTTCACCCATAAAGAACGATTCACTCTTTACTCCTCATCAATGACGGGTGTCTGGAAATGCAGTTCTTTTGGGGGCTGGAATCAGGGGCACGAAGGTATAGACAGAATGCTTTAATATGTGGTAGAGGGTGATTAGAAGCTGGTCTAAGGATGCTGAATGTTACAGAAAAGCAGGGGAGACGGTGGCTATAGTGAGGGTAGAGAGCAGACTGAGCACAGAAGAGTGAAGAGGGCATACGCTCACGATGCTGTGCTTTGTGTCCTGGCTCTCTTTTCCCTGCATAGTTACCAAAATGTGTATGGGTCTGTATACAGGTCTAGGAGTTTACAGCCTCTCTACAAACCCCTCTACAGGGTTGGAACCCCTCCACAGAGATCATACCCATATAATGAAAGGGACAACGAGAGCTATAACTACAGGCACTGTCTGGTACGGTTCATCTGAACTCAGTCCGTGGGTTCTGGCCCCCAGAATTCTACTGCTGGGAGGGAGGTCAGAGGGCTGGGCAACGTAACAGGCAAAGGCATTCACTGCTACACTTGGGGCTCAGTAAGAGCCCAGTGAATGGGATGTTTACCACTTTCTCTGTGCTAGATTATTTGTAGGACTCAGTGATTAAAACACCTTCTGAGAAAGTTTTTTTTTTTTTCAGAGTAAGTAGAAGGAGACCTTAGCCCTTTTGGGACAAGGCCAACTTGTCTTTAGGACACAGCTCTATACATTTTTATTAGTCCATACAAGGGCAGCGTTTGTGATCCTGGCAGCTGAGAGTGGCTGCATTTGACTAGGTGAAGCCTTTAATGGAAGAGATTTAAGAAGGAGTTCTGTTTGGGGCTCAGTTATCATCTAGGATCCAGGATGTGACAGGTCCAATAACAAGTACTAGTGAGGGTGTGAACCTCTTGCTTGATGACATGAGTAAGTTTTTTTTTACATTCATATTAAATATATTTTCACATTAGTTATGACATAAAGAAGAGTTAGAACTAATGTGAGGAACAATGAGAAAGAAGAAACAAGACAAAACAACAAATGAAAAGGAGAGCGAATAGTATACTTCCATCCGCATTCAGACGCCAAAGTTCTTTCTCTGGATGTGGATGGCATTTTCTACCTTGAGTCTTTTGGAATTGTTTTAGATTCATACACTATGGCTGTTACTGTGTACGGTGTTCTCCTGGTTCTGCTCATTTCACTTTGTATCAGTTCATGAGTCTTTCCAGGTTTTTCTGAAGTCTATCTGCTCATCATTTCTTATAGCACAATAGTATTCCATTATATTCATATACCACAACTTGTTCAGCCATTCCCCAATTAATGGGCATCCCGTCAATTTTTAATTCTTTGCCATCACAAAAAGAGCTGCTATAACTATTTTCCTACATGTGGATCCTTTTCCCATTTTTATGATCTCTTTGGGATACAGACGTAGAAGTGGTATTGCTGGGTCAAGGGGTATGCACAACTTTATAGCCCTTTGGGAATGGTTCCAAATTGCTCTCCAGAATGGTTGGATCAATTCACAACTCCACCAACAATGCATTAGAGTCCCAATTTTCGTACATCTTCTCCAACATTTACCATTTTCCTGTTTTGACATAAATAAATTCTTCCAGGCGAGAATCTTTTTGGGCTTGGGGTCAGGGAGGAAGCTTTTGGTGGAGGCCTTTAAAAAGGGCTTGAGTAAAGATCTAGCTATAAGACTGCTTAGGAGGCTACCCTGCTTCAGATAACCTGGCAGATCCAACAAATACTCTTGTATAGCAATAGAATCAATCTGTCAACAAACATTTTAAAATATCAGAACACCAGATTAGAGAGTAAGCATGAGGCCTAAAGGACTTAAGTGAGGGAGAAAAATGAGATTAAATAGGCAAGAGAGTCCTAAGACTATGCAGCCATGGGCTAAATAGTAATGACAGATTTCCAAGGGTTATCAATATAGGGTACGCCATAGCTTACGCTTTCAGTGTAGTGTCTTTGGTCATATGATCCACCAAGGTTAGTGGTCCTGAGCTGAGGAAAGGAAAGGAAAATCTATTTCAATTGTACTGCAAGCTAAATATGGGTCAGCAGTATGACAGAGCAGCCAAGAAAGCATATATAATTTTAGGCTGCGTTGAGAGGCAGAGCATATAGAGAGAAGGAAATGACAACCCCACTGTACTCTGCACTGGTCAGAGCACATTTGGAATATTGTGTTCCGTTCTTGGAAGTTCATCTTAGGACAGAAACTGATAAATTGGAAAGTGTCCAGAGGAGAGTAACCAGGATGGTGAGGTCAAGGGAACCAGCCACTAGAGGTCAGCCAGAGACCTCAACTACCCATGGTTTATCTGTACTGGGTCCACACAGATCTGTGTTTTGTTGGTGGTTAAGACCTCAAAATTCTGGACTCCTGCTCAGTTGGATTGATCCTTGCGAAAAAGGTAACATGGTGGCAGAAAGAGCAATAGACTTGGAATCAGAGGGTTGGTTGCTGCTACTTATTGTAAGGTTGTGACAAGACATTTAACTTCTTTGTTCTCTTATCTTTAAAATGAGGGGTTAGTAGATGATATCTAATGACCCAACTCTAATAGATAGATAAAGGCAGACAAGGGGAATGATTAGGATCTAGCTCAGTAAGACCAAGCTTCTCTGACAGGGCCAAGAAGAGGGCTTGCAGAAGAAAGGTAGACTGAGATAAGTTATCAGAACCCTTTCCTATGTAGAAGACTACAGAACAGATCCTCAAGTTACTGAGCAAGGAGGGATAACAGAATTTTCAGTCAGAAAGGACCTCATGGGCCTATTTAGTTCAACACTCATTTGAAAAGGGATCTGTTTACAACAGACTTGACAAATAGTCATCAAGCCTTTGGTTATAGCCCTTGAGTAAGAGAAAGCTCACCACCCCAAGGAAGCACATTTCACTTTGGGATACTGTTCTATTTTTTCTTTAAACTAAGACTCATCTCTAACTTCTAGCTACTGCTCCTAGTTTCAGTCTCTGGCACCAAGCAGAACAAGTCTAACCTTCTTCCAGGTGATGGCCTTTTAACTATTTGAAGACAGACATCATGGTTGCTCTAAGTCTTCTGTTCTCTAGGCTATCTCCTGTTAGATCCCTAGATGACACCTCTCACTATCCTCATTACTCTCCTCTGGTCACTTTCCAATTTATCAGTTTCTGTCCTAAGATGAACTTCCAAGAACGGAACACATTATTCCAGATGTGCTCTGACCAGTGCAAAGTACAGTGGGCTTGTCATTTTCTTCTCTCTATATGCTCTGCCTCTCAACGTACCCTAAAATTATATATGCTTTCTTGGCTGCTCTGTCATATTGCTGACCCATATTTATCTTGCTGTACAATTGAAATTCCAGGGCTTTTTCAGGTTAACTGCCATCTGGCCATACTTCCCCTTTCCCCATTTAGTAATGGGGAAGTTCAATTTTTGAACCAAACTACAAGACTTTGCATTTATTCCTATTTAATTGTATCTTATTAGATTTGGCTCAATGTTCTATCCTGTCAAGATCTTTTTGAGTCTCTACTCTGTCATCTAGTATGCTAAACCATTCTAGTTTTCTGTCATTTGTAAATTTGATAAT
This sequence comes from Phalanger gymnotis, assembly GCA_028646595.1. NCBI lineage: Eukaryota > Metazoa > Chordata > Mammalia > Diprotodontia > Phalangeridae > Phalanger > Phalanger gymnotis. Next base: position 60,789,382 of record CM053626.1, on the reverse strand, counting down.
CATGCCATCCATGCTGTAATTTACATCATTAATAAAAATGTTAAGCAACACAAGGAAGAAAGCCCTGATTCCTGGAGCATTCTAATGGAAACCTTATTCCAAGATGTCATGGAACATTAATATCTACCCTTTGGGTTCTGCCATTCAACTAATTCTGAAATCCACCTAACTATATTGTTGGATAGCCCACATTTCTCCATTTAAGAAAATGAAAATAGCATGAGCTTTATTAAATATTTGTTAAAATGTAGGTAAACTATACTTATAGTATTCTTCCTATCTACCAGTCAAGAAATTTTGTCAAAAAAGGGAAATAAAGTTATGCTAGGATGAAGGCACACTGGCTTTTTGTAACCACTATTTCCTTTTCCAAATATTCTCTAAGCACCCCTTTAATGTTATGCTTTAGAATTTTTCTAGGAATTAAAATGAAACTGGCTGACTTATAATTTGCATACTTTATCCTCTTCTTTTTATTGAGAATTGGGAGAACATTTGCTCTTCTATAGTCTTGCATTCTTCATGGTCTTTCAAAGATCATAGAAAGTGCCCAAGATATCACATTTTTCAGTTTTCTCCATACCGTAGGATCCTGTTTGGTTGGGCTGGTGGGCCTGAATCATCAAGTGTTGCTAGGTGCTCTCCCATTTCCCCAGTTATCTTGTGTACCAATTCCATATTAGCTATTTTTGTTCTGTCCTTTCATTCTGCCCAATGAAAATCCTCCTTGACAGACAAAACAGAAACAAAATAAGAACTGAATAGTTCTTGCATTCTTTCCATTCTCTATTATCACCATCCTATCCATCCTGAATCACTGTCCTGTTCTTTATTTGATCTTTCTCTATTGCCTAGAAGAGTTAAAACCCCTTTTGGTTATGCTCAGCTTCCTTGATAGCCTCGATTTATTCTGGGCTTTAGCACTTCTGACACTCCTAAATTTTTTTTTTTAATTGATGCCCTTTGTTTTGTCATACCTTATTTCCAAGGATAGGTTCCTACCACTGCAATTAAGTAAAAGTGACCTACATAACAATTGCATTTGACAATGTATGCAGTGTACTGTACCTTTAGTGCCCTACCTCTCTATAGAGAAGAGAGGTAGGTATTCTCTTATCTATTCTCCAGGACCAAGATTTGTCATTAAATTTATTTTGGATTCATCTTCTTCTTGGTGTTATTTTATATAGTTATTGTGTATGTGGCTAAGTTATATATGACCAAAAGATCATTTGCTTCCTTCAGACCTCTTCAACTCTCCAAGCTCTCCTGCCCCCAAAGGAATTACCAACCAGAGGTAAAGCAATCAGTGACAACAAATGTCAGATTAGATTCCAATTAGTATAGTTGAACTGTTGAATTAGCTGAGCTTTACTCCCACTTGTTATTCTCTAAGGGAAAGAAACCGGGCAACCAACCTGAGACCTGACATTGTTCAGGGCTAAAATGAAGTAGAAGGAACTTACATTCTGAAGGGCCCTAGTCCCTAGGCCTCCCATCAGAACTACATTGTACAGTGTAAATGGGCAATGATCCCTGGTCTACAATTCTGGGGCTCTATCCTGATTTGACCAAGGGGCTGGGCATTCCAGGGGGAGATATTGTCTTTGCTAGTTAGTGCTAAATAAGGCTTAAGACACACACACACACACACACACACACACACACATACACACACAATCTGTTTGCAGTCTCTGCCTAATTATCACTAAGGCTACACCAGAGGGTCTGCTCTCCACTTTATGCATTACCTTTAGGCTTCATGTTCCCTTTAAGATTGCCCTTGATGTCTAACCTGATTCATATGTATAAAAATGGTGGTGCCCTGAATTTGTACCAGGCCATGTCTCAAGGCAAAACTGTAAACAGTAAGCTCTTATTTATTTTAAAAATGGAAACAGGTTCTTTGTAAATGGTTTCAATGTAGATGGTCTAACTATCACACAGTGTAGAAAATGTTAAACAGCTCATTTGTGAAATACTGTTTTGAATAATCAATGAAATGAAAGCCTTATCTATTATAGCTCAGTCTCTTAGGGTTTTTGCAATCTTAAAAAGTTGATGACTAGTCAATATAAGAAAGGTTTCTGTATTATTAAGCCTTAAACCGCGAGGTTGAAGTAAATTCACAAAAACAAAACCAAAACAAACCCCCTCCATACCAAGGATAAGGAACTACACTGAGAGTGGAACCAATAATAGAGGAGTAATACCTTGAATATGGAAAATGTCAATTATTTGAGTAGCTAGTGGTTTTTGTTTTAATAAGCACCATCTCCTATATTGTAAAAATAATAAGCAATTGTTATATCATTCTATTGACTTAAATACTCCAAGGACCTTTGATTTCATTAGTGTCTACCACTGCATATTGTTACTCTCCCCATCCCTCCCATATTCATCCCATACTAAATAGTTTAATGAGTTTCTGATGCCTACAACATTGTTAACCTTGTGGCCAACTTTTCTGTATTAACCTTGTGGTTGATTCCTTCTGAACTTAGCTAGGCTGATCTTTAGATGCTTGTACTTGAACATTTATGCAAAGATCTATTTCTGTATCTCTGTCTATATCCACACATACATAAATATGTGAAATTAGTTATTATATATTAGTTTGGACCTGTGTTCATTAGTATAGAACTCCAATATAAGGGGCTGCGTATTGACTTAGAAAATCACAATTTAACATTATCTATGTTGTACTGTATTTTTATTTATGTTTTTAAACATTTCCCAATTACATTTTAATCTGTTTGGTGGTGAGTTTGACATGTCTGGTTTAGAGAATTCCTGATGAGGAAACTCCTATTAATGCAACCCTGCAAATCTTCTGTACTCTTTAGTCTCAAATAGCTGTGTGAGGCACCGAAAGTTTCCATGACCTGCCTGGGACACAGAGCCACAATGTGACAGAAGCACACTTGTACTCATCCAGGTCTTCCTGACTCAAAGTCCAGCACTCTAGTCTAGACCCTATACCATTACAGTTATTAGTGTTATTCTGCGTTTACTGATGGGTGCTTACTCACCTAGGTATACCTCAAATAAGAAGGGCTAAGGGCTAGAACTTTATGACAGATTCCGTACACTTGCCAGATTATGCAGAACATTTATACAAGTGAGAAATAAGCTCACTAATGGCATTGAAAGGGACCCTGGTACTGACCACTAGTTTTTAATATTATAAAATGAGTGGCAAATAAAGTGCCAAAAGTTCATTAATTTTGATAAAAGTTACAGTGTTGAAGCTGGAGGGACTTCAGAGACCATCTACCCCAACAAGCTCATTTTATATATGAGGAAACTGAGGCCCAGAGAGGGGGAATGATTTACCAAAGGACACACTGCGAGTCAGTCAATGACAGCGTCAGTATTTGAACTCGGGTCCAGGGCTGTTTTCTTTGCACCATGCGCCATACTGTTTAATATTGGTGCCCTCCCCATCCCCTCACCCTGAAGCTTAGTCATCTTTGAAAATGACCAGAATAACTACATTTACAGGGCTGCCTAATTACTGATGTACCATCTTTTGAGCCCGGTGCTTGGCTGGTCAATGTTGCTGCACTGGCAGGGATTATCTGCCTCTCTCACCTCCTTGCCAGGAAGGAATAGGATCCTCTCTGAGTTACCTATCAGTTTTTTTATGTCCCTTCTTTCTCTCTGTTATTGGGATGAAGGATTGAGTCTGGTGGTCTCATTTTTCTCTGTCTACTTGGGACTAGCAATAGCAGTGGAAACTCTGTCATGGGAGGGGCTCCCTGACCCACCAAAGAGTTTGTACCTCATGAAGTTGAGCTGATTTTGTGCTTTTGGTTACACCTCTGCAAGCTCCTATCATTAAGCTGACACTAATGGTGACTTTATCAAATTATTTCCCTTCTCCTTCCCCTCCTCAGAACACTGGAGCTAGTCAGTGATTTATAAGGAACATAATTCTGTATTCTTCTAGTGCCACTCACTTATCTTCACTGATAGCAAAGTCCTCAGTCAATGGGGAGATTGAGTCTTATCAGAAATTTCTGGTGCAATGAACACCCATGGGGTGATGGCAAGACCAAGTACACCTGCTTATTTGAGCCAAAGGTCAGCAACTGAGACCAAAGGTCAGTAACTGAGAAAAGTTGAGATAAAAATGAGTGATTTCAAAATGGAATCAAATTTTCTATTTTCAGACAATTTGTAACCCAGCATGAACAGTGTAATGTGTAAAATGAACAAAGGACCTTCCTAACCTAACGAGTTTATCGACTTGGCCCACTTCTTCATATGGAAGGAAAAACAAAAGGGAGAGAAGAGAGAAAATTTTATCAAGTGAAATTTAAGAAGTGCTGTGCATCAAAAAATTTAACACTGCTGTGTTTTGCTTCCACACACATACATACATATTGCTAGCCTAAAAGATGAATTCAGAGAACAGATAAAAATATTGGGTGAATATTGTATTAAAAAGGATTCTTCAAAATTGAAAGGCTTCTGCCAAATAAAATGAATGCATTTAGGATAAGTTGAATGGGAAAAAATCTTTTTGTCAAATTTCTCAGATAAGAGTTTGGTATCCAAGACAATTAACAGAAACATATAAGATTAAAAGCAATTCAGCAATAAATTAAGTGAAGAAAGAATATGAACAAACAGTTCTTAAAAGAAAAATTGAAAACCAGTAACAACCATAAGAAAAAGTGCTACAAATCACTAATAATAAGACAAATGCAAGTTAAAACAGTAAATTGGCAAAGATAACAAAAGATGAGAATAATCAATGTTAGAGGTATTGTGGAAAGACATGCACACTTTTTCCACTGTGAATGTAGCTATTAATTAGAACAATCATTTTGGAAAGCAACTATCCAATCCAATAAACGTTTATTACATGCACTGGCTAAGCTCTGGGGTTATAATTAATAAAAAGATAATCTCTGTCCTCAAGGAACTTACAATCTAAAGGCGAACAAAGCACACAAAAGGAGGGAGGAAAGCCAGTGAGGGAATATGGAGATGGGACACCAGGCGCTACTGATGTGAAAGGCATCTTGTTTAGCAGAGTAGAAACAAGGGCAGGGCAGCAGATACAAAGTAGAGATGCACACAAGGTAACTAAAATGTCCATACTCTTTTTTTGATATTATGATGTTACTTTCTTTTTTCCCTACTTAGTAGTATTGTTTTCCAATTACATGTAAAAATAGTCTTCAACATTGACTTTTATAAGATTTTGATTTCCAAATTTTTCTCCCTCCCCAAATCCCTCCCCCCCAAGACAGCAAGGTTATGATATAGGTTATAATGTATAATCATATTATATATATTTCCACATTAGTCATGTTGTAAAAGAAGAACCAGAACAAAAAACTTCAAGAAAGAAAAAACAAAAAAAATTGAAAAATAGCATGCTTCGATCTGCATTCAGACTCCACAGTTTTTTCTCCGGATGTGGATAGCATTTTCCATCATGAATCTTTTGCAATTGTTTTAATATCCATACTCTTTGACTCAAATATCCTATTACTAGGCATATACTCCAAGGAGGTCCTTAATAAGAAGATACACCAAAATATTTATAGCAGCACTTTCTGTGGTAGCAAAGTAGATACCCATAGAATGGGGAATGACTAAACAAATTATGGTATTCCATATGGGTGTAATGGAACATTACTGTGCTTTAAGAAATAATTAATATGAAGAATACTGAGAAGCATGGAAAGATGTGAACTCATGCACACTAAAGTAAGCAAAGCAAAACAAACCCCAACTCAAACCCAATGATATACATGACTACAATAATGTAACTGCAAAGAACCATCACAAAACAACTGAAAGAGGATGCTGCAAAACTACAAAGAACAAAAACGGTCCTAAAAAGAAGGGCTACTTCTTCTTATTCCTTTGCAGGGGTGAGAGGCACACAGGTGTAGAGCACTGCATATATTTTCATACCTTTTCAATGCATTGATTGGTTTTGTTGGTTATTTTTTTCTTCTTAAAAAATATTCTTAAACATTTGGCAGTGTTTAAAAATTCCTGATTGGGAGTTGGAAAGCCTGCTTCATTTTGCAAAACAAACAATGCATGTAGAATTATAGGGAGTCAAATCACTGTTCCCAAGAACACCGTGATTTTTCAATTCAGAGTTACCTATTTCACTGTAACTGACTGTGACAAGTCTGCACAACTTAAAGGAACTTTATTTCAAACATACAACTAAGTTTGCTGATCAATGCTCTCCGACACTGAGGTCCTCCTGCTTGACCTTCTTCTAAGCTTCACTTCTGAGTCATTTTGGCTCTGCATCTTTGCTTTTATTCATCTTTTTTGTATGACAGAACACAAAGAACTTGCATCTTCACTTTTCAGCATTGCAGATGACTAAACCACAGGGAGGAATATTTGCTACGGAGCAAAGTCTGCCAAGTGGTTATTTAGTTTTCACCGTAACACTGATTGACTCACTATTTTTAATCTCTCCAGGAAAAGAATCATAGGGCAGTCAGAGGAGGTCCTTAAAAAGACTGAGAAAGTAAATCTGTAACCAGTGTGGCTGTCATGTGTTCCTTGTCACAACTTTGTGACAAAGAATGTTGCTGTGGGTAACTACCAAAGTCAGTTATAGTGCCTGGCTAAAAGGGCATCTTCATCACAGAACTCTTTAGTCTCATGAAAAACAACTGAATTTTTATGCACAGAAATAGAACACCTTAGAATTGGAAGCACCCCCAGAGACCATCTAATCCAACTTATCCCTAAATTAGAATCCACTCTACAATTTATCTGACAAGTGGTCATCTAGCCTCTGCCTGAATCCTTCTTGTTAGGGGAAACCCACAACCTCCCCCGATAGCCCGTTCCACTCTGGGAATTGTTAAGTTTTTGCTTACAACAAACCTAAAATCACCTCTGGGCAACTTCCACCCACTGCTCTTAATTCTGTTGCGGGACTGAGCAGAACATGCTTAATCCCTCTTCTGCGTGAAAGGCTTTTACATACTTGAAGACACTTTTATGTCCTTTCTTTAAATCTTCTCTTCTCTGGGCCAAACATTTTCAGTTCTTTCGATGGGTCCTCACATAAGATGAATCTGAGGCCCTTTACCATCCTGGTTACGCTCTTCTGGATGCATTCCATTTTTATCTATGTCCTTCCTAAAATGTTACACCCAGAAATGGATACAATACTCCAGATGTGCTGTGACCGTGGCAAAGTACAGCTGGATCATCACCTCCTCAGTCCTAGACACGATGCCTCTCGTAATGCAATTACAGATCACATGGTTGACTCATATCGAGCTTGCAGTCCAATCAAATCCCCAGATAACCTCAGGATGATCTTTGTCTAGCCACACTTCCATCATCTTGTACTTGTTATTGTGCTGAGTTTTTTTTAACTCAACAGAAACATCTGAGACACTAAATTTTACCTATCTCAAACTATTCAAAGAAAATAAACAGCTCGTTTTTGTTTCCTTTGTATCACCAATGCTTAGCACTGTTCCTGTCCCATAGTAAGCACTTAAATGCTTGTTGAATGACTAGTTGGATAGAACAGTCTTACTACACACAGAATGGTAAGAGTAATTAATCAGGAACATGATTTTATCAGTGGAAATGACATTAAAGAAGATAAAGTATTATTTGCTTTGCTACTGTATCAAAAGGACCATGGGACCTTTCCATTTGTGTAGCTGAAACCTTGCATGTGTGGTCCTCCCCATTAGAATGTGAGCTCCTTGAGAGCAGAAATTATCTTACTTCTCTATTTATATCCCCAGTGCTTAGCACATAGTAAGTGCTTAATAACTACCTTTCCCATTCATTTTTCATTTATTCATTCTCCTCTAAATTGTCTGATCACTCCTCTTCAGTCTCCTTTGCCGGATTTTTTCTGGGCACTGTCTACTATCCGTGAATCCCACCCCATGATTGGTCCTTGACGCTTCTCTTTTCTTTCTATGTTATCTCACTTGGTGACCTTATCAGTTTCCATGGGTCCAATTATTAGCTCCATGAAGATGATTCCTAGATCTACATGCCTAGCTCTAGTCTCTCTCCTAAATTACTGTTATATGTCACCAACTGTCTTTTGGACATCTTGAACTAGCTAACCTATAGGCATCTCAAACTCAACATATCCCACACAGAACTCACTATCTTTCCCCCTAAATGCCTCCCTCTTCAGAACTCCCCTACTACTGTAAAGGGAACCACTGTCCTTCCAATCACTCAGGCTCACAGCCTTGGAATCCTCCTTGACTCCTTACTCCCACTTAGCTCACATATGTAATCTGTTGTCAGATCGGGTTGTTTCTACATTCATAATATATCCTGTAGACATCTCCTTGTCTCTACTCACATAGCCATCACCCTAGTATAGCCCTTACCATTCTCTATCTGGACTACTGTAAGAGCCTTCCAAATGGGGTTCTTGCCTCAAGGTTCTACTCCAATCTATCCTCCACTCAGACATCTAAGAGATTTTCTTAAAGTGTAGGTTTGACCATGTTTCCATACTACTTGATAAACTTCAGTGGTTCTCTATTAACTTCCAGAATCAAACAGAAAAATCTTCATTTTGGTATTTAAAACCCTTCACAATCTGGCCTTTTCTGACCTTTCCCATCTTACACTTTACTTCCTTCCTTATATTCCCTGCATCCAGCTTCAATGGCCCACTTGTTTCTAGCACAGAATAATCCCTCTCCCAACTCTGCACTGGCTGTTCCCCATATCTGGAATACTGTCTCCTCACTTCTACTTTTTAGCTTCCTTGGCGTCTTTTAAGTCTGTTCAAATCCCATCCTTTATAAAAGGTTTCTTCTAGGCGTTCCCCTTTCCTCCTTTCCACCCCTCCTTCCAAAACCCACTCTCCTCTAAAATTACCTTCCATTTACTTTCTAAATATCTTGATGTATAAAGTTACTTGGATGTTTTCTCTTCCATTAGAATGTGAGTTCCTTGAGGGCAGGGACCATGGTTTTTACTTATATCCTCCTATGGCCACCTGCCCTATCTCCCTGCTATACTGACATGGCAGATAAAGATCAACTCAGCCTGGAAAAAGTCTCTATTCGACCTATTGTATGCTGTTCTTTTTCACAAAGATCATAGAACTGACTAACTCCATATATCCAATGTTTTTAGTTTTATTATATCAATTTATACCGATCAATCCATTCTAAACTACCTGATATATCTTGTAAAGAAGTATCTGTGAGCTGGCTGGAGAAAAGGGTGAAAGCAGTCTGTAGTTATGCAAAAGCCCGGGATGAAAGGGAATTTATGTATACATTAGTTCGGTGATCTAATCAAAGGAGACTTTTCTTTGTGGCAAGTTTCCATTGGAAAGGTCAAGGTAGGTTCTTCCAATACTCTTTCTCCTTCCTCTGGTCTTGCTCTTCTCTCTATGAGTTCCTTGTTGGTTCTTTGCTATTCCTGCCAGTCTCTGATCTGTCTCTTCTATTCATTTTTTTCTGCTGGCTTTTTGCCTCTTAGAGACACATTTTTCTCACCTATAAAATGAGTAGATTAAGTGATTTTTATGGCCCCTTCTAGTTCTAAACTTATGACCCTAAGTAATGTAACTTCTGTAGTATCTCCTCCAATATTACAACAAAGCAGCAAGAATTTCCGGTTATGTTTCCTGCTGCTCATTCCCGATGATACAAGACCAATTAGAGACAAAACTAAATGTCTTATTCTGCACTCTGATGAGAGTTTAACTGCCCATCACTGAGTTACTGGTCACAAGAAAATGCTACCCAAATGATACCCCAAAGACCTTTGTCTTAGGTTGAAGTCATTAGGATTTTCCTGCTTCATTAATCTTTTGTTTTTTTCCTGCCACAGGGAAATTGTTAGCTTTTATTTTTGGTTCAAACAGAGGCTCCAGACATTTTGCTTGGACTGAAATTGAGGGTTTAAGTTTGGTCAGAGCTTTGGCTAGGGAAAGGTAGTATTTAGTTGTAGAAGAGTATCCAAGGTGCATGGTGTTTGGCTGATTTACGCTTTTCTAAACCATAAAGAAAAGGTGGGGTTCAGAAACAAATGGATATGACCAGGCATCCTGGGGTGGTTTAGGATATCACTATCAAGTAGTGAGCCACAGGTAGTTCCAGCTATTGCTTGTTTTCTTAAGAAAGTAAGATGATTGTTTAGAATCTCTATCATCAGGGCATGTTTTGAATCTTCATATATTGCATATTTTGCATAAAACCATGAACAGTCATTTTATGATTTGCATCTAGAGAGTAACTCGGCCAGATACCACAGGATGTATGTGTGCATGTGTGCACGTGCCCATGCCTGTGTGTGTGTATGTGTGTGTGTGTGTGTGTGTGTGTGTGTGTGTGTGTGTGTGTATGGTCATTTCACTAAAAATAGTTCAGGAAATGGCTGGGTAATTTAATGTAAGATATTCTGAGGTTAGAGCCAGGGGAGAAAAAAGCTCAAATATGATTTACAAACAGAATTTAGAGACAGGCCAAAAGGAGGAAGCACAGATAAAGTGGGGATAACTTTAGGAGTGCTGGAGGATGTAGCAAATCCTGAAATGCTTAATTACTTTTAAGGAAGTGACTATGGTAATAGCTGATGAACAGATTTACAGGTTGGTAAAGAACATCTCAATTTGGACAACTTGGGAAGGAGTGTTTGGGAATAATGTACACATTTAATATTCTCCCTAATCAAACTTTAAAACCTTCCTCTATTTTTGCATATGCAATAAAATAGCCCCAGTTCTGCCAGCAGGAGAGGCAAAGATAACAAGGGGTCTAGTACTCCCAAATCAGACAGAATGGGTCCTAGAATGATATAAAATTGGTTGAATTTGGGTCATTATTTTTGTTACTTATGTGGACATTTAATTTGTTTTCAAATTTATTCTTTGGCTAGAAAAAAAATGAATACCTGAGAGAGCAGAATTTATATCAATTCATTTGTGCATAAAGATTCGAAAAAATTTAGAACCAACACAAAATCCCAGAAATGATTTTGAAAGAAAAAAAAAAACACTGTTGCAATCAAATACTAGCTAATTTCCTCATCAGTGAAGAATAATTAGCAAAGTCATTAATTATCCTTCTATTTACATTTAATTCCCAGAGCTAATTATTTAAGTGGCTCTGCCCAGATTATAGAACATTAGGGATCACAAATAAATGAAAGTATATTTGGATTTCATAGGACTTTACCTTTCTAATTAGGAAACCAAGCTCAGTCAATACTTCTGACAAAGGCACATAATCTTTACTTAAATACTCAGCATTAGGGATGGAATGCAAACAAGGATTATTTCATTAATTGTTCTTTCCTACTGTTACATTAGCTGACCTTTTTGGCTCTAATACAGACAAATGCTCAGTAAATGCTTCTTAAGTAATGGGCTGGTGTATAATGTCATAGCTTTTTGTGTACATGAAATCACAATAGTCTTAAATGAATGGAACAGATATTTAGACAGGCAGCTAGGTGGCATGATGGATAAAGTGCTGGGCCTGAAGTCAGGAAAACTCAACTTCATGAGTTCAAATTTGGCCTCAGACACTTACTCGCTGTGTGACTCTGGGCAAGTCACTTAACCCTATTTGCCTCAGTTCCTCATCTGTAAAATGAGCTGGAGAAGGAAATGGCAAACCATTCCAGTATCTCTGCCAAGAAACCTCCAAATGGGGAGAGTCCAGACATGACTGAAAAATGACAACAACAAGAAAGATATTTAGAAGAAAGCTGTTCTAATGTTTCCTTTCCCAAATTAATCACAGGACCAATTCTGAATTCTTATATTCTTAACTTTGTTAACTTATGACATGTCTGGCCTTTGCTGCTATTCCAGTAAGAAACTTTAGCAATATAGAATAACTTCTCTCTCAATGAGAATAACAGGGGGATGACAATGGTTAATAGTAGTCAAAGTACAGAGGAACCAAAGGTATGTTTTTTCTTGCTTTTGCCACTTTGGCACATGCTATAGAATCCTGGATTTATGGAGATACTTTAATACTTTAATGGATCTGTGATTTTATAGATGTGGGTGCTTCCTTCTAAGTGCATAGTAGCAATCCTTCAATGCCTTCCCATCTTAGGCAACGCCTGACTGTGTCCTCCAATAAATATTCCACAGGGTGTTCCTGCACTGGGCTAGGGAGTGCTTCCTTTAGAACTATTAACATTTTGTGGTTATCAGTGGAACCTACCGGTTCTTTCTGTTATCCCTAGCTCTGGGTACATGGCTGGCCCACATCATTTTGCAGCTATTCACTTCTTTGATAATATGTCCTGCCCTGTATCTCCTGTGCAGTTCTTTGTCAGTAATATGACTCAGTCTACAAATGCCCATCACATGTTTCACCACTGCCTTTTGGGGGACCTGCAACTTTAATACTTTGGAGATTATGCTTTGGAAGCATGATATATCACTGGATAAATACTGTTTTTTATAAAAGATAGACTATTATTTCAGGGAAAAGCTTGATTTCAGAAGTAATCAAAAGCACTACACAATTTCTCAAATGTAGTCTAACTTGTTCTCCTATTCAATTGTGAGCCCATTTCCTTGATGCGTAATATTCTTATATAAAATGAAACTTTTAAGTTTATAAGCCATTTAGAAATCCGTTGCTCCAGCTAGAGGGAGTATTATTTGGACAATGTAGACTTTTAAGAAATCTGACTGATGCATGTATTTTTATTGATGTAATTATCTAATCTAAAATTCTTTAAGAATTTAGTCAAAGTGTACATTTATTGCATTAAGCCTCCTTATGAGAAACAATTTATAATCCTGCTTTTTATGACATATACATATGAGATTGTGGCTAGCTCAACTGTGGGTAACCCATTCTTGTCCTTCAAAAGGCCAAGTCACATTAGCAGACCTAAAGAAAGAACATGCTCAAAGTTGGATTCACTTAAAAAACCAAAAGCCCCAGAAATAATTAGTGACTAATGCACAGGCATGAGCAACATGAACATTGGAGCTGCTTAGGAACAAGTTAGGTGAATTTAGAAAGGAAAGGAAAGTGAAGGAAAGAATAGCATTGGTCTTAATCATTTTTATATTCGTGTTCACTGGCCAAGAATATATCTTGCTCCCAAACCCTGAATATAATTTCCTTAGCTGGACAGGCTCATTTGATTCTAGAAATTTTCCACTTGTACTATGCCAGTTCATTCATCCATTCACTCAATAAGCATTGATGTTTACTACACAGATGCGTACATGGTTCCTGCTCTTAAAGAGCTAAGCATCACCTTAGGCACTAGGCAGATAAAGATAAAGACAAAGAAGCACTTGCCCTCAGAGAGTATAGTTTCTGTTCAGGGAAAAACCCGAACATGAAAAGTGGGGAAAAAACAAACCCAGCTGCAAAGGCATGGAGGGAACATACAAAATAGCCTGAGTAAAGATGTGGAGCTGGGGAATCCTATATTCTGTATGTGGAATAGTAGGAAGGACAGTTTGTGTAGGATAGAGGAGGCATGAAGGAAAGTCATGTGTACTAAGCCCAACAGACAGACTAGAGTGTAGGGAGAAGGGAGGTTTGTATTTTATCCTTTGGGTAAGAGGGATGCCCTGGAGGCTAGCTTCACAGACAATGACAGTGTTTCTTATGCACCTACTAGGTGCCAGACCCTGTGCTAACTACCCTGATTACAAAGAAAAGAAAAAAAAAATAAAGAAAAAAAATATGGTTTCTGCTCTGAAAGAGCTCACATTCTAATAAGGGAGACAATGTACCAGGAACTAAGTACACATATGATATAGATAATGCAAATAGAAGGTATTCTAGGAGATGAGGTACAGCAGGAGACCAGTGTAGCCAGTGCAGGGTTGTGATGACCTGTGAACGAACTGAGGGGTGCAGGAATTAGAGGTCATGGTGGGGAGAAAAACAGGATTTGGAGACATAAGGCATACAGATTGGAATGATAAAAGATTATGATCAGGTGGAGGAACTACAGAGTTTGTGAATGTGGATGTGGCTGGTCATTTGTAGGTGATTATTAGATTAAGAGCATCGGCATCTCTATGTGTGGATGAAGCAGAGGTCATGAGTATGAAGTAGGTCGAGGAGCCAGAAGGTCAGGGCACTGGAGGAAGCATCAGTATATATGCTGAAGTCCCCTAGTGTGAGGGCAACTTTGTGGTAGAGATGAAGATTGTGAGCCAATCACTGACCTCATTAAGGAAGCAAGGAGCATATCCTGGGGAAACATTACATAGCTACCAGGATCTAGACTTCCTGATATATTGGATGTAGTCAGATTTCTCCTTTTGGAATAATAGTTTTCAAATCTTGCCGCTATCACATACTGATCCCAGGCAAGGTGCTTCACCTCTCAGTGTTTCGGGCAACTCTGGGACTGTAAGTTACAGAGAAAGTGCCAACTTTTAATTGGTAGAGGATGTTTCCTTAGGAGTTCTCAGTATCAGTGAAATCAAAGGTCCAGTCTTTATCCTTATCTCTGCAAAGAATGAATTAAAGAGGGGAGATGCAGAGACAGGGAGACCAATTAGGATGTTCCTGCAACAGTTCAGGTGAGAAGTGGTAAGGGCCTAAGTAGGGGGAAGATGAAAAATACTGTGGAGGTATAATTGTCAAGTATTGACATTTAATTAGATATTTGGGGTGAGGAAGACAGAAGAAATGAAGATGATACCAAGCCTGGGTGACTAGAATAGTGATACCCTCAATGGAAATAAGAAAGCTAGGAAGAGGGAAGAGTCAAGGTAAAAATAATGAGTTCCATTTTGTACATGCTGAGTTTGAGAACTGGTAAGAGATGTTCAGTAGTGAGCGAGTATTGTTGGAATGGAGTTTAGGAAAGAAGACTAGATACAGACATACATATTTAGAGGTCATTCTGCCTAGAAATGATTTTTGAGCCCACGGGACCTAATGTAATCTCCTAGGACATCACTCTGTCATACGTTAATAGTAAAATCCAGCTTTCAGATAGCATCACCCAAAACATGATGCTGACTTTATAAATGAACCTGAGTGAAATGATAAAAAATAATCTGAAGTATGCTAATATTTTAAAATAAAATCTTAAACAGATGCTATTTATAATTTTCCTTTATTAAGAAGGGGACAAAACGGTCAGGGGCACAGGTACGTTTTATTTCCCATTATTCAAATAGAAAACAATAAGGGTGTTTTCACTATATTTCTAATGGAAACTAAATTTTAGATTTTAGTTAATTTTTGAAAGGTAACCTTGGTACTAGTTTGACTCTGTGGTATACTGTCTGTGTATACAGCCAAATTCTTTATGTCATTTTTGTGAAGGACCAGAAAATTCCAGGGAAAATGTGAAGTATAAAAACTGAGCATGTACAAGTTATATTAGGAGGAGAGTGTTAACCTTGCCAAACTCAGTAACAGAGCCCTAGTTGCTATCAACATGGTAAAAGACCCTCTATAAATTAATCTATAAGAAGCTTTCTCTCGGTTTCCTGTTTGGTGTAATGATGTCACCCAGGAGTTCTCACTAAAAACCAGACAAGCAATTGAGACATCTCAAAAGGTGAATAACAACTCATTGCCATTGTTTAGCTTCTGGAATGTAAGTGCACATAGGTATTGCCCCTAAAGCACTAAGTAATATCAACTGAATGGTTATATGTTACAGCGTGTAAAGATGTCACTTGAAGAGACCTGAGACAACACAACTTTAAACTAATGAACGCACTCTTTCCAGTTCCCTAGTCTGGTTTCCTTACGACTTTCTCTTTTTTTTTCCTTTCTTCTCCATTCTTTCTAAAGGCCACTCTCTAATGTCCCACCAGAAGGAGTAACTTCATTTTAATTTTTTGGTAATGGCTCAGATTTTGTGTTAAACCACCTCCTCTAGCAGTCCCATTCGTGGCCATTGGTGATACGTGTTTATGAGACAGCTGGTTGTCTTCATGCAACAGGCTTTTCCTTTTTTGCAAAGTTCAATTCAATTCAACAAACATTACGGGCCTACCATGTGTAGGGTACTGTGCTAGATTTGGAAAGACAATGAAAAAGAATGGCACAGTGCCTACGATCTGGGAATTGACATTCTACTGGAGATCCAGTCTCTTCATTTTAACTTGTCCTGATGAGTACTATGATCTAATCAAATGAACTATCCAGCTAGTTAAGTTTCAATATTTCTCATCGGCAAAACTATTTTGTAAGATTTTATAACTATGCACGATAGTACCCCGTGGGGTAAACAGTCTTTGCAGAGGTCAGAATCTTTCCATCCATCTCTAAAGAATACCACATATGTATATAGGCATCTTCTTTCACAATATAATTACTAGGAGCCTGGACTGCCATGTGGCCAGGGGGAGAAAAGGGAGATACAGGAATAAGTCACCATGAAAGATTTCCTCTTCATTATCTACTGCTGGGGGTGGGGTTTGCAAGGTGAAACAAGTCTCTGCAATTAAAATGGGGTGGTATTTAGGATATTGTAGAGGAAGTAAATAGTTGTCCCAGACCTGATTCACAGTATGCCCTGAATACTTTTTTACTCTTCTCCTTGGAAAGACCCTAGACATGAATCAAATGTTAAGCTTTAAGTGATTTTCCCCTGTGCATTGGAGTGGGGGCATAAAGAGCCAGAGGATGACAAAAACATTCTAGCCCCTCTTATTAGAAGCCAGGCTCCTCAAAGTTGAATCCAGTCTGACTTTATGTAGAGGTTGAGGGAAGAAGAGCCCCATTATTGGAGAGTATGAGGGCAAGGAGATAAAACAGGATAAGCAGGGGCACAGGCTACACTAGGAATATTTTGGTATGTGATGGACTTTTGTTTCTTTCTTTGACCGTGGAGAATGTGCCTCGTGCTGGGTGTGAAGTTTAGTTACTTTTGTTAGTTACTGTTCTTGTTCATCCTTCATTTTCAGAGAGGACCAATGGCATCATGGGTGATGTCTTGACTTGCTCATTTGTGAACTGGATTTAGGTGAGGCAGAGCTGGCAAAGTCATCAGTTTCACTCTTTTTTCTAGAGTCATCAGAAGTACACTGGTAAGACAAAAGTCAGAACGACTGGCTGTGACCCAGGTTGCAGTGTTGGTTGCTTGTGGCACACCAAAGGATTTTGGGCAGCCAGTGAAAAACGTAGAGGAAATGTAGAGGAAAATGTACAGGAAATCCTTTGGTGGGCTGGGCTGCAGGCTGTGCAGGCTGGCTCTAAGCACTCTCCAGTGCCTGCTTCAGCCTCCTTCATGGCTGTTGGAAAAAAGTGTTCTCGTCTGCCCGTTCTGCTGGAGGAAGTCTTCACGTGCTTCACACCTTAACTCACTGAGAGGTTTGAGGCCAATCAATTACCCTCATCCTAGGTTAGCCTATCTGCTGAGATGGTTTTAGCTGGGTGTGGCCATTGCACATGCTACAGCTTCTTGGAGCCACAGGTGAGAGCTGGGTGAGAGGCGACATCAAAGGTAGATGAGCAGCCCTGAAAAGGGCTTGGCAACCTCTCCTACCTTCCCGAATACCCCATATAGACCAGTCACTTTTCTTAACGTAATTTCAAATCAGTAACCAGGGCAGATCAATTCACAGCACTGACAATGGCATATTGTTGTGTCTGTCTTCCCAGATTTTTATTTACTGTATGAGGATTTATCATCTGTTAATTTATGGAAGATAAGCAAGTTTTTGGTGCATAATTCTGGCTAACTGATCTTGTCTTTTTAGGTACTTGGTGCTAAATTTCTGTTTCCTTACACAATATGTAACAATAAATCCAGATTCCTTAAAAAATTACCTATTTGTAGTTTCTAGTGACAATGATTCTAAATAGTTATTACAAATCTCTTTCTGTAAACAAATCTGTATGATAGCCATGTATGATGGTTATTATTTTTCTAAACTTAATTGTGGAATATGTTATAAAATGCTGGTCAAAAACCTAATTTCTTCCCAACTGGTTTTTAGTTTTCTTAGCAGTTCTTATTTTAAAATGGAATTAATTTTCCCAGTAATTTATAGGCTTGAGTTTATCAAATAATGGCTAATGTCTTCTGATTCTTGCTTATCAAGTCAATTTCACTGAGCAACTTTAAAAAAAAAATCCAGTACCAGATAGTTTTGATGACCACTGTTTTAAATATTGCTTGAGGTCTGGTAATGCTATATTCCCTTCATTCAGAGGGTTTTTTTTTTTAACCCAGTCAGTCTCCTGAAATTCTACAAATAAATTGTTCTTGTTTTGTTTAGTTCTATTAGGTATCCTATTGGCAACATGGTTGATAGGACACTAAATCTGTAAATAAATTTAGGTAATGTAACCAATTTTATTATATGGGCAATTAGTCCCAATAATGAACACTGCCTACTTTTCTAGTTAAGTCTTTTGGTTTTCTATAAAGAATTTTTGTAAATTTACATAAATTATGCATATGTCTTGGTAGGTCAACTTCCAGATATTTTATGCATTTTGTAGTTTGAATGGAATTCCTCTTACTATAATTTCTTCCTTTTCTGGGCCCTGCTCCAGATTCTCTGAACTTCTTTTTTCCATTATATCTAGCATCCTTTTCATCCTGGAAGATGCCTTTGCCACCATGATCCAGTAGCCTTATCATCCTAGATAAGATCCCTCTGCCCCTGTGTACCCTTCCTCTCATAGGAACTTTCATTCTAAGGTAGGACCCCCTAGGCATGCCATTTTGCTCCATTCTTCTCTGGACCCCACTCCTTATTTTCTGAACTTCTTTCTCTACCATGCCCCCATTGGGATACCTCCCTTCCCCTACTTTTCAGCTTCATTTTATGTGCTGTCTTCCCCAGTAGAATGTAAGTTCCTCAAGAGCAGGGCTTTCTTTTTGCTTCTATTTGTATTCCACTTAGTTCAGTTCCTAGCAAAATGCTTAGTAAATACTTGACTTACTAGTATGCTATAGAGATGTTGATGGTTTTGTGGACTTTGCATCTGGCTTCAGTGAAGCTATTAATCATCTCAACTAATTTCTTCACTGATTATCTTGGGTTATCTAAGTACAGTATCATGTTATCTACAGATAAGGAACACTGCATTTCTTCTTTGCTGATGTTTCTATCTTTAGTTTTATTCTTTTGTCTTAACTGTGATGGCTAACATTTCTAGAACTGTATCAAATAATACTGGAGAGAGAGGCATCTTTGTTTTACATGTTTATCCTAGGAAAGTTTCTAGTATTTCTCTATTGCAAATATTGATAGCTATTGGCTTGAGAAATGTGTTCTTGACCATACTAAGGACCCTTTCCATGTATTTGTTTTTATGGTGAATATAAATGAGTGTTACAGGTTATTAAAGATTTTGTCCTGCATTTATTAAGACCATGTGATTTTTAATTTTTTTTGTCTACATCATTAATTATACTATTTGACTTCCTAATGTTGAACCATCCCTGAATCCTTATATCACTTGATAATGGTAAGTTATTTTCTGGATACATTACTGCTGGCCCCTTTTAAGTATTTTATTTAAAATTTTTATATCAGTGCTCATTAGTAAGATTGTCTATGGTGCTATTTCTCTGCTTTCTCTTTCTCTAGTTTGGATATCAGACCTATATTTGTGTCAAAAGAACAAGTTCCTTGTTCTATTTTTTTCGAGAATGATTAATATAGCAGATGTATTATTCTTTAAAATTTCCCCACTATATTTTTATTTATTTCATTACATATTTCTCAATTACATGTAAAAGCAATTTTTAACATTTGTTTCTTGAAAATTTTGAGTTTCAAATTCTCTCCCTCCCTCCCCTTGCCCTTCTTTGAGAAGGCAGGCAATTTGATATGGATTATACATGTGAAGTCATACAAAAGATATTTCCATATTAGTAATGTTGTAAAAGAAAACACAGATTAAAAAAAACTCACCCCAAGAAAAAGAAATAAAGTAAAATAGTAGGTATGCTTCAATCTGTATTCAGACTCCATCAGTTCTTTCTTTGCAGGTGGATAGCATTTTTCATTATTTTAAGTCCTTTGGAATTGTCTTGGATCGTTGTATTTTTGAGAATATCTAAGTCATTCATAGTTAATCATTATAGGGAATTTCTGTCATTGTATACAGTGTTTTAGTTCTGCTCTCTTCAGTTTACATCAGTTCATATAAGTTTTTTCAGGTTTTTCTGAAAGCATCTTGCTCATCATTTCTTATAGCACAACAGTATTTCATCACAATCATACCACGACTAATTCAGCCATTCCCCAATTGACGGGTATCCCCCTCAATTTCCAATTGTTTGACACCACAAAAAGAGCTGACATATAAATATTTTTGTACATACAGGATATTTTCTTTTTTCTTTGATCTCTTTAAGATACACCTAGTAAGGGTATTGGTGTGCCAAAGAGTATGCAGTTTTGTAGCTCTTTGGTCAGAGTTCCAAATTACTCTCCAGAATGGGCAGATCAGTTCACAACTCCATCAACAATGCATACCATATTCCCTCCAATATTTTCCCACATTCCCTCCAACATTTGTCTACTCTATTAGTCAATCTGATAAGTTTGAGGTGATACCTCAGAGTTGTTTTAATTTGTGTTTCTTTAATCAATAACAATTTAGAGCACTTTTAAATGTTACTATAGCTTTGATTTCTTCTTCTGAAAATTGCCTGTTCATATCCTTCATATCCTTTGACCATTTATCAATTGGGAATAACTTGTTTTCTTATAAATTTGACTTAGTTCACTATATATTTGAGAAATAAGGCCTTTATCAGAGAAACTTGCTGTAGAATTTTTTTTTTTGCCTTGGCTGAATTAGTTTTGTTTATGCAAAACATTGTTAATTTAATGAAACCAAAATTGTCCATTTTGCATCTCTCTTTTTTTTGGTCATAAATTATTCCCATTCCTATTGATGGGACAGGTAAAATTTTCTACTTCCCTTGATTTGCTTATGAAATCACCCTTTGTATCAAAATCATGTACCCATTTTGATCTTATCTTGGTATATGGTGTGAGATGTTAGTCTATGCTTAGTTTCTGCCAAAATGCTTTTCCATTTTCCCAGCAGTTTTTGTCAAATAGTGACTTCTTGTTCCAAAAGCTTAGATCTTTGGGCTTGTCAAATACTAGATTACTATGATCATTTATTACTGGATATTGTGTACCTGATCTATTCCACTGATCTAATAACAAGAATTTCTTAGCTGGTAACAGATTGTTTTGATGATTGCTATTTTGTAATACTGTTTGCAATCTTGATTCTCTTGATATTTTTGACTGTTTGTTTTTCCAAATGAATTTTGTCATTATTTTTTCTAATTCTATAAAATAACTTTTGGTAGTTTGATTGGTATGGCCCTGAGCAAGTAAATTAATTTAGGCAGAATTGTAATTTTTATTATTTTGGCTTGGCTCACCCATGAACAATTAATATTTCTCTAGTTGTTTGGATCTGACTTTATTTGTGTGAAGCGTTTTGTAATTGTATTCATTATAGTTCCTGGGTTTATCTTGGCAGATAGATTCCCAAGTATTGTATATGGTCTGCAGCTAGTATTAATTATTCTTTAAACTTTGATAGAATTCATTTGTAAACCCATTTGGTTGAAACTTCTTTTCCCCTCTGGCAATCCATTTTATTTTTTCTGAAATTAGGTTGTTTTAGACCTCCCTTTCTTATTTGTTAATTTGGCTAGTTCATATTTTTGTAGATACACATCATGTTTTAAAAATCCTCAGTTTTCCTGGAATATTACTGAATAGAGGACTTTTGGATGACTTTCTATTTCCTGTCTATTGTTGTGTGGATTCACTCTATTTTTAATTTTGGTGATTTGATTTTCCTCTTTTTCTCAATCAGGTTCACTAGTGGTTGACCAATTGTATTACTCTTTAAGAAAAAGAACAACAAAACAGGTCTTAGTTTGTTCGACAATTTTATATTTTTGATTTCCAAGTTTCTCTCTTATGAATATTTACTATTATACTCATATCTTTGAATGCTTAAAAATCTACATATAGCCATTAGCTAACATGTGACTTTAAATAGATTTGCCTCTTCAAGAATTATTAGCTCCTAGAAGGAAGGCATTTCAAGTTTTTATACTAATATATCCTAAGATACTTAATAAATACTATTTAATTGCACATACACATACGCAATCAATGAACTGTTTTTCTTGAATTCAATTCAATGAAAGAGTAACCAGCCTATTAAGTCTGACTTTTAATTCTAAAACATTAAAACTATTCATTTCAGAACATAGAGCTTGGTCTGAAAAGTTAACATTTTTTATATGGAAAGGTAAATACTCATTCTCTTCCCTATTGTGTAGTCAAGTTACTAATTTACAGTCTCATGAGGGGAAAAAGCATACACCAAAAGATGACCTAAATGATGTTATAATAACTTAATTATTAAATATTGCTTCAGCTAAGTTGAATTTTGGGCACAATGTTTTTGTACCAACAAAACATATGTTTGAAATAACTGGTGTAAGTTTGCAAATAACCCCTGGAATCTAGGTATTTGGTATAAATTCTGTACCTAAAGTATGCCAAAATTTTTGTGATCTCTATAGTTATAAAGTATCAGTAAGTAGTAGTTTTGTGAACTGTAGGTCTTACTCTATCTACTCAATCACATATCTGTCTTGTAACCTCTCTGGATATAACAATTTCATTTAAACCTGTTAAAAATTACCAAAGACACACCTATTTATTTGAAGACTTTAACCAGCTGCCATTTACTTTTGAGATAGTAGCATGGGGTACAACTAGAATGTGTTTTCATGAAATAAATTAGGTGCAAAACAAATGCAAAACACTAGATAGTTCAATTTAATTCAACAAATATTTACTCTGTAAGGCACTATTTTAGGTCTTGGGGGTACAAAGAAGAAAAAGGACATAGTCTCTGAAAAAGTTTATTGTTTCGGTAAATAAAAATCTAGTATCAGACAGGACTATGCTTACAGTAAGTAAGTACTCAACTAATACTTGTTGAATGAATGAGTCACTGTCCTTGCTATGCCATAATCTCAATGCTTCAGAGCTATGCATGTAGTCAAAGGTCCCTTAAGTAGTTTTGTAAAGAACTAATGTTAAACGATACAGTTGTGTTACCATATCTGTAGCCACAACGTGACTCCAAGAACAGATCTTACATTAAGCTCCTGGGCTGCCTTTGCAATGGCAAGCAGGCATTCTTTAACAAAAAATTTTGAGTATCATAACATTTTGTTTATGACAACAATGTCTTCAATCAGTTGTGGCCATGTGAATACTGTACAAACATAAAATATTGTTTTACGTAAACTCTTAGCGTGTCTGGCTTAAGGGCAGGAATAATTAAAAAACCAACCAAAAACCCAAACTAAATTAAGCAGTTTATGATTCAGAAATTATTGGAAGATAAATTTATAGTTGAATATTTTCCCTCCCAAAATAAAAACAAGCCTATGTGTATCTAAGGACAGCTAGGTGGTATAGTAATTAAATTGCTGGGCCTGGAGTCAGGAAGATTCATCTAAGACATCCTCTTAGACCCTTACTAGCTGTGTGACCTTGGACAAATCACTTGAGCCTGTTTGCCTCAGCTTTCTGATCTGTAAAATGATATGGAGAAGGAAATGGCAAACCATTCCAGTACTTTTGCCAAGAAAATCCCAAAAGGGTTTACAAAGAGTTGGACATGATTGAAATGATTCAACAACAACAAATTATATGTGTATCTAAACATAAAGATGTTTAATTCAAAATGAAGACTGATGTGTTTAGGAAGATGATATCCTTCAATTAAAATAACAAAGTACTTTAAAAGTCCAAGTTTTGCAGCGGCTGCATCAAATGCAGAGCTATTTGATAAATGTATCTTATTTAGCAAATGATAATGTAATAAAGGGTTATACTGGTCTTGAATGACTTATTAACATCAACTATGTCAGCAAACATTTTGAAACACTCTGACATATCCATCAATGGTTTACCAGGCCAAGGTAATGTTTCACAAGCCAAATTTCAGCTCTGAGACAAACCAAAAAACCCCAAACAGCTGGCATTGTAAGAAATTGTCTGGAGTAGATCCTTCACTGATAATAGATAACACCAGAACAAACATAGTTGGAATCAGCCCTAATCTAAGTACAGTAGAAACCTGTTTGGATATGGCCTACTGTTACATGCAGTTGGATATACTCTGGGTCAAATCATGTTTGCTCTCCTTAAACATGGTAATTACACATAGCAAAAGCCTGTTAGGACCCAGCACACTTAATAATAAATAACAACATTATACAGATTGCTAGAATTCACAAAGTGCTTTCCTCAAAACAACTCTGTGAGTCAGAAAGTACTAGTATTGTTATTATGTCTATTTTAGAGACGATGAAGCTGAGGCTTTTCTGAGAGTATAAGTGACTTGCACAAGGTCACACACACAGCCAAGAAACATCGACATGGGTCTTTATGCCAGGCCTGGCTGCAGAAGAATTTAGTGCTCTTTCTCCTATACTTCTCAAAGAAAGTAGTATGTAAAGAGAGAGGAAAATGAAGAAAAAAAATGGCAAGGCAGAAAAAGTACTTAGAAAGATGAGCCAATTTTTCCTTTTGCAGTTTTTAGGCTCCTGCGCCTCATTACAATATGCACTGAGCGGCTGTCTCCCAAGAAAACCACAGAAAGGAAATATCATTAAAAAAAGCTTATAACTTTGGGTGAGCTCTCCCTTCTCTTAAGCCTGACAGAGCGGAGGCTGTTGTTCTCCATTGTTGAACAGGATGTAACAAGACTGCCAAGCACAGCCCACAAACCTGCTAATTAGGTGCACTGATTGTGTTTGTTTTGGAACCATTTACTAACAAAGGAATGTGTCATGCTGATTAGTGAGAGAAGGGTATGTAATGTATGTGTATTCAAGCCCAGATGAGGGCATAATCCAGGTATTCACTCTGTTTGCCCAAGGATTGACAAAAATGAAGGCTGTGCAAACAAGGGGACTGAAGGAAAAAAGACCAGCTTTTAAGCAAGGTCTCTTGTGCTTCCTCCCTCCAACCCCCTTTTCTTTCTAAAAATTACTTGCCTGAACCTGGGCTGATCCTTCAAAACACAACTGCAGAAAGCAGCTTGTCCCAAAACATTAAGGCTCTTTCAGAGAGTTTATGGCAAGTTTAGAGTTTAATAGTTTTAGAAATATCCCATTAAGTAACAACAATCTTATGCCAAACCATTTGTGTACCTTCCTCTACTCTTTCTCTATCTCACAGTCACTGGTTAAAGAATCAATAAACGAAGGTGAAAAGTCCGAGGGCAACGTGCTGTGTGCCATTGGTGGCTGAGCCCAGGTCTGCAGGAACAGGGATAGAGGCGCCTATGACTTTACTGGCATAGAGAACTTCCTGGGGAGGAAAATCTCTCTACTTCCACTTTGCAGTTTTAGCTGTAGGAGAGGGAGAGCAAATGATACCTCTTAGACTTATGGAAGGAAAGGACATTCAACACATTACAAGGCAGTATCTATTTTGAACCCATCTCTACATGGTTTTACTACAATTGGCCATTTGCTAGCTCTCATCCTGTACAGAGAGCTTAAATAAAGACAGACAGTGCCAAGACAAAGAACAAAGTCCACGCTCCAGCAGGCTCATTATCATGGTGCTCATGGGCAGGGCAGGTAGTGTAGATTACAGTACGGTGCAGAATGCCTGGGCAGCCCAATTCCAAGGTCAGCTACGTTCCAGGAGAAGTCTCAACGTTCTTTGGATGCAGTCACTATTTCAGAAATTTTGGATGGATGAGGACAATGTGGTTTGATGCTAAATTACCTGGGAGGCTCTCCCACTTTTAAGCTTAGCACCACAGTAAAAAAAAAAAAAAATAACAAGAATACAACAAAAAAGGAAGAGTAGTACAGCAGAAACTGGGGGAGCAGGGTGGGGGGGGGGAAGTAAGCCTCGTCGTACAACACAAGTCCTATCACACATTTCTGTAACTAGTTTTGGCCACTTTTCCACATATCAAAATGTTTATATTCAGTCAACATGTGTAGAAATATCCTTTAAATGTGTACATACTGGGTGTGGTATCTCTTGGGTTAGCTCAAGTTAAGGCAAGAGTATGTTGCTAATGAGGCTGAGGTCCTTGGTATAAGCATATGAAGGGCCACTTAGTTTTGTACAGAGAAAATTCTGCTCCACTGTAACTAGCTACATCCCTAACACAGGCCAGCAGTTTTTAAACACATTTTTAAAAAAAATTCTGAACTTAACACCAAATAAAATCATTGTTTCCATATATGGTGTAGATCAGAAAAAAAAAATGTACAGAAAACTAAGACTCTCTTTTAAGTATAGCTTGCACTGAAGTGGAGTGAGCAAGATCTAAGTTCCAGTCCTGCCTTGGACACCTACTAGCTGTGTGACCCTGATTAAGCTACTTAAGCTTTTTAGCATTAATTTCTTCATCGGTAAAGTGGGGACAACAATAGTGCCTACCTCAACGATTTGTTGTGAGGATCAAACAAGATAATAGAGTGCTGGCAACTATTATTCTGTACATTTAAAAAATTCACCAATGACCTTTTTCTTCATTTTCCTATTTTGGCAAACCTATCACTATCCTCTCTCTTCTTCTTGTCCCCTGTCCCTCCAACCACTGGAGGAAAAAAAAGAGAAAGAAAAACAAAGCCTTATAGCAAACATGCTATCAACCAAAACAAATTCTTCTACTGGACTGGTCAGCAGTCTTGTAAATGGGTGCCACTGTCTGGAGGTACAGGCATTCTTTACCTGAGGTATATGAACTTAAAAAATTTCTGATAGCTGTATTTCACTGCAATTGATTTTCTATGTATTTTAAGTTTTGCATTTAAAAACATTCTGAGAAGGGATCCCTAAGCTTCACCAGACTGCCAGAAGGGAAAAGGGGTTAAGAATCCCTTCTTTAGGGGTACTAGGCAAAAGACAACAGATGGCTCAGGGCAATCCAGCTTTATGACTAGAGAAGCACATGAAAGTATATGTTTGTGGCCTCACATGAGCCTGCAGTGTTCATTCCACATTTATTATGTACAGCATTCAATTTACTTAAAAAATTTCCCCACTCTTAGGGAAGTCTATTTGGCTTCTTCAGTACTCCAAAAGATTCATAATTCAAAAGCTCAGTAGAGGGAGCTTCATTGCTTTCCCCACTGATGCAGACCATAGCTCCTCTTTAAAAAAAAAAAATTAACTTTTTTTTTTTTACATTTTAAGTTTTGAACTGTCTCCTACCCTCCCCACCCCATAATAGAGAAGGCCACCATTTAACACAGATATGTGAGTATATGTATATAGATATATATGTACATATATATGTATATATATCCTCACACAGACACACAATTCTTTCTCTGGAAGTGCATAGCATCTTCCTTCATAGGTCCTTTGTAGTTAATATGAATATTTACAATACTCAGAATAGCTTAGTTGTTCACAGTTACTCTTCGAAAATATTGCTGTTACTGTATACAACAGTCTCTTGGTTCTGCTCATTTCACTCTCTACATAGCCCCTCTTTCTTAGGTGATAAATTGCTGCTTCCTTCTCTCCACCCCAATATGTCATTTAGTAGTCAACCCTCTGGTGACATGTTTATTTAACATTTCTTAAAATGCTGGATTTTCTAGTAACCTTAAAAGAGACATATTTGGTTCTTCCCCAGAGGGCTTTTGGGAGCTGGAATTAATATTTAAAAAAGTATTTCTTTGGTGCCCATTAAATTAAATGGAGCTGGAAAGACCATGAAAAGTCATCTAGTCTAATCCCTTCCTTCTACAGATGAAGCAAAGGAGGTCTCAGGAGGTTAAGTGAAAAGGTCACCCAGGTAGAAAGTAGTAGAGATGAGCTTTGAACCCAGGTCCTCTGACTACAAATTTAACATATCGTGCTAAGAAGAATAAATGTATTCAAATGCAACTGGGGGCATTACAAAGTGTTTGATGGTTGTGATGTATATTGTTTCTCATGTTTGCAAATATGATTTAAGGGTCATATAAAAATAAGGAAATTCAGTCAATCAAGATCAAATGGAATGGAATCAGCTGCAGAGTACACTCTCCAAGTTTTTCTTATGGAGAACTGCTGTTGTATTACATGAAGTGCTAGGCATCAGGGCTCATGGGATGGCAGCATCATAGGGATGGAAAGCATATCCCTAGTATAAACAGATAGAAGTCTTTAAGAATTAGAGGAGAAAAGCAACTGTAGAAATTTTAGGACGCAGGCTTAGCAACAAGATGACTTTAAGGATCTCAATTCTGTATCACTTTGTCTTATTTCTATGTGTTTTTCCTTTTTTTGAACTATCCAACCCGATACAACTAACTTTTTCATGAATAATTCTTAAATTTAGTGTGTCTGTATCTTTAATCGAGTCAAACACACTCAGTTTGTATTCCTTTTGGGTTTAAGATTTTATTATTAATTCTTAGCAGATTATTTATTTCCTGTCCTAAATTTGTAATTTGGTTTTTGGTCTCTGGAAAGATGGTCTATTTTAGGGTAGGTCAAGGGAAGGTAATCTTGGGGCTAAGTAGCTGATGCGTATCTCAAGATTCTGATATTTAATTTTACTCAAAAATCTTGAAATCTACTATTTTAGTTACTCCATGTTTATACTAGTAATGTACTTGCATATTTTTCTTTCTTTCTTTTTTTTTGGAGGAGGGGGGAAAGGCAGGGCAATTGGAGTTAAGTGACTTGCCCAAGTTCACACATCTAGTAAGTGAAAAACCACATTATTGACAATTTCCAAAGTAGGGTTTTTAGTAGTCCCTCCTAAATGTGATTTTTAACTATGGTAATCAGAGGCACGATTGAGGAGCTATTTTGAAGATTGATAATGACCGTAAGTGAAAAATGAATGAAACTAATATAGTTACTAACTCTCCTGAAAAAAAAAAAGGTGGTCAGTGACTGAATTATAGATCTGGATAAAGGGTACATGACATGCCTAGCAGAACTCTGACCTAACATAAAATTCTATCTATGAGTATGCTCCAATGACATGAAGCACAAATACTCCAGAGTCTGTTTAAAAGCTATTCGTTGAATATTTTTGGAAATTTTAGCACTTCTTGGTAAAGCATAGTTTTAATGAATTTCAATCATGCCACTGAGAATTACTTTAGTTATGTTGCTGAAAAGGTTTTAAGTCTATTTCTAATAACCTGAAATGCTGAATTCAGACAACTCCTTAAATAAAATAGCGAACGATCTGTGATTCAGTTAATTTGCTCGTTCTCCAGAATTTATACAGTGCTGTTTTTAATCAATTCTTCCACCCCTATAGTT
Organism: Phalanger gymnotis; assembly: GCA_028646595.1. Classification (NCBI taxonomy): domain Eukaryota; kingdom Metazoa; phylum Chordata; class Mammalia; order Diprotodontia; family Phalangeridae; genus Phalanger; species Phalanger gymnotis. Next base: position 60,760,128 of record CM053626.1, on the reverse strand, counting down.
TTCATTTTTATTATCCCACTAACTCTTGTATACAGAGACAAGTTTCTGTCTTCTTGGGGAAAGTTTTCTTTCTTTCTTTTCTTTTTTAAAGTGGTGCTTTTATTTCTTTATGTTCTTAAACTTCTTTTTTTTAAAACTGCTCCCAATGTTTGATTGGAAGCTGAACACCAAGGGAGCTCCAATAGTTCTTGGAAAGTATTATCAACTCAGAATTCCAGGAAGGGCTGGCAAGACTCCTTCAGACTCAAACATTCTTAAAGCTTAAAGAAATTAGATCTAGAGAGAAGTATCTGAAAAGGGGGAGGATGAGAGGATGTTCAATACCCGTAAAGTCTTTAGTGCTGTTTTAAGCTTCCTTTTCTTTGAGTCAACAGGTTTTGTGCTCATGTCACTCCTTTTGATGATGCTGCATGCAGAGTGTTTTCGACCAGAGTTGGCAAGTCAAGTGAGGCTATGGTCAATTTGGCCATTACCATAGGTCCCAAGATAGGGGGCCAGACATAGTGCTCATAGGGCAACTGTTCAATTGAAGACACCTGCACCTGAGATGTGGCAAGTGGGGTGCTGGCATAAGATGGGAGTGGCTAAGCCTATGTGAAAGGATGTTTACAAAGACTCATCAGTTCAGGAAGTGGTCAGGATAGCCTTCGGTCAGCCTTTATATTCTAGCTATGTTATATATGCTTCAACTCCTTCTGGTTCTATACCTTACCTTCTATTTTGAACCATCCTTTTGCATCACTGAGCTCTGGAATAAATTTGGGAATACATACATACACATTTGCATGCACAATGCATTTATCTTATGCTTTGGGGGATGAAAGGAAAGATAATAAAGATTATTTTCTGATTCAAGAAAAGCAGTAATAACAGCCTTGCTAACACTTATAGGGGGAAAAAGCTCTCATCTAGTAGTTAGCATCATTATGCTGCTGCAAATGTTACTTTAGTAAGAAAAAAAAACCTACAAAAACTTGTATTTTGCTTTATGTAGGGGACAATATGATAAAGAACAAAATAAACCATGTAGCTGTTCATTCAAAGCTTTTTCCCTTTATTCTTCCAAAGCTCATACATTTCTAGACTTGATTAGATGGATGGTTTACTCTATTTCTTCAATGGTAGACTTGCTGCTGTATGTTACCTGGGTCTGGAAAGGTGGTGAGATTATGTCACTTAGTTCTTCACTATGAAGAACGAAGAATGAATTCAATTATCTTAAAAAATAATTTTGTGGGGAATATCATTTAATGCTGCTATCTCATTTTGGTATCAGGGCTAGAAATCATGGTAAGAAGCTAGAGGATGAAACAATAACCAATATCCAATAGAACACACACAGGCTAAGGATAGAGACAAAATATTTCAGCAAACTTTGGTTCACTGAAGCCAGAGGAAACCAAAGTATGGATGACCTGAAAATTGGATACATAACATTTGACTATCACTTTGTAAGACAAGATATTTTGTACCTGCTTGTTGAAATATCTTCAAAAGGGTAAAGGATCTCTCCATTGTTACAGATTTCGCAGATGAAGCCCTTTTGGCTACATAGGCTGCAGCTGTACACATGCGAGGTGGCAAATTTAATGACCTTTCCCAAGAAAGGGGCCAGCTTTCCTTCAATTACCTGGAGAAAAAGAAATGGGATAATGAGGCAAATCTATTTAGAGTAGGATTCTTGCAGGGTCAAGAAGACTGGAATACCTCTCCCTAATACAGGAAGAAATGCTTATTGCCTAGTTACCTCTAGTTATCACTTCTCAGCAACTCTGACTGAAGAGTCAAAATACCTTAGCATGGAAAGAACTATGGTTTAAGGTAGCAACTTACAGAAACCTGGAAGTTTAGTATAGTTAAATCTTCACTGGTCTCTTTCTTCATTTCTACCTTATACATAGAAGATCAGGGTGAACACATAGCGATTTACTTTAAATAGCATACAAAACTATTATTCAGATAGATATGTAGGCTATGTTATGACTTATCATGAAACCACATGCATATATCTATAATAACTTAAGAGTTAATGTGTAAAATTTCAATAGGACTTTTTCTAGGAGGATCTATAATAGTGTTTTCTATAAAAGCCCAAGCCTTACAACAATCTGTTTTAGTATACATTCATTTGGTTACAATCAAGTTCCTCAACTCCGCATATGGCAAATGTGATAAATGTGTTCTATTCTAATATGTTCATTTCCTTTGCTATTATTAACAAGGTCTAAAAATTCCTTTTAGCACCAATTTTAGTTTACTAGAACACTGTAATCCTCAACAAACCAAACATTTTGTATGGAGAATATGTTTTTGTTCACCAAACTGGAAAGACCTTCATAATTTTAGAGAAAAAATTAATGAAGATTATTCTCTTTCATTTCTATTCATTGATAATTTTTGTTTTTACATCACATAGATTTCCTCCTATGGCCCTCTTTCTCCACCCTCTGGGAGAGCCATCAACAAAGACTTCTTAATTTGACACTGCAGGAAGCTATATAATTAAGAGAATTCAAAGTCATGTATGTTTTACATAAAACAACATATGAGGTGAATATAAAGCAGTACATATATGTATAAAATGTGGTGTTAAAATGTAATTATACTTAAGACATATGAATACAGAATATGGAAAATGTGCCAAAATAGGAATATCACAATTTTAGTAGTGCAAAGGATACCACCTGTGTTAATGGAAATATTAATTGATAAAATGAAACATTTTAGCAGGGATATAAGAAGATTCTTCCATGAAAATTTAAAAACCAACACAAACTCAGAACTGGCAGAGGTGAGAAAGTATCTTGACCATTTTGTCCAATGAAGAGCTCTTCCGTAATTTCTATAACTTGATCTTCCTCTCCATCACTTTGGGAAACCACAGACTCTCCCTTATGTCCTGGGAGGGGCAGACAAACCCAAAGAGAAATCTAAACTCAGCTTTTGCCTCAGATACTTAACAAACTGTAAGGCTGTGTGGCCCTGGGTAAGTGACCTCTCAGTTTCCCCTTCTGTAAAATGGGGCTACTAATACCTGCCTTTCAGGGACATTATTAGGGTCAAATTAGATGACACATGTAAATCTCATTTGCAATACCGTGCAAACCTTAAGGAGTTAGAGAAATGCTATTGTTATTTTTTTTTTTAGAATTTTTTTTTTTAATTTTTGGAGCGGGAAAGGCAGGGCAATTGGGGTTAAGTGACTTGCCCGAGGTCACACAGCTAGCGAATGTGTCAAGTGTCTGAGGTCGGATTTGAACACAGGTCCTCCTGACTCCAGGGCCGGTGCTCTACTCATTTGCTATTGTTATTTTTAAGTCAAAGGAATCAACATTTCCAAAGAGTTTGTTTTTCACTCTTTCCTTCTCTTTTATACAACTAAACTTAGATTCGTTGAAGACCACATTTTTGAGAGGAATCTTGAAAAACCACTGGATAACACATAGGAAATGACTGTAATAGTAAGAAATTTGGAAGCAACAATATTAAAGGAAAGATTGAAGGAACCGGTGACATTTACTTTTGTGAAGAGAAAGGGTCATAGGATAGGTATCACTGAATATTTGAAGAATAAAAGTGAGTTATTCTGTGTTGTTCCAGAGGATGACAGAAAACAAATTTGGGCTTTTCTAACATTTAGAGCTATCTAATGATGAAACGGATTGCTTCAGTAACTAACGAGGTCTTTGTCACTGGAGTGGAGGCTAGATGACCATCAGCAACCAAGTTAGCTCAAGCCATTCCCCTATTTCTTCTAGACTGTTCTAAGAGCCCTTTCTCTGGTCTTCCTAGGAGCATTCTATGCCTTCTTTAGTCCACTCTCTACTTGATAGTATCAATGCACTTCTATAGTCGTGCCACTCTTCAATTAAAAAATCTTTGGGGGCTGCCACTGCCAGCTGAATGAAGTCTCATCTGCCCCTGGCACTCCTGCCCCTCCTTTTACAATCCAACCAATACCGTGCTTACCTTCACACTGTCTATATTCTGGACTAACTGGGTTATGTTCCATCCCCCGTTCTTGTTCTGCCCCCTCTCATCTCTCTGTCTTACTCATATGGAGGTTATGTCCCCTTTCCTCAAACTCCATTTGTTGAAGTTCCTCCATCCCTAATGGCCTAAGTCACATTGCTATATCTTTCATGAAGCTTTACCTGATCTTTCCTGCCTTACTTCCTTCATCCCTGGGGACAGTTCTAACTCCTTCCCCCGACTTTGCTCTCCTTTGTTTCACAATTCTTACTCCCATTAGATTGTAAACTCTTTGAAAGCAGTATCTGTGTAGTGCACATATATCTTTGCTGCCTGTCCTGTTGATTTACAAAAATGGCATTTCTGTGGGTGAGGTAGAATATACAAAAAAGATTCCTGAATTTCTACTACTAGCACATATATGGCACTTTAAGGTTTGCAAAATGCTTTACAAATATTATCTCATTGTATCTTCATTATAACCTTGGGAGGTACAAGGGTCACATGGCTAGTAAATGTATGAGTGGATCCCAAGTCCACCTCCCTACCCACTGTGCCACCTCATCTTGAGTATCAACTCCCTGTTGGGTATTTTTGTTCTTTGTTCTTTCCAAGGAAAAGAAGGGATATATGGGCTTTGAGGCAGCTACAACTTAAAACCTTTTTTTCACTTTCAGATTCATGGCTCTATTTTCAATAGATGAAGTTACCGGAAGTCTGAAATTCCACTGAATGAGTGCTATTTCATATATGTGCAGATGTCTTTCATATAAGAATCTTATAAGTATTTTGTATCTAAACTGCATTAAGTATAGTGTCTCATTTTTAAGTATTGCTTAGTTTTTAATTTAAAAAAAATCAAACCTTTCTAAATTTTAGTCTCTTAAAGTTTGATGAACAGAAATAATGTCTTTTATAACTGAATATTCAATAAATAGCCACCTTATAAAATAAAATTCCTTATGATATATGTTGAGCATGATTATGATTGTATAGAAGAGAACTTTATTGTAGCAACATGCTTAGCAAAGTGGAATCTTGAATGTGAATACTGTCACTGACAGAACTGGGAAGATAATACAAGTTTTTTTGCTTCTAGTCCACAAAGCATTTTCCAGATGTGACTTCTTTAAGAATAATGGTATATTTTAAAACATACACATATATACATACATATCTATAAATACATATATACGTGTATGTATACAAATGTACACATATGTATGTGTATATAAATGTACGCATATGTGTGTGTGTATTTGGATAGCCCCTCCAAATAAAACCCCAAACTACAAAGTAAAGCTTACATGCTTCTACAAACTGGGACTATCCTCTCCAGTTTAAGATGCTGACATCTGCTGATAAAACAAGAAAAAAAAATCACAGCTGCCATCGATGTATCACTTTGTTCATAAGTTACCTTAAAGTTTACAAAGAATTTTATAAATTAATAAATCAAAAGTGTCTACTATGTTTCAGGCTCTGTGCTAGACATTGAGAACCTAAACACAAAAGCAGTCCCTGCCATCAAGGAGCTTACATTTTCTTAGGGGAAAAACATCACAGAATATTGAGTCTTTAACAGTCAACTAATTCAACCTATGGAGGAAAAGAATTTCCACCACAATGTGCCCAACAAATGGTCTTCTCTCTAGCCTTAGCCTGAGACCTTCAAGGAGGGGAAACACTCAGTTTTGGGGGTGGCCCATTCTACTTTCAGATAACTCTAATTGTTAGGAAATTCTTTCTAAAATCAAGCCCAAAGCTGCCTCTTTGCAGCTTTTACCCAGTTCTGTCCTCTGAGGCCAAACAGAACAAATATAATCCTTCAAATATTTGAATACAGCTATCATTTCCCCCATGAATCTTCTCTTCTCCAGACTAAACATCCTCAGTTTTTTCAAATGATCCTTACATGATAGACCCAAAGCTCATCCTAGCTGCCCTCCTTTGCATGCTCTCTAGCTTATCAAGGTTGGGGCAGAAGCAACATCTGCTAGGGTCTCTGCCACAAAGTCTGGGCTACTTTTTTCTCTAAAAGGCAGAGAAGGTGTCCTGAGACTTTACTGATCTAGGGCAGAAGTGTTTGTCAAATAGTTTTCACAATACAAATGTAACTGGAAAATATTTAGCAAAATAAAAATACAATAGAACAGATAATATTAATACGTTATTTCCTAGGTCAAGGATCCTTTTGTACAGTTTAGTACCCCATCCCTCATGTTTCTATTTGACACCACTGATCCAGGGGACTAAAGCTTAAGCCACTGATGCAGCTTCCTGGTTGCCTAAGGCATAAAATTCCCACTCCTAGAGAAATATGAACCCCTAGACTTGACTGATTTACTACTACTGTGTTAGTCAACATACCCTTGGCACCAGATGCATTTCCATATGGAGATGAGAGAGGCTGACTTTACCTGAACCAGTGGTGATTAACACTCTTTTTATGACATGGTTAAATAATCTTCTTTTTTCCTAAGTCTTAGATGGTCTATGAATGTCTCATTTCACTCCAGTCCTTAGCCTGAACCCTTTGATAGGCTTCAATTAGGCCTGGTTCAGAATAAATGTCTCTTCTAAACGGCAGTGCCTAATTTAGGGCACTGAACTGAATACAACTGAGTAGTGAATGCAATAATTCAAATGATGTCTGCTGAGACCAGAGTATGAAAAGAATATCATGCCTCCCTAGTTCTGGAAGTTATGCCTCCCAGTTTGCTCCTAATACATACACACATGTATATGTATATACATATAAATGGATGTTATATGTATGTATGTATATGTATAAAGTTGTATGTATGTATGTGCGTGTGTGCATAAAAACAGTGCCTCCCAATATGGCACAAATTTTCACACACACACATATGTATATGTGTATACATGAAGGAGGATGAGGACTTGGATGAGGGTGGTGGCTGTATGAACAGAGAGAAGGGTACAGATGTGTAAGATGTGGTAGAATCAATAAGTTTTGGCAACTAATTGGATATGGGGGTGAAGGAGGATGAAGAAATGCTGAATGACCCCAAGATTGTGGATCTGTGTGCCTGGAAGGACAGTGATGCTCTCTATATGGATTAAGGAGTTGGAGTGTGTGTGGGGGAAGCCAATGACCTCAGTTTTGGGCATGGAAGGCATGAGAGGCCAACTGGACATAGACTTGGAGATGTGTAATAGGCACCTGGTGATGTGGGATGAGCACGGGAGAGAAACTAAGACTGGCTACACAGCCTATGTTCATTTTCTCAAAGCTGGTCCTAGAATCAGGAGACCTGAGTTTGGATCCATGCTTGGCCAGCTGTCTTAGACAACTCACTTCCCCGCTCTGGTCTTCAGGCTCCTAATTTGTAAAATGAGGGGAGCAGATAAGATGACCTCTAAGATTTCTTCCAGCTCATACATTCTATGATTCTAAGAACAGGCATTGTAAACTTAGAGCCCATCAGAACCTAATTGTTCAGGATCTTAAACCAAATAGGCATTTTCTGGGATTCAGCCTTACAGCCCACAAAAACATAAGGAAACAAGATCTACTGGGAAAAAATGTTATATGAACTTCACAACCTATGTTGAAACATCAAATTTCTCCTCCAACATTTGGATGGACTTAGTTGAAATGAATGCAAAACATGCTGATTATTTTCCTTTACAATGGAACAAGCATATAAGCAGTGTCTGGAAAGCACCAGGATGGACAAGATGATCTTTAAGGCCCTTCTAGCATGGACATTCTACGATCCCATGATTTCTGGCAAAGCCAAAATATTTGGATGAAATACTCAACAAACCCAAAAACTTAATTTAGAGTCACCCTCTAGCCAACATTGGAAAGGTATGTGACTCTTGCACTTAAACTAGTTTCAGGTCAATGTAACTTTAAATTAAATCAACAAATATTGAGGATATTACATTTTCAGACATCTACATAGTTTTAACAAAGCCAGCTGATTATCTGGACATTACATGAAATGTTGGAACAGACTGTGTTTTAGGTTGCTATGCTGATTGTATCTCTAACTTATTCCCTCCCCCACCCCCAAATGAATACCTACGTAAAAAAAATCACAACAGAGTAATTAGTGGAAAAGAACATGGTTCTTTTTCCTTCTCCACCCTTTCATTCGACCTCCTTCACCTCCTCTAAACACCAATCTGTACTATCTTCTTGACAAAAGGCTGCTGTCCAGAATGGGGAAAAGTTTGCTTTCCGTTAAACTTAATTTCTTGTATTACAGCAAGGTACCCACTGATTTTCTCAAGGCATGCGCATATACTACTGTTTCAGAGCCAGTATATGGATGGAATCGTCAAAGAAACATGCCCATTTCTAAGGGGAATTACATTCCATTTTTATGACATTTCAGGAAAAGGACGAAACAGAACAAACTGATATTGTTCCTCTAGATTTTGGAATTTTTAACATTTGCAGTTTCTCAGCAAATTCACTTACTCCTGTCATTTCTGTAATTCTGAGGCCTGCAGGGACTGCTAAACATAATTTTTCACGATCACCCACTCATAAGAGCACCTAGTATGCTTGGAGTTCTCGAGACTTGCTTTGTTTATCTTTCAGTTGAGGGACATATGCACACACACACACACACACACACACACACACACACATACACGTATTTTTTTGTTCCGGTCAAAAATGGTTAGTGATGGAATTTGAGGCTGATGGCTTTCTTGCAGACTAAGAAAATAAACCATATTTGATTTGCTTTCTTGCAGACCAATCAAAAATTACAATTAAGTTAAAAAAGAACCTTGTGCTGGCTCCTCCAAACCGCTGCGCCAAGCCCAGCTGCTTATTACTCGTGTGTGGCACCAGGAAATTGCAGTGTCATGTTCAAGACCTGAAGCCAAACAAGATGTGTGGGACTGGAAAAAGGGTACATGCTACACTCCATTTCTGTCTGCTACCTTCACTCCCTTGGCACACTCACAACATCTAAAGCCACGGGGGCTGGGGGTGGGAGCAGCATTACTAAGTTAGAAAAAAAGAAAGAAAAAAAGCCTCTTTACCACTCATTTCTTTACATACAGACTCATTACTTCCCTCGATTCTGCCGTAGAGCTTCCATTTCAATATAAGGCATTCCTCAGCCTATTATTCTTCATCTAGATTCTGGACAACTGTTGGTAACACTTTGATAAAGAGGATTCCTGCACTTGACAAATGGCCCCTCCTTAAAAGTCTTGCTAAAAGACATGATGAAAGTTTAACAAAGCCATCTGCCACTCATTAGTAACAAGCTAACTTGATGGGATAAGAAGAAACAATATTGTCACACTGTAAAATAATTTGAAATATAATCTCCTTTGCAATTCCCACAGTATCTCTAGTCTAAGGGTCGAGAAAGACCTCGCTCAGAATTATGTCTCTGTGCTCCATTCTGAAGCGTTTACAGAAAGTACCCTGAGACAGAGAAAGATTTCTGTAACCCTAGGCAAAGCAGGTTGGGGGAAAAAGTTAGAAAAAAATTTGCAACAAAATGAAAACATTCTACTGAATCCATGCTCAGTTTTAAGTACTACCCCATGTACGGACATATGTTTTAAAATAAAAAGTGAAGGCACTAAGTATGAGGGAGGCGGATTTACCACCACTCAGTTACTTAAACAGTATTAAACTCCAGTTAAATGTAATTAACTTTTGAGCTCCTTATCATTACTCATTACTGGGATGTTTGTACAAAAACAGAAAGCTGTCTCCTTTCTAATTAGTCTGTTCCCAAATTCATTATGTAAGACCACAACTTACTTATTTGCTTGACAAATCAATTACTTCAGTGAGAGTAGATTATGATGTCACTAATTAGCCCTAATCTGATCCACTCATACAGCTGAAAATTTCCTTCCATTTACACAATGAAAACTTGTTGAAGGTTGAAGTACGTGGCTTTACTTTCTTTGCCAAATGATGAACTGTATGGTGCTGCAGAGCTGAAGGGCTTAAGCAATGACAGAAAACAGAGATTTCAATTTCACTTTTCTTAATTATCCTAAAATCAGCCCAAAGGGAATACCTATGCTTAAAATTCTTCACAAAGGAAATTGCAAACACTGTTTTTGGGTTGCTATCTCTCTGTTAAATGTGTACAGACATTTGCCTACTTAGGAAAAGTTCCACTTTGGTTTTTAAGGAACTTCTACAGTCTCCAAGACACAACCACGATAATACTGGCTGAGAAACTACCTATGCAGGCCTGTTCCAATCTAAGCCCATTTCTACCAGCAGGAGCTTTGGGGGGCTGGGTCAGTGGCATATAATTGGCACTGGCAGCATTACACGGACAGGGTGCTGCCCATGGAGGCAGGAAGATCTGGATTTAAACCTCATTTCTGACACTTACTAGCAGTTTGGTCTGGGGTGGGAGAATATCCCTTCCATTTTCTCATCTGCTAACTGAGAATGTGACTACTTGTAGCACCTACCTTTCAGGGTTTTGTTCAGGCCAAAAGGAAATAATGTAGGTAGGGCACTTTGCCAACTTTAAAGCACTTGGATAGATGTCAGTTATTATTTTTGTCATCTCAGGATCTAAGGACCTCAGACAATAAAATCACAGACATTTTAAAGCTAGAAGAGGTCCTTAGGGCATATCTAATCTAACCCCATCCTTTTGCAGATGAGGAAATTGAAATCTAAACAGATAAAGTTGACTAATCCAAGGACACACAAGCAGTAATTATCACATCCAAAATTCAAACTCTGGCCTCCGAGGATGGTAAATCCAGTTCTCTTTCCATTATGCTAGGAAGATCCCAATACCTTGGCCAGGCTGCTCAAAGGCAGGTCAATGGGGTCTGGATCATACTTGGAATTCTACGGTGTTTGGGGCCCATTGACTCTTAGAGGATTCCTACAACCAACTCAGTCTCCTTTCAGAATAAGGAGGCCCAAATGAACCTACGGTGGCTATGTGGTAGTCCAGTGGTCTCCAACTCAAATAAAAACAGAGGCTACTAATTCTGTACATAAGGATCCCTGTGGGCGGCATACTGATTTAGTTTTGAAATGTAATATTACCTATTTTATTGTACTTTACTTTTTAAAATATTCTCCCATTACATTTTAATCTAGTACAATGGGGCCATACAAAACTTATATTGCTGTAAAGTTACAACTAACGTTCGAATGTCAAGCTGCTTTATTCATTTCTCATACTGCCAAAAGTTATAACAAGAGGTGAGCTCTCCATCCCCATACAAATTTGCAGTGGACACATTTTCCAAGCTCAAACTACAGTTCCAGCAGTGTTTTTCAGACTTTGACGCAAATGCTTGCATCAAATCTCCATATTTCAAAATTCATTTAACTATGCAATTGAGGAGCTTCCACCTAACCTTCAATTGGAAGTGATTACTACAATTCAGTGACATGCTGAGGGGCAAATGTCAAGAGAAGAATCTAATTAGAATTCTCTAAATGCCTTTCAAGTGATGAATATACTCAATTAAAATCATATATTTGTGGAGTGATATCGGTATTTGGCAGTACCTATCTACATGAAAAGGCATTTTCAAAGATAAAATGTGTAAAATTTCATTACAGATCAGCATTAACAGATGCGCATTAGCAATCAATTTTGCTCATAGAGAACACCGACTTTGAACCCCCAACTAAGCAAATGTTATACCCTGAAAAGGGGGATTCCATTTTTCTCATTAGCAGACCCTGTATTACCAAAAATTATGCTTTATTATTATCGTTAGGTATTATTATTATACAATATTATGTTGTTATTATTACTGGAAACTGATTTTCTCTAGTTATATAAATGCAGCCTCACTTTTGCCTCTTGGCCCTTAAAGCCTAAAATACTATCAAAAATTTGCTGACCCCTTATGTAAAACATGTCTATTTGCAACCTGGGGTGGTGGTGATAGATTTTATTTCCCCAGGCACTGACAAGGGGGTGGGGCATATTTCTTGGAGGATTCTTCTCCCAGAGCAACTACCTGTAGTCAGATTGTCCTCTGTGCACTGTCCCTTCCCATGACTGTCATCTGTGCTTCCTCCCAAACGATTTTGCCCCACTTGAAAAAAAATTCCCAGTTATATGTGAGAGTACAACAGCACATTCAGGTGAAATAGGCAAAGATAAGTAAAAGGCAAAGAGAACAATGAGGAGAACTATGAATAAAGAAGGAAAGAATGGTTGAAAAAAGAGACTGCCAGGAAGGAAAGAAAAGAAAGTGTTTGGGAGACACAGATTCTAGTCGTGGCTTTACCAGTAACTAGTTGTGAGACGTCTGGCCAGTCACTTACTCTCTTTGGGCCTCAGTTTCCTCATCTGTCAAAGTTGGTCTGAGTCATCTCCTAAATCTTTAAGGATATTTTGATGTTAAGATTCCATGAAAAGAAGTTTAATGCTTTAATAAAATTTGTAAAAATTTTAATAAAAAATACTCAGAAGCTGTGAAGAAAAGAGCTAGGAATAGTCAAAAGACAGCCTTAGACAAATGAGAAGCAGAAAAAAAGATGTATGAATGGTCAATTTTAACCTAAGTCAAATACTGTCACTCAATATCCCCCTCTTTGTTTGCAAAATGCCATTCAAAGTAGTAGTTAATACTTTCCAGGAATGAGTCTCCCTACTTAGGTGAAACCAGATATCAGCTTTCCTGGAGACCTTTGCAAATCCCTTCACTTCATCAATTCACTTAATTAGTTAATGTTTGCATAGCACTTTAAAGATGAAAAGCACAGTATAACTTCTTGGCATTATTATAATAATTATTATTATTTAACAGCTCTGGTGAGCCTAGCAATCTGTGCGAGCAAAAGAAAACGAAGAGAGTTACAGCTAAATTCTGATTTACAACTTCCCTAATACACTGAGGTAAAGGGGAAAAACCCCTTGGACAGAAACTGGTACTATTAGTCTTTATTAGTTCCCAGGTCATACTGCAAAGCTTCTGGTGACTTTTTCCTCTGCTTTGGGGTGTGAATGTCTAAAATACCATAAGTTATGACTTCCTATACCCTCGTTCTCAAGAATATTATCTGTTGCACTTATAGTGACCCTATGGTTCAATTAGGTAACAAGATTTTAGAGGTAGATGCATCAGATTCAATGGTGTAGGTGCTATAAGAATGTTTTTTAAAAAGGCTCTTTGGAAGGAAAATATAAGGAAGTACGTATTCACCACTTTCTCTAATGGGAGGTAAGGTGATGTAGTTGAAAGAGTGCTGGGCTTGGAGCTGAAGAAATCTGTGCTGGAATCCTGGCTCTAATCCTCACTAGTCACAGTGACTTTGGGCAAGTCATTCATACTCTCTGTCTCAGTTTCTTTATAAATTGTAGATAGTAATACTTGTTCTATTCCTCTTCAGTGGTTGTTGTGGGGAAATTGCTTCATAAATGTTAAGACATTACAGAAGTGTCAGTTATTAAGTCATTAAGAAAGCATGATCATGTTTTCCAAAGTTATCAGAAAGAGTGTATCTGTTTATGAAGATTTCTCTTTGCATTAGAATACCTGCATGTATCTATGGGGACCCAACAACCTATCAACAATGTTCCCTTTTGTGTTTTTAGGTGCTTGTCTTAAAAGGCAATAGGATCTCTTCAATGAGAATGATTTATAAGATGTGCCAATAAGGGGTCACTAACAGTGTCTAATATGGGGTAACTGAGGGTCAGTTTTTGTTTGCATAATTATCTCTGAATTGCCACATTGAATCTTATCTCCTTAAATTTGTATCTAGGATTCAGAAAGCCAGTTATCAGGCTGGGTGCATATTTCATTTTCTAAGGAAATGGCTTAAATTTTTAAAATGCCACACTTCAGCTAAGATCAATATGCACTCTTTTATCAGGGTTCTATCCTGTTCTTATCAGTGATATAACTCCAATTCTTAGCTCTCATGCCATGAAAATCATGGTATATCTGACATTGGTCATTTGGTTAGTCAAGTTAAATCACAGCACTCTGACATCTGTGTGCACATAATCAATTAAAGATGGCTGAAAAATAAGAATGCACCAATACTCAATTCATATACCCTTATACACTCGAGAGGTCACAGAAAGCTACAATCATCCCAGGAGGCCATGCCAGTAGAAACTGGTCTCATAAGCTCCATTTTGGGACTGAGCCAAGGAAAAGTTGCTGAAAGAATGAACCTGTCTTAAAGTTGACATCATGCGATAACTAAAGGTCCTGATTGTAAAAACAAGATGACATTCAGTGATAAAGTCAGGGTCAAAGAGAAAACTTGAAAGCATGTCTAAGAGCAGGGCTGGGCAGGTAGGTGGTGAAGTGGATAAAGCACCAGCCCTGGAGTCAGGAAGATGTGAGTTCATAGCCAGTCTCAGGTACTTACTAGCTGTGTGACCCTGAACAAGTCACTTAATCCTGTTTGCCTCACTTTCCTCATCTATAAAATGAACTGGAGAAGGAAATGGCAAACCACTCCAGTATCTTTTCCAAGAAAGCCCCAAACGAGGTCACAGAGAGTTGGACACAACCGATACGACTCAGCAACATGGGCTGCTAACAGATATTCCGCCATTCTGAGAATTCGGTAAGACACAGCTCCATCCATTACAAAAGTTCATCTCTCTGAGTATAGTCTAGACTCACCGGCTGTGACTCAGGACAGAACAGACTGATGCTAGTTGGGGAATCTGGACTTCACGCTCTTCCCTCTGCCAGGGCTGAAAGACAATCCACCCTGCTGTGGACAGGACAAACGCTCCCAACGTCTACATTTTAAATCATGTTCTCAGGCACCGTTCTAGCATTTGGAAGATGTTATTCACAAAGCTAGAGAGGCAGCACATCAGAGCGGAGAAGGTGCAGCAGGTGGAGAGTCAGGAAGCCCTGGGTTGGAGTTGAATCTTTGAACCTGTCACTGTGTGACCACGCACTACTCACTTTACCTTCTTTATCTATGGAATATTAACACTGTGCTATCTACCTCGCGGCATTGTGGGGAGCGGCGTGGACATGGGGTTGGTCACAACCTCATGGGGTAATACTTGGAATATCGACCTCACAGTTTATTGTTAGGCTCAAATAACAATGTATGTCCAATCCTTTACAAGCTCAGAAGAGTTACATAAATAATAGCTATTGCTATTGTGAAAATAGGTATCTAGCTATTAGAAAGTAATGCTGGAAAGTTAGTTCTTAAAACGAAGTTAAAAAACCTACCCAAAATCAAAGAGGTATTGGGACATGATCATCTAGTTATTATGCACTTAATTTCCTTTTCTTTTTAAGTTTTCTCAGCTGCAAATATCTATCCTTTCTTCTCAGTGGAAATAGTCTCTGCTGAATGAGTAAATCAACTGTGCTGAAAGAATTCATGTGACTGGAATTGAATAGCTATTGCCTTCCACTGATGGTTTTAGACTTATCCAAGTACACTACTCCTTTGTACAGTACTTAGAGAAGCTCAATGGAATGTATGTCAGAGGTAAAAATTCTTCGTATAGGCTCTGGATGCAAAAATTCAAGTTGTAACACTGGCCAAACGACAAGACGCAGCCACATTACTGAGAATTATTTGACTTAATGGTCTGATGACAATGAATGGGGTGGGGCTGGGGGTTGGGAGGAGAAGTTCCTACTTGTTAGGAAGACCACAATACAGAAAGAGCTCTTGGAGCTGTGTGATTTATGAAGCTCTGGACAAATGTAATTCCTAAGGGATGGGCCAGCTTTCTCAACATGAGAAAAGACAAGGGTGAATTCTGTGGGTGGTCAGATTGCCTACGACAGGGAATAGCTGGACTGCTCTTTAAAAAAGCTTATCATTGTGATGGGTGGCATTCTTGTTGATTCCAGAGAATGAAATGAACCTAAACATCTGTACACTTTGTGTATGTTCAGCTCCTTCTGTGTATCCAATTAATGTGTCATTTGTAAATGTTTCACTGCTTGCAAAACACTGTTGACTCTGCAACTGTTCCTGATGTCTTGGGGCATTATTCTCATAATGGATGTTTTGGTAATAACCCTCATTTTAATCGATCAAAAGGACAACAATTGATATTTTAATTCTCTAGATCCATTTTTGCATGAACTTAAGGTCCAAATTTGCAAAAACTTCTCTGCTGAGGAAAACCAGACTAATTATTTAATAATAAATACTATACAAAATAGAATTATAATAATATTAGAAGACAAATTAGGCATAAGAAGGTTATGAACAACGCAAAAGGCAGTGTGGTGTCGTGGAAACTACACTCAACTCAAAAAGTCAAGTAAACCTGACTTCTGAGTCCCTGCTCTGCCCCAGCCGACTCTGAATCCTTAGGCATGTCATTTAACTCCCCTAAACATACTCTTGATCCAAAGATACACATAAGACACTTCATCTTTCAGCTCCTGGCATTTCCTTTGCCTTTTCCCTTTGCCTAGAATTTTCTCCTCCTCCACTCTGACTAATGACCTCCCTGATCTGAGTCCCAACTAAAATCCCACCTTCTACAGGAACCTTTCCTAACCTCTTTGAACTCCAGTGCTTTTCCTCTTTTATTTCATATTTAGCATGTTTTTCCTGATTGATTTAACTTTTCTGAGCTAAGTTTATTACCTGTAAAATGAAGCCATTCTTTCTAGTTATTACATTTTTATTAGTCTCTAGCTCAGGGGTAAGCAATTTCTTTTTAAAACAAACTCTTTTTTTTCTCTTTGACTTTCATTCCAGTCTTTCTCTTTTCCATTCTTTTCGTCTTCTTCTGTAGGTATAGCTACTATTCAAGGAACCTCAACTGAGCTTGGGATCTTTGAAAGGAAGGAGTCAAGTGCATAGGGAGGGCATGCCTGGAGGTAGAAGTCTAGAGAAAGCTCTTTCCTTTCACCACATTTTGCTTGAGGGCCACATGGTCTATTTACTTTCTTTTCTTCTATCTCCCTTTATTTTCTTTCTCTTCTGCTTGTGCCTTATGTTTGCACATGTCAGCCATTGGCATTATCCAGGGCTTAATGCAACTGTTTTTTAACCTCTGCTTAAGGTCCCGACTCAAATAATCATGATCAGGGAATGTCAGGAAAAGTGGGTGTCCAGTTTTAGCCTTTTTGCTTTCAGTTATACGACTAAACTAATTTCCCAATGGTTTCAACATCAAACAGGACTTACCATGTCTAGCTTGGAATAGATTAAGTAATAATTTTTTTTTGTTAGACTTATGTCTTTATGGTTGTAGGGAACTCAGCTAGAAAGCCCCCTTTACCAATGCAGGTGGAGCCTGATCTGTGACTGCTAGTTTTAGAGAGTTGCCTGGGGATGACAAGAAAAATGACATATTCAGGATCTCACAAGCGGCATGTGTCATCACAGGCTAACCACGCGAACTGAGGTCTTCTCTATCTACCATATCATACTGCCTCTGTATGTATGACAAGGTGCCTTACCTCACAGAGTTTACATTTTAGCAAGCAGATAAAATGTAAACACAAATAATTATAATGCACAAAATTACATGATGCATGTATTTGAACTTTAGGGAAAGTCTTGCCCACAGTAGTTGTTTAATAAATGTCTAATTTATAAATATCTAATTGGACACTATTGAAAAGATAGTGAAAGAAATCACAGGTATAGGTTATTCCAGGTTTAACTTTAGAATCAAAATGACTGAGTCTGAATAAAGTGCTTTTTGAAGTTTAAGGGTAGTTATCGATAATAAAGGAGATGAGGGAAGGCTTCATGTCCTCTGCACGACATTCATATGTAACTTTAAAGCTATAATAGGAGGTTAGCAGGTTAAAAGGGGAAGAAAAGGGTCTCGGCATAGGGGAAGCTGTGAGTAAAGGCAGTAAGGCAAGGAAGTACAGGTTATGTTTGGGGTAAAGAGAGAGTCCAGTTTGGCTTGGAGCATACTGGGGCTCTGCCAAGACTCACAGCCAGACAGACAAGGTCTGCAAGGTTCAACACAGGTGATGGTTCCATTTAAAAATTTCCAAGCCTCTTGGAGAGGAGTTAAGGAAAGCAAAACCACACTGATATGTGACAAATACCTCTTTTATTTCAGACTTTGGGGGATAGATACTTGCAAATGTTGAAACGGCAGCTTTTGAAGCTAAGATTCTCACTTAAGGAGGAAGGTGGTTTTGGGTTTTTCTCAACTCCTTGGTGAAAAGAATTTGACTCTAATTCCAGGGTCACAGCTGGCTACTCATTATTTTCTTCTTATGAAAATGGCAAAAAATGATCAAGGTTTTCACAAGTGGTCTTGGCTGATCCTATAGTCCTAATCAAGTAATTCAACTGATTATCCAACGATGGCATAGTTAGGTCAGCCTGAAATCCTAATTTGGGACTATCTGGGGCAAAGTCTCTGATACAGACTTAGAACTGGAAAGAATCTTAGGGATCACCTATCCCAACTCCTGCTCCCAAAATGAATCCTGGCTCGACAACATTCTTAGAGGTAGCCCATTACACATTTGGACACCTCTAATTGCGAGGAAATTTTTCCTTGTGTTACACTGAAATCTATTTCCCTTCACTTCAACTTCTACTTAGTTCCACCAAATTTCAACAAGACAGCCATTTAAGGATTTGAAAACACCTATTAATGTCCCTTTCAGTTCTTCTCTTTCTTCTTCCAGGAGAAATATGCTCAGTTCTTGTATAGTCTTGGGCATCCTTATCACAATGGTCACTTTCTTCTATTACACCTATCAGCTTGTTAATGTCCTTTCTAAAGGATGGTGCTCACCATCATTTGGGGCATGGCTAAACCAATTTTGGTATATGAATGTAGAAGAATACTACTGAACTATAATAAACAACAAATATGAAGAATTCAGAGAAATGATACAGAGTGAAGCAGATCTAGGAAAACAATTGAGACAATGACTACCACGATGTAAATGGAAAGAACAAAGAAACTGAGACTGAATACTATGTAATTATAAGCTTTGCCCTGAAGAAAATATGAGAGAATACGCCTTTTTCGCTTCTTTGCAAAGGTGGGGATTTAAGCGTGTGGAATACTGCACATACTTGAGGCATCAGTTAATTTTGCTGAACTGCTTTTTTCACAGTTAGAAAATTCTTTATTACAGGAGTTGGCTCAGTGTACCCACTGATGAGGAGAAATACATCTGCAAGTGAAGGTGACGTAAAAACGAAAGTTACTACTATAAGCTTTTGAAATGTGATGGCCAGAACTAGACATAACAGTTCAGAAATGTACTGGCCAGGGCAGCACACAGTGGGACTCTCACATCCTTCATTCTGTAAACCACGCTCGTATTAATGTGGCCTAAGATAAGGTATGGGTTTTGTTGTGGTTTTTTCATTGTTCTGTCACACAGTCGACTCATACTGTGTTTGGGGCCTGTTATTTGCCTTCACAGACTCAGTCATTTTGATTCTAAAGTTAAACCTGGAATAACCTATACCTGTGATTTCTTTCACTATCTTTTCAATAGTATCCAATTAGATATTTATAAATTAGACAGACATTTATTAAACAACTACTGTGGGCAAGATTTTCCCTAAAGTTCAATGCCAATGCCTTATCATTGGCATGGAGGTGATCCCAAATTCTCAAAGGCCATATATCAGTGGAGTGTGAGCTCTGGTGAGTGCTACTATCCTGGAGAGGCCCTATGTATGCTTTTCAAGGATCAGACTTGTTAAATTCAGTAAAGCTCACTGACTAGATATTGAAACATTCCACAATAAAAAATATAAAATGACTTTCAGGCTTGTGTGCCCCTGTCAGGATTCACTGCTGGCACTAAATGGGTTTTGCAGAATAATTAGATGAGCTAGTTAATGCTAAAAGCAACAGGCCCATTTATTTGCTGGGTAGAAGGTAGGCCAAAAAGAGAAGGCCATGTGGTACAACTGGTGACTGAGGAGAGTAGGAGACAGAGACAAAGGGAAAGGGTAAGAGGTTAGCCAGCTGGCTCCTTTCTCCCTTTACACCGGAGTCTGAACTGTCACTTCCAGTCAGTCAATAAACATTTACTAGTGCCTGCTATGTACCAGACGCTGCACTAAGCACTGGGGATACAAAGGAAGGTAAAAGACAGTCCCTATTCTCAAGAAGCTCACAGTCTAATGGGGGCAAAAACATGCAAACAACTATATATGAACAAGATATATACTGGATAAATTGAAATAATTAATAGGGAAGGTGCTATATTAGGGGGGATCAGGAAAGGCTTTTTGTAGAGGGGGGCTTTTAGTTGGGACCTGAAAAAAGCCAGGGAAGCCTGGAAGTAGTGATCAGGATGGAGAGTATTCCATGCATGGGGGTCAGTCAGTTTAAATGTCCAGAATTAAAAGATAGAATACCTTGTTTGAGGAAAAGCAAGGACATCAGTGTCGTTGGATTGCAGAATATATGAGATGGTGTAAAGGGGCGGGAGGGCACGTTATTAAGAACTCCGAACATCAGAGGATTTTGTATTGATCCTGGAGGCAACAGGGAGTCACTGGAGTTTATTAAGTGAGGGGGGTGGGTGGATAGGATAGTTAGATGTGAGCTTTAGGAAGATCGTTGTGACAGATGAATGGCAGGTGTAGTAGAGTGGGGAAAGACTTGTGGCAGAGAGATCAACTAGCAGGCTACTGTAATAGCACAAGACTTGGGTGATGAGAGCCTGTGCCAGAGTGTTGGCAGCATCAGAGGAGAAAAGGGGGTGTGTAAGAGAGATGTTATGAAAGTAAATTGACAGGCCCTTGGGACAGACTGAATATGAGGAATGAGAGAATGAGAGTGAGGAGTTGAGGATGACACCTAGGTTTTGAGCCTGCTTGGCTGGGAGGATAGTGGTACCCTCAATAGTATCTGGCAAGTTTGGAAGGGAGGAATATTGAGTTTAATATGTCTACAGGATATCCAGTTTGAGATATCCAATAAACAGTTGGTGATGCATGACTGGAAATCTGGAGAGGACAGAAATGGATCAGTTGGATTGAATCCATAGGAACTGATGAGACCACCCAGTACAACCATATGGATAAAGCTGAGAAGAGGGGCCAGGACAGAGTCCTGTGGGAAACAGTTAGCAGGCATGACCTGGATAAAGATCCAACAAAGGAGACTGAGAACGAGTGGTCAGACAGGTAGGAGGAGAACCAGGGGAGAGCAGTGTCATGATAACCTAGAGAGAAGAGGCTGATCAACAGTGTCAAAAGCTGAAAATAAGTCAAGAAGGGTGAGAATTGAGAAAAAATCATTATATTTGGCAATTAAGAGAACATTAGTAACTTTGTAGAGAGAAATTTTGGTTGAATAATGAGATTGGAAGCCAAGCTATAGGGAGTTAAGTGAGTGAGAGGAAAGGAAGTGGTGGCATCTATTGTAAATGGCCTTCTCAAGTAGTTTAGCCACAAAAGGGAGCAGAGATGATATGACAGCTGGGCGGGGGGAATGGATGGATCAAGTAAGGAAATTTTTTAAGAATGAGGGAGACACAGGTATGTTTATAGACAATAGAAAAGCAGTGAACACAGTGTCTAGTCCATGGTAGGAGCTTAATTAATACTTACTGATTTCTGGATTCATAAGTGCAACTATCCTTTCCTGGGAAGAGAACATTCTGTGAGTAAGCAGGCCTGGAGATAGGAACTCATTTCGGGTGGTTCAGGGCTTCCGTGTCTTCTGTAAAAATTAGCTCATATTTCTAGGCCCACTTAATCACAGAATCTTAGCATACTTATAGTATGTACCTCACAGAGTGGCATGGGAAGTGCTTCATAAACTCCCAGCATTATAGAAACGCCAACTTCCTTTGATTACTCTGGACGCTGACGGCTTTCACCTAACTAAATTCTGTTTGCTACCTGAGCCAAATTATTGCTTTGATGTCATTCTTTGTTGTTGCTGCTACTGTCATTTTTGGAACCTGTGATTTCATTGATATAGGGAACAGAGAGTGAGGAAAATCCCCGCTCTACCCGGGCAGCTCCACAAGGTTCCAATACTAGAGTTGCCTGCAATGCTGAGAAGTGAGGTGACTGGCCCAAAGTCACACAGCTGGTATGTATCAATGACCAGGAGGACAGCTCTCTAATTGCTGCATCTCAAAGGCTTGTCTTGAACTTTGCAGACTTAGTATGTCTGACTGTGCTTATAGATCGTCAATTCGGCCAGCCTAAATTGACTATTGGCTACTGAATATTTGGCTTCCTGCTTCTCTCCCCAAATCCCTGTCGCTTCAACCAGAATCCTTAGCTTCCCAGTCCATTCAAAACATTTGTTGTATATCCATATATTTACCATACACTAAAATGAATTAACTTCTTACTAGTTAAAATATTGGGCTCAAAACTTTCTATTTCAAATGCAAGATTTCTATACGTTACTGACCAGCAACCCATAAGAACAGCCAATTTGTTAATGATTATGTGGCAGTCTTGATAATGTGATTGAACTATGGCAGTAACATCAGTGTCTCAAGTAGAGACCTTTTCTGACTCAGCAGAGGGAAAGAGTAGAAGGTACGTTAGAAAGATTGACGTACCTCATAATCATTCATTTTGGAATACTTAGGCAATGCATGATGAATATGCATTTTCTGAAAAAACAAACATAGACCCTTAGGCAGCATGACTGTTCCAAATCCATTTCAATGCAATCACATTTTGAAGATAATTTTAAAATAAAGGAAGCAGCATATGTGTTTGCTTCTGTGTTGGACTGTGTCAGACACGGTGGTAACTTTTTATCTATTATCACACTATTTTCTGGCAAGATGGCTGGACAAACGTTGTAATTAAGGAATTAGAATAATGACTGTTGGTGATTCAACTGTACTTACTCTAAGTGGTGGCTAACATAATTTGTTGTTCATTAGGGTGTTTTCTTGCTGTGCTTCTCTTTTATACAGTGAACAATTTGCATGTTATATTTCTGCCACCGAGGCAGCCCACACATTACATTTCACACGGAAAGGGGCAAGCTAGAATCGGCTAAGCCCCTTCAGAAGCTTAACTGCTGGTTACCCCTAACAAGCAATCCAAATTAGACAGCCTTTTAACTGAGAGACAAATGACCCCAGTATTTGAAATGTAAAATATTAGCACAGAATTTCACCATTAGAACTTCTATACATTGGAATGCTAAATGAGTCAATTTCACCTTATAAAATAAGGGTATTATTAGAAAACACCAAATGAATGTACTATCATAAAGCAGTGATTCCAAATTAAAATTCCACATTTATTACTAATATGGAGTAGTCAGTCCCAAAAAGAATGTTTTCCTTAGGTGTCTCTCTTGGGGGCCATTATGTCTTTTCCTGGAACTATACTATACTATACAAGCAGGATATTAACATAATAGGGCAGCCAGGTGGCACAGTGGATAGAGTGCTGGGCTTGGAGTCAGAAGACTCATCTTCTTGAGTTCAAATCTAGCCTCAGACACTTACTAGTGTGTGACTCTGAGCAAGTCACTTAACCCTGTTTGCCTCTTTTTCCTCATCCGTAAAATGAACTGGAGAAGGAAATGGCAAACTACTTCAGTATCTCTGCCAAGGAAACTCCAAATGGGGTTAGGAAGAGTCAGATGCAACTGAGGACAATTAAGCAACAACAAACTAACATAATAGGACTTGGTCAATCTTAGGGAAGGTGATGGTGTACAACGCATATATACTTATATTAATCTGCAGTTCAAGGCCATTATCAGTTCTAGCAGTTCAAGGATCTTATACTGAATCTACCTTGATGGTGCTATCATTCACAAGAGATCTAGATATACAGAACTCTCTCACCTCTCAGTGTTCAGGGGACCACCATATCCTGTCATCACTCTGATATGCAATTTTAGACACACTGTGAAAGTGCATCTCCCCATGTCAATTAACCTGTTGTTGTTTTCCTACCATCCTGAATCAAGCTTTCCCTCTTTTTCTTTAACCCTCAGGTATTCTATTTTATGGTATTAGTAGTACAGTTCCCTTCTCCTTATCATCCCCCTCATCTTCAGATTCCTCTGGTCCAGCCACAACACAACTATCAAAGTAGTTGCTTTTGCTTCCTCTTTAAGCCATGGTATTTCTTTAGGCTTTTTGTATTGCCTTTGCATCAAATTTTAACTTCTCATTCTTTTTGTTACAGATTTCCACATTTTCCTGTTCTTTCTGCTTTTCCCGTGACTAGTAGGAAAAATTTTCAGTGTTGCCTTCATTCTTATTCTGTCATGATCCTGTGCATTGTCTATGCCAAAGAAATAGGACAATAACTATTAACTTCATGGAACAAACCTCCTGTCTTTCAAATTTGTCTTTTCCCTACATTCTTAGAGACATTTTCATCTGGAGGGCTAGTGTGAGGTTCTCGGTCCAGGCCCCAGCTATCCTAATCCTGCCTGTTTTAATCCTATCTGTACTTTAATGCCAAGTCCTTCAGGAAGCCTTTCCTGTCAGAAATGACCTTTCCTCAGATCTTGCACAACGTTTTGTACCTCACTCATCCTCTCATCACATTCTATTCTGCATTAGTTACCGCATAGATATAGTTTATCTGTGTCCAAGTCACATCTTCCCTGCTAAACCGTGAGCTTCACAAGGCCAGGATCCACGTCTTAATGATTTTTGTATCCTTCCCAGCACCTACCACAGGGCTAGACATGAAGCAGGCACTTATTATATAGTTGTTGACTGAAAAGGTTGTTAAGTACCATGGGAGATAAAAAGAAAGAACAAAACAGGCTCAGCCTCAATTTTGAAAACTGCCTTTTCCTAGACTTGACTGTGCATCTTGGAGTTTATCTAATCCAGACAGGGAGTCCAGGGCTGGTGCTCAATAAATCTTTACTACTAATAACAGGTCCAGGCCTTCAGTGAATAAATTGCTCCCTGCCTGGAAACTGCCCAGTCTTCTCACATGGGAATTAAATCTTCTAGGATCCAGATTGCTCTTAATGTGACCTAAATAGTTAATTTACTAAAGTGACATTTTACACTATAAGTGTCAATTCAACTCAATAAACATTCATTAACTACCTACAATATGTAATTTAACAGTAAATAGTAAGCAAATAATAAGGGTACTTCTAAGAAGAAGGTGAAGAGGAGAAGAATTTCTGTCAAAATTCATGTTGGCCTCTTTGAAGTCCAGCCACACCTGTAAGGAGCATGGGCCTGATCCCTTAGTGGAAGGGCCCAATGAGTTAACTAAAGATCCACCTACACAAGCCAGAATACATGTCTGAGAGTGGGAAGGCCTTAAAAAAAAACCCAACCAACCCCAACCCTAAAGATAATGGAAATCATCTGCTCTGCTGTCATTTACAAACCTATAATTTATGGGAAGCCGGGAAAGAGAAAGTCCCTAAGGAGGCATATCCAAGCACTGTGGTGAAAATTCAGCTGTGCTCAAAGATTAGACTGGAAAAGGGTGGAGGTGGGGAGGAGTCAGAAAGCCACAGTATAAATAACATGGCCCAAAGGAGCCAGTGCCAATTTTTCCCCGTTTCCCAATGCCATTTCTGGGCCAAACAGCTTTTCTCCCTTTCTCCTGCCTTTCCCTCATTCTCCCAACCCTATTCCTGGATCCTATTTTCCACCTTATTTTCATTTATCCATTCCCACTCCCCAATCCTTAAATGAAGTTTGGTGGCAAACTTGCTATAGGGTCCATAGCTATTTGAATGGTTTCATGGAGTGATGTTCTTCTGATCTCGCTAAGGGGCTGAACTAGAGGGCATCTTAAGAAATAGGTATTTAAAACAAAATCAGAGAATGTGCTAATCAAATAATACTCAATATTACTGGGAATTTTTGAGTTATGGCCCAGGGAAAACGACAGTCTCTTGAAACTGAAAGCAATGATTATATAAAGGGCAATCATGAGGTGGTACCTGATGGGTGTAAGCAGGCAGCAACCCATTTCAAAAAGCCAACTGCCAAGGAAATGTCCTGTAAAGGATATCATCAGAGAAATGTATCAGTGGGAAAAAAACAAAAAGATGAGCTGCACATGTGGCAAGAGGGAAGGATAACCACTATTGGACAATTTGCTCCAATAATAGCCCTGTGATAGTAAGAGAAAGCAAGTTGGGTAGACTGCCTGGGGAGGGCATAGAATAGTGTCAGACAGGAAGAGCAGGGATGGACAAATTGCAATCTGCATCATTAAATGTGCAAATATAAACACATACAGAATGAAATGATTTGGCAATACAAAAGGCCATAATTTATGGCTGTCTTATTACAAGCAGTTTTCTAAATCACGGAATTAAAACTTTAAGTTTAAGATCATGCTGCCACTTCGGCCCACTGACATCTAAAACTTACCTCTCCCCCAAACCCTCTATCCCCTCCTACCTTCGCTATTATTGTCAAAGGCAACGCCATTCTTCCAGTCCCTCAGGCTCACAACCCAGGTTGACATCCTCGACTTCACACTATCACTCCTCCATATCAAATCTCTTGCCAAAGCCTGTTGATTGCACCTTTGCAACATCTCTCAAATATGCTTCCTTCTCTCCTCTGACTCTGCCACCATCCTGGTCTGGGGACATATCATCTCATGCTTGAACTATTGCAATAGTTGCTGGGGGTGTGCCAGCCTCGAGTCTTTCCCTACTCCAGTTCATCCTCTATTTAGCACCAAAGTGAATTTTCTAAAGTACAGGTCGGACCGTGTCATCCCTGTCCCCTTCCCTCTCACCCTTCCTCCACAAACTCCACTGGTTCCCTATTGCCTCCAGGATAAAATACTAAATACTCTGTCTGGCATTCAAAGCCCTTCATAACTAAACTCCCTCCTACCTTTCCAGGCTTCTTACACCTTATACCACCCCATGTTTTCTTTAATACAGTAACACTGGCCTCCCTGCTGCTCCATGAACAGGACTCTCCATCTCCTGGCTCCAGACATTTTCTCTGGCTGCCCCCTATGTCTAGAATGCTCTCCCTCCTCATCTCCAGCTACTTCCTTCCCTGGTTTTGTTTAAGTCTCACCTGAAAACCCACCTTCTCCAAGAAGCCTTTCCCAACCCCTTTTAATTCTAGTGCCTTCCTTCTTTTAATTATTTCCCACTTATCCCGTATATAGCTTGTCTTTACACATTTGTTGGCCTGCTGTCTTCCTCATTAGATTGTGAGCTCCATGAGGGAAGGTACTGTCTTGTCTCTTTTCGTATCTCTAGCAGTTAAGCACAGTGCCTTGCACACAGTAGGCACTTAATAAATGTTAACAGACCAACTGACCTAAAACTGGTCAAAAGTCAAATCGAGCTCATCATCTTCTTCCTAAAACTTGCCGCTTCCCCCACTGTGTTATTTTGGTACATGGTACCACCATTCTTCTGGTCACCTAGGCTTGTCACCTCATATAACCCTCATAACCCCATCAGATGTCAGTTCTTATCCGTCCTACCTCGGCAGTCTCCTTGACGCCTGTCCCTCCTTCTAATTCTTGTTCAGACACTCTTCCATCTTCACTTTGCTATGTTTCCTGTCTTTTAGGTTGATGCCTGAGTGACCTTCATAGCACACCACTCTCCTTCAAAACTTTAGGTGTCTCATTGTCTAAGTGTACATTCCTAATCTTGTAAGTTAAGATTTTCTGTAATCTAGCTCCAAGTGGATTCAGAGAAAAAGTAGGTAGATTCCCAGGACCTAAGTTCATCATGAAAACCCAGCTCAGGACTCTGAAAACACAACACGATCTGAGTAATTCCAAGGAAGAAAAAGAGACCAGGGTGGATGTACAGAGAACTCATCTGCTAAATCAGAAGTAACAAATGTATATGAGAAATGTAAACAAGGGCTGGTAGTAGAGAATGAATACAAATGGTACAGTCCTGTAAGAAGAGATTCAGGAGTGAAAGATCTCAGAAGTCAGGCTAGTAAGGAATGCTAAGGGCAAAAAGGAGTGAAAGATCTCAGAAGTCAGGCTAGTAAGGAATGCTAAGGGCAAAAAAAAAAAGAACTTTTAAAACAAACTATATTGGCGGACAACCTGTAATTCTAGAGCATTTGAACTGGAAAAAAGATTTTTCGGCTCATCATTATCTAGCAAGTAACAGAAAAGGATTAAAGAGAAGATGTTTAGGATGGTAACTGATAGCGAAGATGAGGAAGAACTATTCAAGTTTAATTTAGCATGAGTTTTTTGCAAAGGACTGCAAGGCTCAAACAAGAATAGAAGCTGAAAATCAAGAAAGGTAAGGAAATAAGAAGGTGCCTAATTGGCTTTGACGTGATCAAATCCCCAGATCCAGACACACTGAACTGGTAGATGTGATCCTTAGTCTCTCTCGATGCTCTCTGCAAGTTCCAGGCTCCTTGCCTTCCTTCCTTCAAGGTGCTGCCTCATCTCTGACTTTGGAGTCATCTCTGACTTTTCCTCAGCAAAACTGACCTCCTCCTTTTCAAATTTCTTACAGGACCATGCCTGTACCTTTCCTTGTCCTCAGGTATTTGTGTATTTGTCTTTCCCAGCATTAGACTAGAAATTCTTTCCAAGAAGGGTCTATCTTACGGTTATTTTTGTATTCTGACTGCCTTACTCTTGGCTCCTGCTTAGTAAGTGCATGCTGAATTAAGATTCCTGCAGACTTGCTTTCTACTCCTCCTGTGAGGCGACAGCAATTCTGCTTCATAGCAATTCTCTTGAAAGGCTATCGTAACATCTCCGAACTGGGAAAAGATGTCACAGAGCACCGTCATTAACAAGTAGAAGACTATTGTCCAGCATGGTAAAAGAGCACCAAAACCACTGCTCATTTCAAGGGTCCCTAAGATACTGTATTCATAACAGTTCTATTCATTTACTGAGGTCAGTGTGACTTAAAAATACGATCTTATTGTCAGAAATGATAGAGCTGGAGTTTGAAACATCAAACTTTCTATTTCCAGGAAGTGGTGTCATTCATGGAGTGACAGTGTACAGGAAGATAAACACATTTAATCGACTGGTCTAGGTACAAAGAGAAAAAAGAATCAACTTTTAAGAAAAAAGTAAAGATTAAGAAAGGCAAAGCGCTGAGTGGATTAGAGCTTTCTAACCATGAAGTCCACTTAATAATGTTAACATTTTCTTTGGGACTTTCTAGAGGGTAGACAAGTTTCCTACTTACCAAAGGGCTCCATTTCTAAAGTGTTTGTAAGTCAGTTGTTTGGAACTCAGAATTCATTTTCTCCCTGAAACAAGCTTCCCAGACTAGCCCATACAAGACAAGCTGGCTCACAATGTAGATGGAATTAATTTATATCTTTCATTTGAGCTGACCTATTTATGACATTTCTTGTAGTCTCATCCTTCTATTTCTATACTGTTTTGGCTCCATTAAGGTGACAGGAGGTGCTGAGCAAGGAGGAAATGGAACAGCATTAGAAACATTTTTTACTTTCTTGGCATTTTTGGACAGTGCCCAGGTATACCATCCACTTTTATATAAAGTAGGGGTTCTTAACTTTTTAGGGAGCCATGGATCTCTTTGTCAGCCTGGTAAAAGCAATGGATTCCTTCTCAGAATAATGTTTTTAAATACATAAGATAAAATACACAGGATTACAAAGAAAACTAATTATATTGAATTATTAAAACTGTTTTTTAAAAAGTTCACAGACCCCAGCTTAAGAACCCCTGATCTAAAGGGTGTTGGCTGGTTGTGCAAAAGTCAAGAAGTATTTGTATTTCATAACTATATTTATTGCAACTCTTTTAAATTGGTTACTGCCATGATTATTTCAGTACTAGGCTTTTCCCAAAAGGCTTCTCCCCTTGACCAAGGGTAGCTCAAGCTCCTGTGCCTCCTGCTTCTTCTCCCTTTTCAATCTTTGTGTCTCCTTTCCCCCTCTCGAAGAAGAGTTAGAACCTAAATTCCTGTATTATAACGGTATTTATATGAATGTTTTCCTACCACCTAGGTAGCTGAAGCAATGTCTCTGACTCATTTTCTTCATTATCTTGTATTCTCATGTTATGTATGCTTACCAAAAGGCCCAATCTTCTCCCCTGCTTCCCCAATTCTCTCCCTGATGAATTTTTAGCTGGTGCTCTGGGAAACATCCTACTTATAAGTATGCTGAAGAACGAATGAGGAGCACCTAACTGGAGTGACTTGTCCCTGATTAAACTCTGAACAATGGTATTTTAATCAAGGGGCAGGAACTGAGACCTCATAACCCCTGAACTCCAAATTCTTTTCTTAGCCCAAAGATATACTGCTTCTCTGTTCTAAGCATGGGCACACCATAAGCAGATATACCTTTAGCAAAACTCACAAAGAATTCAAGTCGCTAGTTCCACTTTCAGTTTACTCAGGACAGTCATCCTCCTTTGCTCTTATCTCCTCCTCCCTCTGCCAAATCCGACAGCCTGGGTTAAATGTATAACTCTATAAAAAAGTTTGCAAGCCCTTATGATCTAACTCATGGCTGCAATTTCAGGACATGGAGAAAGAAAAAACAGCAGTCGGCTGGAAAACAAACAAACAAAAAGTTTTGTTATCTCAATGCTAAATTAAACTCAGATCTACTCGATTTCCTAGCCACAACTAATGCCACAACTATTTTGGCCCCAAAGTCTTTTGAGGCCAAAGTATACTATTTTGCTGCTGTTTGACCATGTGTGCCAAGACTAGCTTCTAAGCCAAAGCCAAGGAACACCCTTCCTTCTCTGGGTTTTGGAGGAAAATGGGAGGGCTGCTAATTCCTTTTGTGACCACTGAGAGCTGAATGGTCAACAATTTGGGAAATTATAGACACATCTAAAATGTCAGCTCCTCTGGAGAGTTTTTTTCCTCTGTGCTTCCCAATGCCTGAAAGAAACCTTTGTGCTTTTGGCAATCTCAGAAGAGTCAGTTTTCTAACAATACCCTATGGGAGGGACAGGAGGAGGACACAAAGCAGGAAGAGCCCTAAGCAAAGGACTATCTTGGCCAAGTCTTATTTCTAATGACTGCCTAACCAAAGGAACGGGTGATCAGTAGCGTTTGCCTGACTATACCTGTACAAGATCCATGCTTGTAGAGATCAGGTCCAGTTTTCCTAACTCAAAAGTGAATTTTGTCTAGTGCTTTACAATTCATGGTGCTCTTTTCACAATGATCCCGTTACAACCTCAAAAATCCTGATATCATTCCTTTCCTAAGTGAAGATCTTCTCACCCTCAATGTATAGAGGAAGGCAATGAAGCTTCAAGAAATCAATGGCTTGCCCACAGTCACATAACCATGGTCTAAGCCAGGGACAAAGGTCAACAGACTTTAAGTCCACTATAGCAGCTATTTCAAACTTCTGATAATTATGAGTGCATGTAAAAACAAACTCAGAAAGATTACCCAATTCCAATGTCTTATTAGAATACTGCAGATTTGAATATTGTTTGTTCAGAGAAATTAGCACTTTTGTGATTGTCAGAATGCCAGTGATCTTGTGGCTATCAAGCAAGCATAATAAGAGTAGGACTGTGGAAAAAAAATAAGCCTTCACTTAGCATTTTTGTTTTTGACCCTAAGTATAAATTTACACACCATTAAGTGTTACTGGAGCTGAAGGGAGGCTTATTCTTTCAGTCCTCACAAAGCCCCAGGCAGATTCTGCTGGTTAACTTCCTTGAAATGGGTTTTTGGGATATGGAAGAAAAATCTGGCATTTAATAGGAGTTAAAAGGAATTTTCTAATCCTAAGTTAGATAGTTGGCTAAGGCCAAGGACCTAGATTTAGCACCACAATAAAGAAAGTCCAATTAATAGATTTAATCATAGCCTGGTGGCTTCTACTAGCCTTTTCTGATTGCATGACTAAGTATGGCGGCTCATACTCCATCTATACATGTAGACTCTTCACTAAAATAGGTTTAGCTATTCTATGCTACAGAGAAGCTTAGTAGGTGTTACACCCCATCAGGTCACAGAAAAGAGTACCAAATAGCCTTGAAAAGGCTAAGAAACAACAGAGGGTAGCAAAGGGCAAATCAGTGATCATGAGACAGTAGAAGACCAGTGAGGAGCAGGTGTACCATCCTCAACAGAGACAATGTAATACTAAGCAAAAACAGTAGAGTAGGATGATGTCATAACCTGGGCACGTGCATAGCTTTGTAACACAAGAAATAATTAAAAGAAATAGGAATGAAAGGGGCCTAGCAGTACCAGATCTCAAACTATACCATTCTAGAGATAGAAATTGCCTCAGAAATCCTAAGTTCTTTCCATTTGTGCCTTCCTCACTGGTGGCATGGTAACCTGTGACAGCCAGTGTATCCCCCAAACATGATATATGGTGGGGGGTGGTATGTTTCTTGACACTTATTAGTATAAGTGACAAGATAAATCTTTTGCTCTGGTCCAATGTTGTCTCTGAGTGAGTGGTAAAAAATAAACACACTGATCAGGGTTCTTGAGCTATGGTTTCCAGCGGATGCCCACCTATATGCACAATCCTGGGATAGCAAATAATGCAGGGCAGGACAGGGAGAAGGTAGGTAAGGGTAGATGAGGTGCTATGCTAGATATACAGGAATCATCAACTGCAACTTAAAAATCAGTCAACAGGGTCAGTCGATGAACATTTATTAAGTATTTACTATATGCCAGGCACATAGTATGATTTTGAGATTTTATTATAGTGGGATTTGTTTGAATAGAATACGACCTTTGTGTAACTCCAGGAGGCATGTAATATTTTAAAGAATTTGGTGAATTGGAGAGCTACATTTAGCAAAAAAGAATTAAGTCTCATTCAAAAGAAATACAGAATACATGAAATATCTGCAAGCCACTCTACCAAGGCACATTCAAGACCTAAAAGTACAATGAAAAAATACTCTATAATGAAAATGATTTAAGGAACTATAAAGATATTCACTGACCATCATTGATTCATGACAACCTAATAAAATGACACTAAATAAATTAATTTATAGATAAAATGCTATAGCAATCAAACTATCTATATGATACTTAATAGAGCTAGACAAGATAATAGCAAAATTTACTTGGAGAAACAAAAAATCTAGAGTCTACAGGACTCAGATCTCATGCTCTATCCACTGCACTACACATTCTTCAGTCCACTCTGCTCATTTTAAAGATAATAATAATAGGCAGCATTTATATAGCATTTGAAGGTTTGCAAAGCACTTGACAAATATTACATCATTTGACCTTCACAATAACCCTGGGAAATAGGTGTTATTGTTATCCCTATATTACAGATGAGAAAGCTGAGGAAGACAGAGATTAAGTGACTTGACTAGGAT
Source organism: Phalanger gymnotis (assembly GCA_028646595.1). Lineage (NCBI taxonomy): Eukaryota > Metazoa > Chordata > Mammalia > Diprotodontia > Phalangeridae > Phalanger > Phalanger gymnotis. Next base: position 60,726,995 of record CM053626.1, on the reverse strand, counting down.
CACAAAGCTGGTAAGAGTCGGAGGCTATATTTGAATTCAGGATTTCCTGACTCCAAGTCTAATGCTCTCTAGCCTAGGGATGTTAGCCAACCACTCCCAATTAATTAGTGGCAATATGGAACCTATAATCCATGTTTTCTAATTTCCAATCTCTGACTTTGGCAGAGAAAAATGGGCTAAAATGATGTAGTTCTTTGCTTTTTATTAGTCTTCTCTGCATAAAGTCAACTATTATGGTGATGAATTAACCAGCTATCAGGAAAGCCAAACTTGGGGATATGAAAAGTGAGCTCAAGTCTCGTATTTGACAATATCTTTGCTGTGAGACCCTAGACAAGTGCCTTAAGTTTTCAGGCCCCCAAGCAACTTTCTTAAGGTTATAAGTTGCAGAACATTTGCAGATCTGCTTCGGTAAAGGAAATTTCCTTACAAGTAATTATCTACTCTAATCAAATCAATAAGTCTGGACCTAAAAAGAAAATGAATCAAAGCGCAGATTTCAGCTGCTTATCTCTTATGCACTTAGCAACTCTGCTGAGCCTTTCCAGACCATGGAATGAAGGGGAGGGTGGCCTCACTAGTTTTTATTACTTGCTGGTTTCTTCATTTCCACTCTCCTTAGTCCCTATTCCCTTGACCTCTTGTGTTGCCAAGAACACCTTTCACAATTGATTTTCCCATGTACAACTCAAAGTTCCCTCTGATGTAACACCCTGTATCTCATGCACAAACTTTCCCCCCTTCACTTTTCTCCTCTGCTCACATTCCCATCTTTATATTGCTCTTCCTTTTTCAGTCTCTTCTAGTTGCAAATGAAATTGGGATCCTTCCTGTTCCCATGTATTTTGGCAGGCAGCTCATGCCACCCCCTCACTTGTGCTTATTCTGACTGCTTTGTCCATTTTCAGGTGGAAAGCAGTCAGGTCTTCACCTAAAGACCACCTAATTGTATCCCCATAGCATTGCTCTGAATGTTCATGGGTTAAAAAGAGAGGACACAGTCCCTCCCTTTCGGGAGTTCACAATATGAAATTGTTTCAATTACGCAGAACAACATAATCATATGAATGCTTAGAAGAAATGAAGAAAAAAAAAACCCTGGGAATTTTAGCCAGGTTAAAGAAAAATGAAGCAGAGCTGCGCAGTCACAGTGAGCATAGCTCTGAAGACAGAAATCTGGCTGCTCTATACCTATGAGCTGAGAAAAACAAGTGCAATATGACGACCAGTCCTTAGCAATTTGAGCAACTGATCAGGAAGCATCTGCCTGTCTGGATCCACCTGGAGTTCAACTTCTTAGCAATAATACAGCACAGAGCTGAAGCAGAAGGGACAAAGGGTCCACTGTTGTTTACACTGTCTATAACTGTTATGGAAGCTTCCCTCTAATCCCCCCTCCAAAATAGCACCTCTAATACTGGGGCTTGTTGCAGGGGTGGAAATAATCCTTGCTAGGGTCAAGTTAAGAACCCACTTGAAAAATCAACATTCTGCTTTTATGAAAGAGATGAGCAAGTAATAGAGAAATTTTCAGACATAAGCTGTATTTTCACCAAAACTTAATGGAACTCATGAATTCAGTGAGAGGTCCAGAATTTAGACGAGATTCAACATCAGCTAATTCAAAAGAGTAAAGGCTCTTTAGTCCACTTCCCTTCCACCTCAATGTTAAAGGAAGCAAGAAAGCCAATTACACTAACAGCAGGGATTCTCTTCGGCTGGAAGGGAGAAGGTATTGCAAATCCTTCATGTGCTTTATGAGTTAGGAGAACTATAATTGCAGGTAGAAGGAGAAATGGTTTCTCTTTGTTTCTGCCAATGTTTAATTCCTAGGTAAGCCTTTCCCTTTCATTTTGCAGAGACACCAAGTTACAATGATCAGAAAATGTCCTGAATCCAAACTAGATTTTTGTATGTGCATATTAAATGTGGTAAATACTACAATTCTGTAAAATTCATGACAAACACAGAGCCCTGGGTGTGTTAAAACTGGAAAAGTACTTGTGCAAGGTGTCAAGAGAGAGATGTCGGCTGTTTGCTCTTGTGAGTAAGTACTGGGGTAAAGCATTTGGCTCTTGTTCTTCTGGCTTTCAGGGAGGTCCAAGGTAGGGAGGTGAAGCCTGATGTACTCTAGCAATGTTCCCAAAATATTAGATGTGATCCTTGGTGACCCTGGGGCTTTCTGTCTAGAGAGAATCAGAACTAGTGCAAGGAAACCTGATGACGTCTCATAGGTTGTCACCCTGCCAGCAGGACCAAAGTCACAGAATGTTGGAGGGGGAACCCACCCTTAAAGATCATCTACTTCAACTTCTTCACTTTAGAGATGAGGAAATTAAGGATCTGACAGGTGAAGTAACCTATCCAATGTCACAAACGAGTTAGTGTTTGTGACTAGACTAGAATGCGAATTGGACACTCTCATGCTTGCCCCACTATGCCACAGGTGGACATGTTTGCCCTTCTACCTGCTGGCTCCAATTTTTCTCTCTGAATTTAACTGTTACCACAAGCACTTTCTGCTCCAACCAGGTGGGTCTACTCACTGTCCCTTGAATAGTTTTTGCATAGTCACTCTTTTGTCACATTTGCTCATGATGCTAACCTGTCTCCCATTCAATAATCATCGAATCATTGATTCAATAATCATCGCACATATGTTCAGAGAGAAATACAAAGATCACATCCTACGTCTCAAAGTTTACAATCTAGTAGAAAATCAGGTGTGGGGTAAAGGAACAATTAACTACTGGACTATTGGCATCAATTTTCACATAATAATTCTATATGACCCTGGGGATGAACCAATGTCTCATTTGAGGGAATCTTTGGGAACACAAACAATCCAGTAATGCTGGCTGCATTTCTTTGCCTCTCTCTCCCTATAGTCATTTCATGACAGTTTATCACGGAGCTCCTTAGGTATCTTTTTGTCAATAACCTAAATGCTAACGGTAAACTTCTATTTCTTCTTCAAGCAAACCATTTCCAGTTTCCTTGAGACATTTCACCATTCTGATTACCCTCTTTCAGGATGTTCATTCAGTCAGTAAGCATTTATTAAGTTCTTATTATATACCAGATACTGTGTTAAGTGATGGAGATACAAAGAAAGGAGGAAAAAACCCCAATCCCTGCCCTCAAAGAGCTTTCATTCTAATGAGGGAGAGAACACTTATCTAGGTAAATACAAGATATATAAAGATTAGATGGAAAGAAATCTGCGGGGGGGGGGGAAGCACTAACAGCTGGTGAGATGCCTTTGGGGCATCCAGTCCATTACGTCCCAAGGCAGTTGCTTATCAATGCTCTTCCTAAAATATGGTGTCTTAGAACATGTAATATCAGAGTATGGTGTCTCCAAGTTTGCCAGTCTCCCCAAATATAGAATAGCTTTCTTAATTTTGTTTTCATTCCCTCCTACATGCTGCCTACGGAAAATTTGGTGATGTCTTTCTACTCTGCAGTATTATACCAAATGATTATTATTGTTGTTAACAATAACTATTAATATTTTAAGATTATTAACATTACTAATATTCTAGCCAAAATGGCCTATAGGCTCTTTCCTGAATATGCTATTCCATCTGCTGCTCTGTACCTTTAGGTGGTATAGGCCAGAGTCAGGAAGATCTGAGTTCAAATGTGGTCTCAGACACTTATTAGCTGAGTGACCCTGGGCAAGTCACTTAACCTTGTTTGCCTCTGTTCCTCATCTGTAAACTAAGCTGGAGAAGGAAATGGCAAACCACTCCAGTATCTTTGCCAAGAAAACCCCAAATGGGGTCATGAAGAGTCAGACATGACTGAAACGATTAAATGACCACCTCCATACTTGCTGTGCCATCCCTCCCAGCTGCCATCTGCTAGAATTCCTAAGTCCCTTCTAAACGCTGATAGATTGGGTGCCATTTCCTGATCTCCTGCTTCAGTTGTTAGCACTCTTCCTCACCCCACCTGAAATGACTTTGTATTCATATTGATGTATTTTGTGTTTACTTTTTGTCTACATGCTGTTTCCCCCCAACAGGATATCATCCACTGGAGGCAGGACCTGTTTTATTTTGTCTTTTTTTATACCAAGTGCCAAGTAAAGTAACTGACACATAATAGCTACACTAGAAATGATTGCTGAATTGAATACTTGTGAGTAATAACTTACATTAATACAGGAGGTTAAATTTTACAAATTCCTTTTGTCACAACAACACTGCAAGTTATCCCCAATTTATAGATGAGTAAATGAGAAAGAAAGAAAAAGGCTAAGTGACTTGCTTTTGGTCATACGGCTAGTAAAGGGGGGGTGGGGCAGGCCTTAAACTTTATGTATTTTGTAAAGCTTAAAGCACCATGTCAATGTTAGCTATTATCATTATAAACTACCAAAAAATTTCCAAATTTTTAGGGTTTGCCAGTTAAATACTGAAATACAACCTTGGTTTTCCTTAATATTACTCTCAATTTATATTGTTGCTTTGACTCTGCAAAGGCCCCATGGTTGACCTGTCCTGCTAGTCAAACTTCTAGAGCACAGCTGTCAGCCTACACAAGCATCTGGATGAGGGGTTCTGCATGAGGCTCACGTTGAGTTGGAAGAATTTCCCAGAGGGTTTGCTGCATAGTTTAATACTTCAGGTTCTTTGGAAGTGTGTATGCATAAAAATGGAAAGAATAAAATCAGACCCCTCTATTATATGGAGGCAATGTCTTACCTCATTTGTTCCCTTAGTGAGAGGAAACAGAAGAGATATGATAGAACTTGAAAGGACCAGTCCTATGACTACGGGACAGCTCTATATGGATCTTAGTGAATTTCCCAGGGAAGAAAAAAGACTGCTCAGTAGCTTCAAAAGCCCAGGCCTACTGAAGTGTCAAAGGCTTAAAAAAAAATACCATGTAGGATGCCCTATTGAATTCTTGCTGTTGCTAGGTACGCTCCTCTTTATATGTTGTGCTGCCTGGTTCATGTCTGACATCTCGTGCTTTGGCTTAAAGCCACATGGAAATTTCAGGAGTGTATCGGCTGACTAAGTCATACAGAAGTCTGTCTAACTTCTCTGAGCAGTCAGAAAGGAAGAAGGCTAACAGTTTGCATTAGTGTTGTAACTTTTCCTCAAAAGGAGAATGGTGAGATCAGTGTATTTGAAATTCCTTCTGTTCCAAATGTGAAGGAAAAGCTGGACTAGAGAAGTTCATTCCTAGAATCACTCGCCACATGTGGCTGTGGACTGCATGACAAGGCTGCATATTGTCACTTTATGTGACTTATGTGCAGAGTAATCATGCAAAATGGACAAATCAAAGGCTATTGGGAAAAATATCAACAATCTCTGATGGCAGAAAGTAAAGAAGAATTAAGAAGCCTCTTGATAAGGGTGAAAGAAGAGAATGTTAAAGCTGGCTTGAAACTTAACATCAAAGAAACTAAGACCTTGGCAACCGGTCCCATCACTTCCTGGCAAATGGAGTAAGAAGAAATGGAAGCAGTATCAGATTTTATATTCTTGGGCTCAAAGATCACTGCTGATGGTCACTGCAGTCATGAAATTAAAAGATGCTTCTTGGAAGGAAAGCTATGGCCAATCTGGACAGCGTCCTGTAAAATAAAGACATCACCTCGTCAACCGAGGTCCACACAAAGCTATCGTCTTTCCAGTAACAATTTACGGCTGTGGGAGTTTTACTATAAGGAAAGCTGAGTGCCACAGAATTGACACTTTTAAATCGTGGTGCTAGAGAAGACTTATTGAATGTCCTTGGGACAGTAAGGAGATCAAATCAGTCAGTACCTAAATTAGCTCAGACTATTCACTGCAAGGTCAAATACAGAAGCTAAAGCTTGGAATACTTTGGCCACATGAGAACATAGGATTCACTGGAGCAGATCCTGATGAGAAAGACGGAAGGCAAAAGCAGAGGATGAGATTTCATCCCTGCTCCCCAAACACAGTGCCACTCTACCTTTCCAACTTGTCTCCTTTGAGTCCACTCTCTAGTCACGCTGGCCTACTCGTGATTTTTTCAGCATGCCTAGGGCTGTTCCACATTGGTGCCTTTCCCCGTGTCCACAGTGCCCTCTCCAATCATCTCCGGTGTTAACATCCTATTCATCCTACAAGGCCAAGGTGAGATGCCATCTCCATGACATAGCCTTTCTTGACCCTCCCAGTCATTAGCTAGGCTTCCTGTAAGACCTCACATAGCATTTTGTATCTCTCATCTACTTTTTATAATCTATAGTCATATATGTTTAATTCAACATTCATTCCCAACTAATAATAGTAATAAATCACATTCACATAACACTTAGCAAAGCACTTTCTTCACAACAACTTTGAAGTCGATGGTGCAAGTACTATTATCACCTGATTTACAGATGAGGACAATGAGGGTCAGTTGGGTTAAGTGATTTTTCTTGGTCACACATGTAGTTAGTATTAGAGCCAGGACAGGAAACTAGGTCTTCTGACTTACAGGCCAGTGTTTCTGCTTGTCTATAATGCCTCTTCTTTCAGGTGCTTGTAATAAGCAGAGTGGATTAATCATTAAAAAAAACTCCATATGTCAATCATCCATCTAACCATCCATCCATCTATCTATCTATCTATCACTGAACTGCCAGTCCGGAGACTGCTCTTGACTACAGTTTTGAATGATATTGCATCACCATTTTCTCGTTTCCTTTATGATGTTCTCTGACAGGTATTATTCAAACACAAATATTTCTAATTATTATATGGAAGCTATGGAAGCCATGCCAGTGGAGTGTAATCTCTGGTAGGTCCTAACAAACAGGGCAAGTTTAAAATATGGACACAATGACAAACTGTCTATTTGTCATTCATGGACCAGCCTAGATAAGGTTGAGAAGGACATCACCAGATTAGCTATAAGGTGATACTATTTTAGGCTAGTGTAACTTTGAAGACCATCTGCTAAGTCAAAGAGTTATGTGATCTGTGCCAGTGGAAAGAGTATCCATACCGATGACTTCAAAGATCCTTCAAGTACCAGCATGACAGAGTGGAAAAAACATCAGCCCTGGGAGCTCTGAGAATGATAGGATTTTGGGAAAATTGGAGGGCTTCATATCTCTAGGGCTCAGGTCCTCATCTATAAAATGGAAGAGTTAGACTAGACTAGGTAGCCTTCAAAGGTCCTTCCAGGTCTAAATCTATGATTATATGCAGTATTCAAGTATATTAAGGCTGTGTTTTTACTTGAAATAAGACTGTTTTTTATATCTTTGTATCCCCTACAGTACCTAGCCCAGTGTCTTGTGAATAGTAAATGCTCAATAAATACTGGCTAAAGGAATGAACAGAGAGCTGAAAGAGAACTCGTTTTTTCTCTCTCACACGACGCATGTAGAGACAGATGCTACTCTTTATACAAAATTACTACTGCCTCACCAACAGAAGTTGTTTTTAATATTGGTTGTAGATTTATACTTGCCTGTATTCTCTCTCATCTGGTTCTCCTTGGGACTACCAGTTTGCAAGTGTGAGATGAAAGCCTCTGTGGCTACTATCTGTGCTTGTGGAACAGAGTAAAGTTACACACATAACAGGGTTCTTTTGGCACATAATCTTTTGAAAATAAGTAACACATAGAATTGTAGAATGTTAGAGTTACAAGGGACCTTGGAGATCATCTGATCCAACTCTTTCATTTTCCAGATGAGGAAGTGGAGTCCCAAAAAGATTAAATTCCTTGCTTAAGATTATATGGCTAGTGAACAGTAATGCTAGGAAGAGGACTCAGAACTCTGGACTCCTCATTTAGTGCTATTCACACTGGAGGGCAATTATCACTAGTGTTACCAATTCCTTTAAATAAATGGGAAACAAGAAAATAAGGTGATGCAATTTATTTAAAGTTTTATATCGAGTCAGAAACAGATGATAGAAATCCCTAATTCCCAGGAAAATGATTTATGCAGCTTTCATGTACTTCTAACACACTGACCAGACACTTATAATTCACACATTCTTTATTCTACCTAGGGCTATAAATGTATTGTCTTTTGGGATAAACTATAGTATAGTGGCTTTGGGACTGTGAGTATAACTGATGCTACAAGTCAAACACTGACAGACAAAGGTGCTATCCATAGTAGATGATGCCCTATCAAGAGGACATGAGCTTTTGAGTTGTCATTCCACTTGTGGTGATGTCTTTGCACTAAGCCATCCATGTTCTCTCCTGTTATTCCCCCAAGCATCTGTGAGAGACAAGGCTGGCTAAGGTCACTTATATGTCTTCTGTTTCTGTGGAACAATTGTTTCCGGGCAAAGATAAACTAATTAAATCACAAAAGTAGAAAAAAAAATAAACACCTAAAGATAACTGGTTCAGACAGAGAATAAGCTACAAGCTGGAACTTATTAATAATATTCTCTAACCAATTTCGCTAAGTGAACTATTTCACACTCCCCCCCCACCCATAATCTGTGGGCATGATCAGTAAACAGTAAATGACATAGAAGAGCCAAGAGCAAGCTTTCTTTTCCTTTCCCATTCTCACCAAAACTGGAAATATGCTGGCAGGACAAGGAATAGTAGGGCAAGAGAGTAGTGGAGTTGAAGGGTGTCTCTATGGTGGCTACTGTGTGGATCAACAGTGGCCCTCCAGTCTTCATAGCCTTCAATCTGCCAATCCTCCAGAGAACAAAATTTTCCTCACTGTACCTTGTGCCTCCTCCTCAATATTCTTTTGGGGGGGCGGGGGTGGGAAAAACACCACTCACTTAAAAAGAAAAAAGACACATTTATTTAAAAGGCATGATTTGCCTCTCAAGTAACTTAAGGTCCTCTTTTCCTAACTCATTAATTGGTTGGTACAGTTCTGGATAAAGTAGCTAACGGAGATTTAGTGATGTTTTAATAGAGGCCTCATTCCCATCTCAGCCCAGATTACTCTCAGGGATTTATGGAGGCCCTGATGGCTTCAACAGAACACAGTCACTGCCCACAGAACAGAATGTGGGAGCTGTCACGCTTTGTTTTTCTGCTTGTTAAATCTGAATGCTTCTAATTAGTTATCTTGCCCGCTAATGCCTGGGTGAACAATGGAGAGGAGATCAGAGGTTGGGAGAGGCTATGAATACATGTTACCCAAGCTGCTAAGGGTGGAGTAGCTGTTAACTTGGTTGTAGTCATTGGGGTACTGTGTTTTGATGAGATCTGGATTCAAAGCAATCAGTCCTTGTGTGAATAAAGGTCATCGACCTGTTACTTCTTCGGTTAAAGGGCAGCTGTGCTAGGGTGCCCCCTTAGGCAGGCCTATTGTCTACAGAGTCTGTGAATAGTGAGGAAGGAGAATAATGTTCCCATGTTATGTTTGGTTGGTGTCTAGGGTTATACTAAAATAGTTAGCATAATTTGCTTTAAGAAATAATTCAGTGAATGAAGTGTATGAAAAAAAGGAGCCTCAAAGTACATTAAAAAGGGCTTTAAGGGAGGGCTTGCCCTCATTAGCCAGAAAGCCTGATAAAAATCACAGCAAGGTCTAAAGTTGTGATTATTTCCTAATACACCAATTCAGACAAATGCTCAGGTTACATATACTCTAATTCCCTGAGCTCAGAGGTGAAAGGGAGAGGTGGGGAGGTCATTCAATCAATAACATTCAAGTACTCACTATGTATGTGCATATAGAACAAATGATATTCCACACTCCTGAAAGGAAGCCACCTTCAGATTAGCCAAAATGGCAGATGTGTCAAAAATCTCTTTTAATTTGCCTTGTGATGACAGCACATGATTATTTAGCAACAGTCAGATTTAGACACTATTTTTGTTTATTTTAGCTAATTTTACAATTAGTTTGCATTTCCTGAGCAAGTACTGACCAAGGCAGCAAAGGAAGACAGTAAGAGATGAAAAATTCACTTTGCCTGGGCACTCATTTTGGTTAATAAGTCACTTTATTTGTAAAGGAGGTATGTTGATTTAGTGTAGTACACCTACAATAGGAATGGCCCATGGCAAACCTGTGAAGTATGTTTTTGAGGGCCCCTCCTCCCTTTTGGCAATTCCTGGATACTTGGGCTCTTGTACTGTGGCTGAGCACCCTATCCCTATCTGGGCAATGACCCACACTCCTGACCTTCCTTGACTCTCATTTTCCCTGTAAAAATTTACAAGTTCTCTGCTTTTCCAACCAGGACCTTGGGAGAGGGCTGACTAGCTAATCTGATAAACTAATTTAAGGCAAGTTATTAATAAATGACAATGGATTAATGTGTTACTTTCTCCAATAACATATGCGAATTTCAACAAAGTCCCTAAGTAGCCAAAGGCTTCAACTGTTGTGGATCACCTCACATAGGGATTTCAGGGCAGAGGTAACTAACTGAATCTCTTGGTTTCCTTATCTGAGAAATGAAGGACTAGATGCTCTCTCCAAGATCTCTTCTAGCTCTGTGATTGTGTCATGCTAACTAAATCTCAGGTTTTTAAGAAGAACAATGTTTTGTAGTATTCCACGGGGGAAAAATACCTGTCTGTGAATACCTTAGCATTATAAGAATCTTCATGGTGTGGGTATTCATTCCCTGGAGCAGAATGCAGACTCCCTATGCCATATTATAAATCTTTTGAGAATTCCAGTGGCAAAACAATCCTTACCTAATGATCACTTGGTGGCCAACTTCATGATTGACAAGCTACCCACAACTAGTCTAGTCCTCAGATGACATCAATGAATACCCCATGCTTGAAGCGACTCCAGCATGGCAGAAACTTGCAAAGTCTGCACTCGTCTAGGAAAGCCTGTGCTGACTCAGTGTCACCCCTACGCCATGATGAGGCTAGGATAGCAGGGACAGTTATTGAGGTATAAGATCTGTTCCCTCCAAACAACGATAACAACAAAAGGTATTGCAAATTCTATTTATTCATTCATTTTCTACTCTTTGGTCTGGGCCTTTGATTTCATGGGCATGTTGATCCACCAGCTGGAAACTATGAGCTGATACTGATGCAGACTGGCAACCTATCTGTGGTTCCTGATCTAAAAGAGTTGTCTAGGACATTAAGAGGGCAGGTGACCCGCCTGCCCATGGTTGCACAGTCAGTATGAAGGAGAAGAGGATTTGAAGCCAAGGCTTTCTAACTTCCAGGGCCAATTTCCTACCTGCTATGACATGCTGTTTCTCACATAATGAATTAGGTACTGAAGGGATATCTTTTTTTTTTTTTTAAAGCATCCTTAGATGTAGTACTGAGGTTTTGAGACTATTATGAACAGAAATTCATCTAACAAAATTCCAAGTTTAATTGCACTATATCTTCAGTTGCAGAACAACATCCTCTAAACTCCCAGAATTTGAATATCTTGTGCTCTTTTAAACACATTACCTTTCTCCATTAGGTGCTTTCATAGTTTTACCTATCATATGAATTTTGTCCATCCTGAAAAAGAAACAATATAAAATGCTGATCTGATCAACATTTTGCTTTGCTCTGTTTCCGATACTCTGGAAAAGCCCAGTAAGGAAACTACCTTTTAGCTAAATAAAAAGATGACAAAGTTGGGTACAGAATGGTCCACTCAGGCAGAATCTCATCTTGCTAATAAATATCAGTCAATAGTTAGGAGCCAGACAGAAACATCTTTCATAGGACATTAAAGTGAACTCTGATGGCTAAGCAAGAATGAAATATTTCAGCTCTTAACATTTCTACCCAAAGATACTTTATCAAGTGGAATTGGTGATATGGGGTCAAGATAACTGAACAGAGGCCATTATATTAGATTCATATGAAGATCTCAAAGTAAAGGAATTCTTTAAAACATTAAAAACTGTTAAAGTAGCTTAAGACCCTTGTCCAAACAGCAATTAAGTCAAACTGCCAAAGCTTTACAGAGTGTTACCTCTACAGTAGATGCTAACAACTAACAGGTATATTGTGCTTTAAAGTTTGCAAACACCCCACCTATATCATGCCTTTGATTTCCCTGTTTATATCTTGACCATGTCATAGCGCGTGGCACACTGTAGGCTACATGCTTGCTGACTGTTTGATCTCCATTGAGCCCTGAAACAACAACTCCTTAAGGTAGGCTCTACAGGTATTATTATGTCTATTTAATGGAAGAAGAAATTGAAGATCAGAGGAATTAAGTGATTCTCCATGGCCATATGACTAGCTAGTAAGTGTCAGGGGCAAGATTTGGACCCAGATCCTCCCCACTCCAGGCCTAGTACTTACGTTGGCTTTTTTATTCCATCTAATCCCAGTTGTTAATGTTTTGTATACTATGAATATTTTATCCTGAAATATCAAGAATGAAACTTCACAGCCACAAGACAAACCACTTAATTTCTCAGAGCCTCAGGTTTCTCATTTATAAAATAAGGATGATACTAGTTAAAATTTCTATTTTACAGGGTTGCTTTGAGGCTCAAATGAGACCATGAAAGTAGAGTGTTTTGCAAATCTTAAAGTATTACATATAAATGTCTGTTATTATTTCACTATATTCACTTAAATTGGCATGTTATTTATATCTTATCATATAGTTGATCTTGCCTTGTTAAGTCTTGGCCTTGGATTACCCCACCCTTTTTTTGTTAGTTATTTTTAGTCATGCCTGACTCTTCTTGACCCCATTTGGGGTTTTCTTGGCAAAGATATTGGAGTTGTTTGCCATTTCCTTTTTCAGATCATTTTACAGATGAAGAAACTGAGGCAAAAAGGGTTAAGTAATGTGCCCAGGGTCACACAGCTAGTAAGCATCTGAAGCTGGATTGTACTCAGGAGTAGGTAAGAGCTATAATGGCAAAGCACATTCTAGGGGTTAGAGTGGATTTATAGAATGTCCTTTTCTGGCACCCATGAGCCTTCAAGCTCTAATAGTCTCTTGTCTTTCTTGGAAGGAAAATGTCTTTCTTTTTCAACATAGGCTTTTTTTTTCTTTTGTAGAGACACAGACAATCTGATTAAAATTTATTCATAAAGGGAGTTGTAAAAGAAACCTTTCAACTCTGATAGGATGCATACAGATCAAAAGCTAAATCCAATTTAACTCCCTTCTAGCAGAAGCAGTAATTGAATTAAATTTCCTCTAAATATAAGTTTGGAGATCTCGTAAAGATAGACACAAAGAAACAGGTTAGAAAAAGCTATCAAATGCAAAGATGCCTTGTGACTCGTGCCTTTCCCCTACCACAGGGAGTTTGATAAGCTGTTGATTGCCTCTACCACTTTACTACTAAGGTTGATAACTGATTAAACAGCTTATAGGCTCTGGGGGCTAATGTTCTGGGTCCACCAAGGTGAGTGACAGACTGCTGCTTCCGATTTAAGCTGCTTGCTATTTAATGGCTGGATTATTAAATAAGAAGCAGCAGGGCACAGAAAAATATTATAAAAATGGATTTCTGTGAAATGGCTACCACATTTAGTCATTTTAGAATTCATGTGGAATTACTCCTATTCTGGCTACTTCATTTGATAACAAAACTTGGTTCTGAAAAACTTCTTCAAAGAAAATCCACTCCAAAGATTTTTTCCAAGTAATTTCCAAGCACCATATCATCTAGGAGCTTTAAAATATACTTTAAGAGGTACTATATCCTCATATACCATGGGCAGGTATATAAACAAATTAAACAAAAATATCTGTCAGCATTGTGACTGTGATTATTTCCCTGAGAATCATTTGGACAGAATAGCAAATTAGAAATTCTTTTATTTTTCTCCTTACTAAGGATCACTCTTCAATGTCATGATAAAACAAATATGACATCCATTGTTCCCTATGTAGCAGAGAACAGAGATCCTTGCTGAGTCTCTGCTTGCCATCATGAAGGTATCTTCATTTCTATGTGAAGTTCATTCCCTTCAAACAGCTTTGAAGAATCTTTGCTTACTCCAAACAGGAAAAAAAAAAAAAGAATCCCTACCAACCAACCAACCAACCAATCAATATTTGCAGAAAACATACTGTGTGAAATAAGACATTAAGCCAGTTACTAATTGGGATGTCTGTCTGTCTGTCTACCTACCAATCTATCTGACAGGTCCTTATCCCCCTAGGAGAATCTAAGCTCTTTGGGTACAGGGCCTGGTTGACTTTCGAACTTGTATTCCCAGGCCTAACATAATGCCCTGTGAAGTAGGTACTTAATACACGTCTACTGAATGGAATTATTCTTAAGGAGTTTATAATTTATGTGGGCAAATAAAATATGTGTCGATTAAAAGATAATTAATATCACACAAGAGTATAAATATTCAATGAGTGGAAGGGACAGTAAGTTCAATGGGAATTCAGGGGCTAGGCAGAGCGTTTCCAGCTGGGGGAAGCATGGAAGGCTTCAGAGCAGAAGTTGGCAATCTTATCTGGATCTTGAGGCTGTGTAGGTTTTCAACTGGGGATGGTGGGAATAGTTTGAATAAAGACAGAGAGGGCCGGCAGTGCATGGCATGTGTAGGCTAGAATGGGCAGTCAAGTCTGGTGGAAGTGAAGGCTTTATGTAGGTAGTACTGGAATTTAAAGTTAGAGAGATAAATATGGACCCAACCATGGAGGTTTGTACTTTATCCAAATGGGCAGGAAGGAGAAGCCTTGGAAAGTTCTTAAGCAGGGGAGTAACAGAAGCAAAGCAATGTTTTAATATCAGTCTAACAGTGAGTGGAGCATGGGCAGCTCTTAGGGTGAGAGGGACACTTTGTACCTTCTCTCCCTTCTCTCAGAGGAAGGACACAATAACTAGTATCCTCTTGCTTTCTCCCACAATTGTTCTTCAATTCTGTAAAAGTGCTTTACCATACACTGTTAGGGAAAATGGAATTTGGGAGCATCAGACAAAGGAAATCCTTAACTAACCTCTAAACCTCATGTTTGTGTCTCTGTGAGGGGAATTAACAAGGAATAGAGGGGAAACAAAACATAAGAAAGGTACAAAACATGGAAAAATAAGAAAAAAAGACAACTTTAAAGATGCTAAAATACTTCATATTGAAATATTAATTATTTATTCTGTTTCTTTACCACTCACTCATTCTTTGAGCCTCTGTAATCTAGCTTCTATCCACATTTCACTAAATTATTTTCTCTAAGGTCACTAATAATATGCTTCTAGCCAAATTTATTGGATTCTTGCACTCTCCCCCAATCCTTCTGTTAAATTTGAAACTGCTGATCATCCCCTCTATCACAAAGTACTTTGATAGTTTAGCTCCTGTTTTATGCTTGCTTCCCTGCTCTTGATAGGGTTACTAAACTAGTAAATGAGTAGAATGTTGTGGAGAAAGTTTACCTAGATTTTAGCAATGCTTTTGGCAAGATATCCTGTAGACTATTCTTGTAAAGAAGATGGAGAGATATAATTTGGAAAGAAAATGTCTTTCTCTTTCAACAAAGGTTTTTTTTTTCTTTTGTAGAGACACAGACAATCTGATTAAAATTTATTCAGATGCCTTCAAAACTAACTGGAAGGCTGAACTCAAAAGAGCAATTGGTTCAATGGCAACATGGAAAGAGGTGTCCAGTGGAATGCCATAAGATCTGTTTGGGACAATTTAGGCTTGATGTTAGGAGAAATATCCCAGTAATTAGAGCTGTGCATCATCTCAGGAGTCTAGTGGTAGCTGATCTAAATGACTGAGCAAAACCTACTGGATTCAGGACTTTTGAGTCAGCCCATAGAAGACCTGTGTTTTTGTTTTCTTTCCTGGCTATGACCAGTCAAATCTTGCATGAGCCAGTAAGATATGAAAACGAATTTTACCTTAAACATGGGGTATATTTTTTCAGCTTTTCAAATATTAAAAATAGGGGAATGAGTACATATCAAAAGGCATAACATTCTTATATCCCACAGATCTTTGTTTTTTATTTCTTTTTATTTTTTACACTAAAAACTTTATTTTTTACTCAAATAGAAATCCACAGAATTTGACAAGCCACAATAAAAACTTGCATAATTACCAAAGGGGAGATTTTTCGATGGAGAAGATAGAAAGGAAACAGCCCCCTAACATAACTTACCTGCTGTAGGTCTGCAAGAGAGTACAGATGGATCTGCTGAAGGAGGTATTCTCTAGGGAAAATTCTGAAAACAAGGAAAACATTGAGCGGTTGTTAGGTTAGGTCGCAAGACTTAATTTTCCTTGGGACTCTCTAAATCCAATACAAAACTAGTGTTTCTGTCTAGAGATACTGCTAATAATGGTAGAATGCAGCTAATTAAACTTTTTATTAAGGTGTTGCCCTGTTTCTCTGGTAAATGATACTTGAACAAAGTGCAGGCTACAAAATAAACCCTCAAAAACAAATAGCATTTTTATATAATAATAACAAAATCCAAGGGGCAATAATAGAAAGGGAAATACTATTTCAAATAACTACAAAATATATGAAATACTTAGAGTTCTATCTAGTGAAACATACAAAATACTTGTACATATCCAATTATAAAGTATTCCTTAAAGAAATCCAGAACAATTTAAAAGCCAGAGGAATATCAGTACTCATGGCAAGCCTGTACCAATATAATAAAAATGATGACTATTATCAAAGTCAATTTACCATTTTAATGCTATACCAGTCAGACCATGAATGTGATACTTTACAGGACTCAATAAAATAATAATAAAATTCACGTGGAAAAAACCAAAGATCTATAATATCATGGGAAATAATGAAAAATGTTAGGGATAAAGGGGACATAAAACTTCCAGACTTCAAACTACATAATAAAGCAGTAGTCATACAAACTATTTGGTACTGGTTAAACAAACACAAAGGTAAATCACTGGAAATGACTAGACAAGGGAGAATCAAAAACAATAGAATTCAATGACTCTGTGTTTGACAAAATGAAAAACAAATAAATTATTTAGGAAAGAACTTTCTTCTTGAAAAAAACTACTGGGGGAAACCAGAAAGCAACCCAGCAGACATTAGCTTAGAATAATTTCTTAAACCATAGTCTACAATAAATTCAAAAGGATATATGACCTTAATATTAAAGATCATACCATAAAAAATGAGAAGGAAATATATTATCTGCTGATCATATACCTTTCACAGGTACTGATAGGAGATATATTCTCAACCAAACAAGTAATGGACAAAATGATAAAAGATAAAATGGATAGCTTTGATTACATGAAACTGAAAAAAAAAACCAAACTTCTGTGCAAATAAAATGGATGCATCAAGGATAAGAAAGGAAGCAAACAAAGAGGAATAAAATCTTTGTACCTAATTTCCCAGATAAAGGTCTAGTATTCAAGATATACAGACAACTAACACCATATAAAGTCATTCCCTAGTAGATAAATTGTCAAAGGATTGGGCAGTTCTCAAAAAAAATTATTGCAAACTGTTAACAACCACTTGTGTTTCTAAATTTTAATTTGTAATGTTTTCATGAATACATTAAATAAAGAAGCTGCCTGGAGGGGGTGGCATATCAACCACAGCTGTGTTTTCCTGTCTCTCTGGTCAGGGAAAAAAGAGGGCAAAGAGCATCCCAACTTAAGACAAATGAACATGTTCAGAAAGCTATTTGACCTAACTTGGCATAGTAAAGGTGGTAAAAATATGGAAGGCCAGCACTGAGCTAAAAAGGTTAGGACTAAGCAAACCCCAAGGCTTGCAGATCAACTATAAAGACGGAAAAAAAAAGCCAGAGTAGATTAGCAACAACGAAATGCAGAGATGGGAGATATCATTCCCAACTCCAATACATACCACGACTGCTATTTTATGATCTGAAGAAGAAATGTGTACTTCAGCAGTGCAGGTATATACAAGATGAACCACTTTTATGGTATTGAATAGCTTACTGAATATTTTAGAGCTTGGTTGATCACTTGCAAAAAAATCAAAACAGGAAGAACCTCCTTAATTCTGAAGAGGGCATTTGCACTCACCTATTTGGTCACTCCTACAATAATAAATTCATAGCTATGAAGTGTCATTTTAAATGAAACTTTATTTTCTTAACCTTTCCTGTCTTCAGTTTCACCTAGGCAGAAGGAAGCTGGCATAGAATTGATGCCAAATATTCTCCTTCTTAAATGAGGCATATGCTGTCTGTACATGGACCATAATGGGTGAAGAGGGTTCTTTTTTTTTTGTTTGTTTGTTTTGGTTTTTTTGGTTTTTTTTTTCAATTTGGAGAATGCTGAAAAAGAATTTACTAATTTTCACAAACATGAAGGTCATTTCTATAGAGAATGTTTTCAATTACCAATAAAAACTAGATAATTTAAAACTAGAGTAAACTTCCTAAGAAATTTAGATGGATATGAGGGAAAATTTCTTGACAGTAAGGTCTGTTTCCACTGGAATGAAATGAGTAGTTATAGAATCTCCAACTCCACCCCTACCCCCACAAAAAGCAATATAAATTGTCTCTCTTTAGGGAGAGTCAGAAGATCAAAGATTTATAGAAGGGATGTTAGAAGTCAAGTAGGTCAAACTTTCATTTTACAGATAAGGGATCTGAGTCTTAGAGTTGGGACGGGGCAGAACTCAGATCTATCCCCAGGTCTTCAAGCCCCAGATTCTGCGCTCATTTCTTCTGTACCACCTTGGTTAGAATTTAGGAAAGCAAACTAAATCATCTTCAAAGTCCTCTTCCAGACCCAAGAAACAATATTTTTTGTTGCTCTTCAAAACAAAACAGATTGTTTTCTTGTAAATTGCTAAGAATTCTTAATAATCCTTTCTTGATCTTACATTGGTTTTTATTATT
>CM053626.1:60685537-60707770 GCA_028646595.1 Phalanger gymnotis | reverse complement strand
AGGTTTTTGTTGTAGGCTCTATGACTTTAACTTCTTCTGACTGTATGTTTTGGTCTTCTTTGTCACCAAAGAAGGACTCCAGAGTCTGAGACTGAATCTGGGTGTGTTTTCGCCGTCTGGCCATGTTCCCAGACAACTTACTTAACCCTTGAGTTTTTCAACGGGGTGTGACTAAAGAGTTCTATGTTCCACGCTTGGGCGGATGCGCTGCCTCACCAGCGCTCCTCCTTCCCCCGTGAAGAAGGTTCTTAAAGTAAGTATAATCACTATGGAAACCATAGTAGAGGAAAAGATGGGAGGAAAAATTTCTCAGTGCCCTGGTAGATCCCATTTCTGAGCCATAAGGTTTTACATTTTTTCCTTTTTTAAAAAAAATCATTATTAAATCCATTGAGCATTAGTAAAGGACTATGAACTGAATATATGTCCTAAAAAAATAAACTTAGATCCCAAAGATCCCAAAGAACCAAAAGGCCAAAGGGATGTTTTAAAGTGACTCAAGTAGTATGTCTGGGTCCCCTGACTAATGAGATGGAGGACTTTTTCTATACTCATGAATTCTTCAACCTTCCAAAAAGGAATTATGTGCAAGAAATAAAGTAATTTCCATGGTCTAGGACACCAAGAAACCAAAGAAGGTAAGACACAAGGAGCTAAACAACAGAGCAGAATCTCTAATCCAGGGGTGAGGAACCTGCTGCCTCAAGGCCACATGTGGCCCTCTAGGTCCTCAAGAGAGGCCCTTTGAATCCAAACTTCACAGAACAAATCTCCGTAATAAAAGGATCTGTTCTGTCAAACTTCGACTCAGTCAAAAGGCTGCACCCAAGGACATAGGCCACTTGTGGCTTTGAGGCCATTTTCTCATCCCTGCTCTACCCTCAAAGGTACACTACTTTCCCCGATGCCCATCCCTGTCCACTACACTCCCAGCAGCAGCAGGGCTGCATAAGCCAACCCATCAGCTTGCAACAGAACTCAATTTTAGACCTCTTTAAACCCTTTAGACCACAACCAAATGGTAGAAATTTGCATGGGCTTAGATAGCGTGTTAGTTCTCTATGCTACAAAAGAACTTGACCAGAGAAAGAAGGAGCAGAGTGAAAGGGGCAGGACGTGTGTGGCAGTGTGGCACTCCATCAGGCTTTGGGAAAAGAGCCTGGCATCCAGCTGGGGCGAGTTGTGCCCCCTCAGAAATCACTTGGGGCAGAGACTGAGGCTGGTGAATGATGAATTGTCCAGCATGGGAGAAGACTGAGATGGCTTTTGAGGTCCGTCCCCAAGGGAAAAACGACTATCAAAGGGGAGGGAGTCCATTAAACATCAGGGGGAAATAAAGTTAAAAAGCTGAAATTGCCAAAGATCTCAGGAGGAAGAAAACTCAATTAAAGACCTTGAGCAGATAAACCAACAGGGAAGACATTAATAGTAAAAGAGAATGCGGCCTCTAGACCGTATAAAAGAGTTCAGGCATTTATGAATAAATATTGCAAGACAAAGGAAAATCAATCAACACTCGATGAGGAATAGGACCCTGTGAATTCACAAGAAAGAATGGAATCACAGCAAGATGGTCCTATATAATTTAAAAGAGAAATAAGAACTGTGAAAGCAGAATTTATGGACTCAACAGCAGAAATTGTCAAAATAGAAAAACTTGAATCCACAGCGGCAAGTCTCACCAAAGAAACAAAAGAAAAGATAACTAATTGGGAATGAAAATACATGGAAGTGAAGAACAAACTGGAAGCAGAGAGGCAAAAAGCAATAACATTTAAAGAAAGCATGATCTTCATACAAGCAAAACATAATGATCTCAAAGACAGACTATTTAGGGACAACTTAAAGCTTATAGCTATCTCAGAAGACCATGACAAGTCAAAAATCTGAACACCATAGTGCAAAAAATAAAACCCCCAAATAAAGAGCCAATATAAAGAATCCACAGATCACCTCCAGGCGGCATGTATGTTGCAAACTCTAAGATACATAATAGTGAAATTAACAATTCCACTGACAAACAACATACTCTTCAAATGACCAGGAGAAAAGACCTTCAAATAACAAAGGAAAGGACATTTGAATAACATAAGACTATTCTGTATCCACCAGAAAACATGGGAGGAAATTGAATAATATGTTTTGAAAAGCAAGGGAGGTCAAGATGCAGCCCAGGATGACGTACTCTGCAAATCTGAGCCTGAGTATAAATGAAAAAAAGATAGACATTCCATGAAAATAGAGGCATGTGAAATATTCCTACAAAGAAAATCAGACCTGAAGAAATGATGTGCTTCTCAATCACTCTCAACAACAGAAATACAAGAAGGGGAAAACAAATGCAGCCACCGAGAACAACAACAAAATAATAACAGAGAACCTATTAAGAGACTTCTTTCTAAATGTACATGAGGAAACAAGGGTGAAAAGCAAAAGTCAAATGAAAGTAACGTCAGAGAAGGCCTGAAACATCTAGGACTAAACTTCACAGCACCTCAACTATATGTGAATCAATGTGGGTTGTTCTTTTTTTTTTGTGGGCCTAAATCACAGAATGACAGTCTCATAAAAGAGAGGAGGAGAGGAAGAAGATAGAGGGAATATGTGATGTACTCTTAGGCAATTAAGAGTTTAAACGGCAAAGGGAAGATAACTTTTATAATGTCTCAAGAACACAAGAGCCTATAGGAGAGTAAGCAAGGAAGCAAAGGAGATCAAAAAAAGGTGAAAGGAAAGGAAGACAACATGTTTCAGGGGTGAGAGGGTATATAACTGACGAATAACACTACTATGGGGAGATCAGGACCTTAAAATGAGTATGATCTGCAGGGATCTGCAGGTTAAAGAAAAACTCATTTTTTTTCTATTTGTATTATCAGTATTCATTCATTCATCATTTGAATCCTGTGTCTAACTCTAGGATTCATGGTTTAAAGAGGTGAATAATTTCCTATTTCTCAGCAGCATAACAGGTCTTATTCCTTTCAATATATTTGTATAGCAAAGATTCATTATGATTTATGTTTCTATTATTTTTCTTGTTGCTCAGTCATTTTTCAGTCGTATCCAACTCTTTGTGAGCCCATTTGGGGTTTTCTTGACAAAGAACCTGGAGCGGTTTGCTATTTCCTTCTCCAGCTCATTTTACAGATGAGGAAGCTGAGGCAAACAGGGTGAAGTGACTTGCCCAGGGTCACACAGCTAGTAAGTGTCTGAGGCCTGATTTGAACTCAGGAAGATGAGTCTTCCTGACTTCAAACCTGGCATTCTATCTACTGAGCCACCTAGCTACCCAATGTATAGTTATATTGTTTTTATTACAGGTGCTCCTAACTATGTTTCATACGTGTTTGTACTGTCTCTCCCTTTAGATCACAGGTTCTGAGAGAAGGAATTGTGCCTATGATTTCCCTCTGAATTATTCCACAGTTTCTAGTACTATGATTTCTCTGAGGTATTTAATAAACGTTGATGGAAATAATCATAGGATTGGAAAAGAAATCTATCTGGAAAGGTTAAAAGATCTGGGCTTATTATGCCTAGAGAAAAGAATATGGTCAGGATACGTAATATTTTAAAGTATAAAAAGGCTTTTATACAGATAATGACAAACAACCCTTCTAGTTTATTGAAGCTAAAAGCAGCAGCATGGCAGTGGTAATTAGGCATTGCTTAGTTTATGAAATCAGAGATGAGGAAAATTTTCCTAATGGTGAGAAGTGTCAGACACCAAAATGAGTACTAAGGAAGGCTATGATATAAAGTATTAAAAGAGACTGCTGTTTAAAGGAGAGGAAACACGATTCTCATATGTCTAGGATGATTCTGGGTTACCTGAAAGCAGAGGTGTGTATAAGATTACTTCTCAAAGTCCCTTCCGGCAGTATGCTTCTATGATTCTTGCCACTGTCTGCTTCTTCCAAGTCATACTGAATTTGCAAGATTGCTTCTAAAGTTCTCCACAGAACTTTAAACAGAACATTAGAGAAGGAAGCATAGAGTAAAAAAAAAAAGAGTTGGTAACAGGA
Organism: Phalanger gymnotis; assembly: GCA_028646595.1. Taxonomy (NCBI): domain Eukaryota; kingdom Metazoa; phylum Chordata; class Mammalia; order Diprotodontia; family Phalangeridae; genus Phalanger; species Phalanger gymnotis. The sequence continues at coordinate 60,703,742 of CM053626.1, read as the reverse complement.
CTAAGAAAACCATGATCAGTAACAACTTCCCTGCTGATTTATAACTGAGCTACCCAAGTAGCTCAGTTATAACTATTTTAAACGTTTGACTGGAGCTCTCTAGTACATGTAAGGCGGGAAGCAGGGTTGTGGAAAGATCCCAAGACGCTACAAAATTAGGTCTGGCAGCTGTAAGCTTCCTTTAGGATCTAAGGTTCCTGTAACATACAGCACAAAAAAGTGACACTAGGGTGAATTCTTAGTCATTTGGGGCAAGACTCGTAGGGGAACTAATAGGTAGTAGAATATTCATCTGGAGGCAAATTCAGTAACAAAAAAACCTCCTTGTAGCCACCTCCCCTTAAGTTGAAATTTCAGGACCACTTACCCTTGAATTCATATGAGGAAAGATATTCGGTCATATATTAAAACTTTAAGGTTCAGAAAACATCAGAAGACAGTATGGTTAAAGTCCTAAGTTAAAGACCGCAAATCTCACAACTAAATGCACATCACCTTAAGACTGCCGGCAATTTGCTTCTTCTTGGCTCTTTCAAATAACTTCTCCTATAGCATCAACTCTTTCAAATTAAAAAAAAAGTATAATGCTGTATCTTTCCACTGAAAGAAAAATCTAGGATTCTCATTTCCTTTATGCACTAAGCCACTACCCCACGAGGACAGATCTAAATGCTATCTCATCTATTACATTCTGGCAAATAGAAACTCTGCTGCAGGTAAATGCTACTCGTGCCCCAATTAGGTTGTACTACTTTTTTTGATTGCTTTCTAAATATTAATTGATCTTCCTGTACTCAAAGTCTATTTTCTTCCAACAGGTAGTTATATAAGCTGTAATACTAAAGACATTGCAAAGTAATCTGTGCTGCTCTGACACTCAAGTCAAAGAAGAGATGTAATAAGCTGGAAAAATAATAACTCCCCTGCCAAACTAAGAAAACTGAGTTGGTTAGCAGGGGGCACTATTGAGTTCTTTGGTACCAAAGACAACTAAAGGAAACTGCTATGGCCTCCTAAAAATAGGCTGGCACTACCATTTCACGTGCCATTTCCATTTCATCATCTTTAGAATGACATGACCTACTGTGGAGGCAAGCAAGACTTCATTTCCCAGTTGCTGTAATGACTTGGGGAGGAAAGATGAAAATTAAGTGGAAGAAAGAGACCATACATGAAACTGAGTTTCTTTATTATTCAGCAGGTGCCTTGTGTCAAAAACGTGGAGATGACTATGTCTGAAATCAAAGGCAGAAATCCTAGCTAGAAAGGTAAGACTTCATTCCATATTACAGCATTGATACTATGTCAAATTTATCAGGACTTAGTTAATCTATGTGATCTTAGAAGTCTTCAATTTAACTTCTGCCAATCTCAGACATTCATAAAAAGAAAAAGGATTGTGTCATGTTTTTAAGGCAGTAGAGACGTTTTTTAAAATTGGATGATGCCACTGTTTCCTTAAGGCTCAATTTCCTTAGAGTAGTAGTCAGTAATCTTTTGATCAGGAACCTCTATCATAAAGAAAATTTGAGCACACCCCTTCCATGTGCACATTTACTTACTTAGAAATTATATACATATACGGCTGTAATAATAATTTTACACATTATAAAATGTGCACAAAAACAAATGTCAAAGAATGCTATAAACATGAAATAATATTTGAGTCCCTAGACTCCCTAGAGTCAGCAGGGAGTGACATGGTCAGACTTGAACTTTAGGAAAAGGACTGTGGCAGAAGAGGTTGCAGTGGGGAGAGGCCTGAGGCTAGAAGACCCATTAGGAGACTTCTGCAATCATTCCGGTGAGAAATGAGAAGAGCTTGAAGGAGGGTGATGGTCTCAGGTCAATTTAGAGAGGCGGCAGAAGAGAGAGCTAGGGAGGTAGTACTTGGTTATGCGGATAAGGGGTGCAAGAGAGTGAGGAGTCAAAGATGACCCTGAAATGAGGAGAAACAGAGTGACCAGAGAGGTGCTGGTGGCCTGGCACTAACACCAAAGTTCAGGAGGAAATGTAAGGTGATGATACCTTTGATCCATCTACACCTACTCACCCTATGGCCCAACCAGAATGAAAAGAGAGAAAGTAGGGCTCTTACTGGTCACTGCCCCACCAAACCCAGAGCCCAGCCTCACAGTGGCACTGCGGCAGCCACAAGCTGACTTGGGGGACAGGGATAGGGCCAGAATGTTCTCAATGGCACTAATACAGCTGCAGTGGGTATATGAGGGCCCTGAGGGCCAATGGCTGGCTCAGAAGTGGGGAGGGAGGAAGCTTATACAGCAGAGGGAGGAGACTAAGTGGGAGAATGTTGGGAAATAAGGGTAGGAGTGCCTGTGCTGGAGTCAAGACCCATGACTGGCTATCTCAGTGAGGATGATGTACAGCCTAGTGGGGTTGCAATTTGTCAAAGTGGATAGAGTGCTCAACTTGGAGTCAGAAATACCTGAGTTCAAATCCTGCCTTAGACTCTTACTACTAGCTATATGAACTTGAGAAAGTCATGTAACCAATTCCTGTGTCTGTAAAATAAGGGAGCTGGATTTGACAGCCTCTAGGGCACCTTCCTATTCTAAATCTGTGGTTTTCTGAATTTGTCTTCCCATCCTCTGACGAGCTGATTACATACTTTTTAGGATCATGACACTGGTGCTCTAGGCTGATGCCCTTGCCCTCACGGGTTTGATTATTAAAAATAAATCATACTTAAAAAACTCAGATTAAAAAAAGTTTAGAATTAAATACCTCAGATCCACTGAACAAATTTGAATAAAAGATACTCAAAATATATACACATATATAAATCTGAAGATTCTGGCTCTAAAAGAAAAGAAACCAAAAGAAAGGAATGGGCAGAAGTGGGTGAATAGTGATTTAAAATGGAAAACCATTTCTTCATGTTGTACTCAGCTTCCTAAGCGTATCCTCCACACACTTGGGTTGTATTTATTGGGCTAGAGCGTGACACTCTTTCCTCTGGTGGCCACAGGCAGCCGCTCAAATAAGCAAATAGCACCATGAGGTGCTCACCCGGCAGGTGTAATTTGGTGTTCTTGATGTTTGCTGCAAGGTCTTCTTGAAATGGTTACATTAGGCTAGATGTGGAAAGAACTAAGACTTCTAGTCATCCTCTCAGCTAATGGAAAAACAATTTTCAATCAAAGAGTGGTATTTCTACAGCAACCTATATGGAACAGAAGAAACAAGGCTGAATCATTTCTTTCGATATCTTACTTTGCTAATCTTATCATTAGAAAAAGTGAACAAATTGCATGAGATATTATGTCTGGTCCAAGACATAGATACAGAGGGTATAATAAAGGATTCTTTAATGCTTTCATTTGGAAATTGTTGTTAAGTCTCTTCATAACAACATGCAGGCTGGACAGTGGAAATAGTTTGCAAATAGCCTAGGTCTCTATTATTCTTTGCTGTGATTAAAAAAAAAAAGGCAAATTTCTTCTCTTTTGTATAATTTCTGGCTCAAATTTGCCAAGAAGTTTTTCCTATTTAAAAAGTACCCCAAATGTTCTTTAAAAGGGGATAAAGACAGGCTTTGGACTTGTTATTTCATTAGCATAGAGAACTCACTAGTGAGGAAATTACCTCTTCCAACGTAGTCGGAAGTGCCAAACTTAAGAGACTTGCCTAACAATCGTGTCAAACTCAAATAGCAAACATATCCTTGTGGGCTGCATACTGACTTAGAAAGCCATGAACTAATATTATCTATGTTGCACTGTATTTTTATTTTTGTTAAACATTTCCTAATTACCTTTTTTCCCCCTAATTTTAATCTGGTTAGAGCCACACTTAGGAATTTTGACTGCAGGTAACATCAGTGGGTTAGGAGTTTGACACTTTTGGCCCTGAACACTGAATGGTTTAAGAGACTTGCCCAGGTTCACATATCTAGTACACATCATTGGTGGGGCTTAAACCCAGGTCTTCCTGGTTTAAGGCCAGCTCTTTCTATCTACTATATCCCTGCTTCTCTGCTTGTGCTGCGTCTCTTGGCGAAGAGAAAATGACGTAAATTAAGGTATAATTTTCAAAAATATTGTTCTAATCATGTCATTATTTAATACTTTTCCCCCTTTTTTTAGATTTTACATTAACAAACACTATATAAAAAGCAATGCTTGGCTTTCCAGGGTTCTCCCTTCTGGCTCATTAATCTGTGAATTTGTATGTGATTGTCCTTTAAGGGCAGTCCTTACCTCCTGGTTGTGGGCAGCAGGCGGAAAGGGAAGCACTGTTTCTTGCAGTAATTAGTATAATAAGGTTCAGTTTATCAATTAAGTGGTGACACAGATCATCTATTTGTTGATTTAGATTTAAGGAGAAAAGAAGGAGAGGGAGAAAGCTATATTACAAAGTAGTTAAAATGGTTTGAAAACTGTTATTTAGGAAAACATCTGAGGAGGATAATGGGAAAAGGAAATCTGGAAACAGATTATGAGGAACATTGCTGCTTGTTAAAAATATCAAAAATAAATTAACCTGATTTCTAACAGTTTCTGGGTTCTCTAGTGACTGCAGAGTATATCTGTTATAACTAAAATCCAAATGCCAGCTGTTGCTAGTTGTATCTGACTCCTTGTGACCTCATTTGGGGTTTTTGTGGCAAAGATACTGGAGTGGTTTGCTATTTCCTCCTCCAGCTCATTTTGCAGATGTGGACATTGAGGCAAACAGGGTTAAGTGACTTGCCCAGGGTCACACAGCTAGTAAGTGTCTGAGGCCAGATTTGAACTCTGGAAGAGTTCCATCAGGGGTAGCAAAAGTTTTGAAATTTACCTACAGATTTTGCTGTTTTAGTCTTAGTTATTCCACATTTGTTCTGCATTTAAATTGTCCAAGACAGACAGCAATTCTCTTCATAAAGGTTTCCAGGGAAGTACATTCCATAACTTTCTTCAGTAGTTTGGTTTAAGGTTTTCCCAGCACTAAGAGAAAATGTCCATTTGTTTCTACAATCCAGCTAGCAGCTTCTGTGGGGGTGTAAGATCCACCAACAACCAGCACCCGGAAAGCTGCCAACACACTGCAAAAGCACAGGTTCTTTTGATCTGCTTTAGTAAGGAAAGCAACGTTAAGGGGTTGACAAGCTTACTTTAATTCAGCATACAAATATCATTTATTTAGTTCAGGGGAAAAGACCAGCACCCTGAACTTTAGAGCAAAATAGAAAGTATAAACATCGATAGACAGACCAAATACAGATTCATGGTTACCAACATCTAGGTTCAGCCTGGGAGCTCAGAACAAGGGCTGGCCCAGAGTCACATGCACCACCACAGCTGTGGGAAAGAGCTCCAAAAAGAGAAAGCCAACTCTTGGTTTTATATCTTTTTCAGGGTCAGGGGTGAGTCACATGCAACTCACCCACGTGACCTAGAATCGTCACAAAGAGGCGACTTAAACCCATGTGGTCTAAAAGCCTCTGCTGTCCCAAACATGTCACTCAAACTCATGTGTAAACTAGGCCCTCCCTTGAGTTAGCCCCACCTTGGACCCCACCTTAGTTACCAATCCACACCCACATAGGTTTTACACCTAATAGGGGTTTGGGCCTGGGGCTTAGCACCTAGTAAGACTCAATGAAATACACTGAATTACTCAAAGGAAACAAAAGCCAAACTCTTCAAGGGCACTTGGTTGAACTAAGTGCTAGGAGCCCATTGGACACCTGGAGATGTGGAACTGAATTTAGGTGAGAGGCCAGGGCTAAGAATCTAGATTTTGAAAGTGTTCATATAGAAGTGAGAGCTGATGCCTTTAATGTCTATGAAATATCTGAGTATAATAATACTGTTAATAATGATAGCCAGCACTTGTTAGCCAGTTAATAATATTTATAAAAATATAATACATAATAACGAAGCATAAAAAGGTTATATAGAATATTACAGTAATACTTTATTAGCTAGTTAATAATAAAGCTAGCTTTAAAGTTTGCAAAGCATTTTACAAATACCCTAATTTTATCCTCACAACAAGTCTGGGATGTAGGTGCTATATTATCTTCATTTTATAGATGAAGAAATTGAGGCTTAGAGAGGTTAAGTGACTTGACCAGGTTTGTGTAGCTAGGAAGTATCTGATACTGGAATTGAAGTGCTGTGCTCCATCCACTGGGCCAACTTATCTGCCACCCAGAAGAAGAGATTGAGCCTTGAGCATCTCAACATTTAGGAGGCTAGAAGAGGAGGTGGAAAGAAAAGAAAATCCTTAAGAAAAGTGGTACAATGTAGTGGCACTGAAGGGCAAGGAAGGAGAGTTTCAAGAAGGAAAGGGCAGTTAACTGCGTTAAAGGCTGCAGAGAAATCAAGGGGAGTGAAGAATGTGAAAATCTGATTATAGTGTTTTAGGATTAGGAGGTTACTGGTATTCTTGGAAGGAGCAATGTCAGTAAAGTAGAAGAATCAAAAGCTAGGTTAGGAGGAATTAAGCAATGAATGGGTGGTGGTGGGGTGGTGGGAGAGGAGTCAGACAAAGTAAAACATCCTTTTGAGAATGTATAGACTGTCGACATTGCAGACATCCCAGAGGTCATCTAATTTATACCAAGAACTCCACGGACAACATATCTTTACAAGAGAAGAAGAGAGATAGCATGGCAATTTAAGGAAAAGAACTTTTCTTAGCACGGGAAAACCTGTGTGTGTTAATAGACAGTCAGAACGTGATCACTAGAGATGGAGAGAGCAAAGAGTCAAGAAAGACAAAGGATAACTAATAACGGAGCAAGGTCCAATGCAAAGACTGCATTTTAAGTTTTCTGCTACTCCCATAAAAATAGGATATTTTTTCCATTGCTTCTGAAAGGTACATATCAATGACTGGCCAACTCCCAGGAAGAAAGCAAATTAAGTCAGACTAAGAAAACCAGTATCCTGAGACCAATGAACATTTCTCTTCAAACCACCCTTCCCCAAGCCTCTATCCCTACTTATCACCAAAAATACTCATCTCACTGGTCAGGCTTCATCTGATGCTGCTGAGAGCAGCCTAGTGAGCATTATGGACTGTCTACTTGGAAACTGTTGTTTCTTGCCACTGCTTGTTATTCTGGGGGTTTCACTCAAAGGAGTCTCCAAAGCTTAGAGTCTGCATAGATCCTGACTTTTCTACTGGATGCCAAAGTTTACAGCACCGTTTTTCTTGCACCTCCATGTGGCAGCCGTTATAAATAATTCTTGCTCCAAACAGTCAACTGTTTAGGTACTGAACTAGTTTAGCTGTGCAGCCATCTGGGACACCTCAGAAACAGCAAGTTGTCAGTACTGTAAACATTTTAGGCTTCATGTAAGACACCAACTTTTATATTAATTATCATTTGAAAGTTGACATTTGGGTGCAAGAATAAGGTATCAATTTACCAACAATAATAACAACAATGATGAAAACCATAAGAGTAATTAAAGGCACAAAGCAATCTGCTGGCTCCCTAATAAGGAAGGTGACCAATGCAGTTCTCTGAGCAGTAAAGTGCCAACACAATTTATCACGCTGCTTTTGGTTTTCTCCTGACAGCAATATTAACAGTTTGTTTTATTCTGTTTATACAGTGCTGACAGCTCTTCACTGTGTTGGGCTCACTTGCTTGTGATTAATAGCCACTCATATACGAAAGTAAAGACAAGGCAGAAAGAGAATGCCTTTTACAATTAGATAAGAACTGGATTTCCTCTTGACTCAGCCTCCACACTCTCTACTCTCCAACCTCTGGTCTCCTCAACCATTTAAAATTTCTAATATGGAATCAGCAACATATGCAATAGCTCTAAACTGATTCATCTAATTATAGAAACTCCTGTCTGTGATGTAAGGAAAGGGAGATTAAATTGCACGTTTATATTGAATCATCTTATCTTTTCTCAAAGGCTGTTGCTAGCCAACCTCGAAAGCATAAGAGTTAGTTTTTATGTTAAAATGAGAGATTCACATGAGATAGCCTTTGGCAATAAGGAATTTTAGATATACTGAGAGGCAACTGTTCTCCTCTAAATATGGAGTTACTTTTGTGAACATAGAGAGGTTGCTGTTATACTTCAGGTGATTTCTGGAAGTCTGGATGCCTCAGAGAGCATCTTAAGCATCCTTACCATAAGATCTTATTTCAAAGTCATTTAGTAGGAACAAGAAGGTCTAAGGAGGATCTACTACCATCAGCTTTGAATAGAGAGAAATGGTAACCCCAAGCAGCACCAATAGCCAGCCAGTATAAGCAATGGGAATCTTCAATGACAGAAGGCTGATGCACAGTGAATTGTGGGCATCTATTAATTTTTTTTCCCTGCAGTGCCCTGTAGAATTCCATATCTGACAACCTACTAACGGAAAACCTTGTGCTCTAGCCACCATATCACACAATACACGCATTTATGTGAATAGAATTAAACCAGTTCTGCCTAGCAGGCTCAGCACATTTCTCTGATGCCAGGTCCTTGGGTGGCATTGTTTGGGATGGGATTTCTAGAGGTGGAACTTTTGAAAACTGATTACAGTTCTAGTGATGCCAATAAATCTGGGGACAAAATGGAAGCATAACTTAGTGGCTGACTCCACACCAAATGCTTCTCCAAAAATGGGAGTTAGGCAAGTAGGCTCCAGTCCATTTGGCCAATTTTTCAGTGGTTTGTCTAAACAGACATTATGAGTATCCAGGAGATAAATGAAGAGCAAGAAAGACAACTGCCACCTTCATACCTTCATTCTTCTAGCTAAAGGAGCATATTCTCTCCAGGCTTACCCTTTCTCACCCGGTGGTCTGGCAGCAAGGTCTAGTACATGGTGGTAAACCACTGAACTTCTGGAATAATTTAAGAAGTCTTAGTCATCCTGCTTCAGGAGAGGTCCTCCTGTTTTAATTTTAAATGTGTGCCCTGATTTGGCAGATTCTAACCAAAGCAAAACATTACACTAAAAAGGTAACTAATGCTAGTAAAGTTTGCTTATAGGAAGCATATCTAAAAATAGGGATACAGACAACATGTTCCCTGTAAGACCAGACTACATTCTATGCAATGCTCTATAGCAGAGCTGTCCAAAATGTGACCTATGGTCCCTATGCGGCCCGCAGTGAGATTCATGTGGCCTGCCTACAAGCATAGAAATTGACAGAAATGCTTTCGTAAACGCTACTGCAGAGCTCTCACTAAAATGGCAAATCAAAATATATTGTCTATTGTTTCAATAAAAACCTATACTCTTTACACCTGGTGCTATGTGTTGATGTCTGATAGTTATTTCTGATAACTATAGCCAAGTACATATAGAAAAGCAGCCTATTTTAATGGTATAATTATTATTATACAGGACATTCTAGCGACAGGAAATTCTTGGGTAACAAGTTATAACCCCAACTCTGGCATCTTGGTTACATCACTGAATTTTCTTACAGATTTGTTTCCTTCTTAGGAAACTGGGTTGCAATAATTTATTTTTGAATCAACTTATTGTTTTTAATCTGAAAGATAAATGGCAATTATAATTTGGCAAAATATAAAATACTACATTTATATTTAATGAAAAAATCTCCCTCATGATTTTTAAGAAGGTAGATTTCAAGTACACTTTCCTGTTTGTGTACTGCCCACAATATTCAGCTCTAGGTACTTGGCTAGTATATTAAAAAGTTCCTTATTTCCCAATCTTTCATTGCTTTAGCTCAATCAGATAAAAAAGAACCCAGTGGTGAAAGTCTAAGATTAATTTGGAGGAGCAGGGGGGATGATGGCTGGAGAGAGAATCAAAGAATCAAAACCTTGGTAGAAACCTTAGAAATGATGGAGCCTCACTCCCTCAGAGAAGGGAGAGAAAACAAATTCGAGATGCTTGACATCAGGTTTACCTTCTGCGAAGATCCTCAGCCACAGCAGCTCGGCAGCTGAACAAATAGGCTCGGAGGGATTTCAGTTGCTGCCTTAGACGGACAACAGTTGCCAGTGGCTCAACATGTCTGTACAACATGGGATTTTCCTGTTGGATGTCAATCAACGGCTCCTCATACACATACTCCAGAAACTCTTTGGCTTGCTTAGATACCTGGAAAACAATGTACTCGGGATTAATGTGCTTGTTTTTTTTCCTATCACTTCCAACTAGACTCTTCCCTTGGTTTCGGTGTAAAATTTTTTTTCAGTAGAGTCACCATTTGCTAAACCTGCCAACAATGGTAACAGCAGATCAAATATTAAAGTCTTATTATAAATTTTGAGTAATATTCAGATGAAAACCATAGTTTATTTAACAAACTTATATTGCTTCTAGCTCTTACTAGAAACCACATTAGAAAAAATAACTGATAATAATCAGTCACTTAGAAATAGGTTTAAATATCCCTACCACAACTGGTGGGGGAGTTTTTAGAGTACTATTAATGAATTTTTTTTTAATTCCAATGGCCTACAAATGAATTTAAATCTGACCTTAGAGACAACATGTGCTAGAAAAAATCAGAGAGCTTGAACTGGTGCACTGGCTCTGCCACTAAATAGCTGTGTTCCCCTGGCCAACTCATTTCACTTTTAAGCCTCAGTTCTTTCATCTGTAAAATGAGGATTAAATCTTTGCAGAATGTTTCATAGCTATTTCTAACAAATTAAAACTTGAGTGATTAAGACATAACAATCTACTGTAAAACAGAATCAGTATTCATTATAGGTATGCGAAAATGTGTCAGCTTTTTCAAGAAAGCATCTAGTCATTTCTCTTCATTTTGAGGCAAGGAATGCTGCCATATTCAAATCGATTAAAAACCTTTACTTATTTATTCAGGGCAGCTAGGTGGCATAGTGGACAGAGATTAGGATTTAGAATCAGGGAGGTCTGAGTTCAATATTTCAGACACTAGTTGGGTGACCCTCAGCTTAATCTCTCTGCACCTCACTCAGTATCTACCCCAAAGAGATATCGTGAGGATCAAATGAGTAAACATGAGTAAAGTACTTTGTAAACCTCAAAGCACCAGATGAATCCCAACTATTATTACTGTTGCTGTTATTAAGTACCTATCAATAGAACAGACTAGAGAGAATCAGCAGTAGTGGAACCCAGTATCTCAGTGTTCAGTAAAGTGGAAAACATAAATTACCTATGGAAAAATTCTTTATTTAATAAAAACTGCTGGGAAAGCTGGAAAGTGTCTCACAGAAAGTAGGCTCAGACCAACACCTTAAACCATATTCCACAGTACATTGTAAATGAATATGCAATACTAATATTAAAGAAATAGTATAAAAATTAGGTGAGGAATGGATTATGTATTTCTCACAGCCATGGGGAGAAGATGTATTCTTAACCAAACAACAGACAGAGGCAATTACAAAAGATAAAATAGGTAACTTTGATTACCTGAAACTGAAAAGCTTCTACATAGACAACATTAAAGCACCTTGGATAATGAACAGGAGTGGTCGAACAGGAAAAAAAAAAACTTTGTCTAAAACTTCTCTAATGAGGGTTTAGCAGTCATGATTTATAAACAATTAATAAATATATATAAGACTAATAATATCCATTCCCCTATAGATAAGTGGTCAAAGAATATGAATAGTTTTCAAAAGAATTAGAAAATATTCACGACATGAAAGAATTCACCACATTACTACTAATAAGAGAAATGCAGATCAAAACAACCCTGAAGATTCATCTCATACTCAATAAATTGGCACAATGACAAAACATGGCAATAGTCAATGCGAGAGGGATTGTGGAAGGATAGGCACATGAATTTATTGCTGGTGGAGTTGTAAAATGTAAAATTTTGCAAAGCAATTTGGAATTATGCAAGTAAAGTGACTAAAATGTAGATACCTTTGAATCAGAGATTCCATTACTAGGCTTAAACCCCAAGGAAGCCATTGTTAAGACAAAAGCCCTTGTAAACATAAAAATATTTATAGCAGCACTTTTTGCAATAGCTAAGAATTGGCAACAAAGTAGACGCCCATCTAATGCTAAAGGCATAAAATGGAATATTACTGTGATGTAAGAAATGATGTATATGATAAATACAGAGAAGCATGAAAAGAAAGCTCTATAGGAAATAGTACAGAGTAAAGTAAGCAGAACCAAGAAAACAATATACACAGTAACTACAATAATGTCAATGGAAAGAGTGAAATATCCAAAAATCCAAAGTCAATATAATAAAATTATGAAGATGGAGCAGGACTCCAGTGAAGAGACAGGAGAGGACACTCACAACCCGCTCCTTTGTCCACAAATGTTACATATTGCACATGCTTTTGAACTTTTTCAATGTATTGCTCAGTTGTGATGATTTTTTTTCCCTCTCTAAAAATACCATATATTATATGCCTCTCTGGGAGGGGAAGTGGAATGGATATTTGGGAGAATCATGATGATGTAAGAAACAGAAGATATCAATAAAAAACTAATTTACAATAAAATAGGTCTTAAAATGAAATTATTTCTCCACATTTTCCCCTTTATGAGAGATAAAAATTTCCCCCTTACATACTAATCTTGCAAGTGAAATACAGAAGTTTAAAGTAGTCAAATTCAAAATTATAACCAATGTGGGGAGAATAAGGCTTTGCCACATGGTCCCAACATCTAGAAAATTATGCTTCTTTCCTCTCTGGGGGGAAACATTTCCTTCTCACAGCAACTGGCATATCTGCTCCTCACCTTTCAGTCCTACATTGGATACTAATCCCAGGTAAGCTCCTTCTCCTGGCCTGCCTTCCCACTCCCAAACCTCTTTCCCTGTCATAGCCCCTGAGGTGATGAGGACCAGATTCTTTGAGGGTACAGATTACCTCCTCTCCCAGTATAGATATCCTGTCAGCAATCCCTTTCCTTCTCCTATCCCAATTATTTTGGCTTCACATGAAAGAATTCCTAGTTATGGCTCTTCACATTCATATCCAGTATCCTGCTTCTCATCTGTTAGAGATATGGAAAAACATCTTATAAAGATTGTTATTTACAAAGGACCATTTCTGATGTTGCAGGAAGACCCAGCAGTAAACAGACCTAAAATAAAAGTAGTAGGATAAAGTATTTTTAGGACTATAGTTAAGACCTGCAAAGGAGAAATGTTAAGGGTTTTATGCCACTTGATTATTATTAAACAATGATCATATATTAAATGACTTGAAAATAGCCCTGTGTAGTTTCACTAATTTTTCAAATGAATAAAAGAATACACTAGATTTTTCTTTGCTTTTTAGATTTCCCTTCCATACACATACTTCCACCAATAAGAGCTGATTTTCAAAAATTAGCTAGAAATTCTGAAACAAACATCAGCAAATGGAATCAAAGTAAAGATTATAAATTAAACAGCACAAATGAGAATCAACCTAAGGATTATAACTTAAGTAGAAGATTTGAACATAAGATCCACAGTGTGATAGTCAACTCTACAATAAAAGCTAAAATAAAGTGACATTTCGCTTTCCACAAGCCCCTTATTCAGCAACCTTAACTTTGAAAACATTAAGGAACCTGAAAGTACCCCCCAATAGCACCTAAGTAGGCCAAATAGAACCTACAACATCCACTGGTTAAAGCTCAAATACTTTACTCCTGCAAGAGTCCCTTGGGCCCTCACTCAAAAGCTATTCCTCATTTAACACATTACTATAACAAGCTAAGGAAATAATAATAATAATGATAGCTAGCATTTATACAGTCCCTACTTAACCGTGCCAGGCTCTATGCTACAAGTGCTTTTGACAAATATTTTCTCATTTGACTGCCACAATGTATTGGTAATTAAGGTGGGACTTCAAAGCCCCAGGCTGGTTAGCAAACTAGTTCCCTAGTTTGATAGAGGTGGGAAGCCCCCAGGGCCCTAAGGGGAGTTGCTAAGACCAGAGCCAAGAGTGTGCCCCTAAGTTCGGGTCGATTAGATGACAGCTAAGGATGGCATAAAAAGAGAGAGCAGAATTGTTTGTTTGGGGGCTCTCAGCCACTGGAGGAGTGGCTCGTGACTCTGGGCAAGCTGTTGTTAAGAGCTCCCTGACTTTGCTAAACCCAGATGTTGATGCTTTCTTGGTAACTGTGAATTGTGATTTGGTCTGTTTATATTGTGTATGTTTGTAATTTGTTTATAATTTGCTCTGAAGTTCAGGGTGCTGGCTTTTCCTCCTAAATGAGTTATATATCTTTGTTTAATTAAAGTAAGATTGTTAACCCCTTAACGTCACTTTCCTTAGTAAAGCAGATCAAAAGAACCTGTGCTGGCAGCTCTTGTTGTTAGGCTTGTGTTGGTCTTTCACTCCCACAACAGCTGCTGGCCAAATTGTTACTACACACAACCACCCTAGGAGGCAAGTGCTATTATTACACATAAGAAAACTGAGGCTAACAGAGGTTAAGTGATTTGGTCAAGATCGCATAGTTACTAAGTGTCTACAGCTGGATTAGAACAACCTCAAATCAACAGAAAGCTAGATTACATGCAGTATATTGCTTCATCCAATGAAATCCTTTTCTGACACTTCATTATGGCGTGGATTCCTGGGTTATTCTGAGAATCTTTGGTTCTTGAAGGTTATGCCAGTGGAGCCATACAGCCAGTGTAATGGCTTGGCCTAATTATGAACTCTCTCTCTCTCTCTATACATATATATATACATATATAATAGATAGAGGCTCATTACTAGGTGAGGATGACAATTTTTGTACAAAGCAAGTAAGTCCAGGTGTCACTGCCATTACAGGTTGGGAATGGTAGGTTAGGAAGCACTATCAGTATTACCCCAGAGTGCAGAGATTGCAGAAGAAGCATCTACTCACGGAGGTCTTAGGGCCTGCCTGACTAATTGCCCAGCAGACAGCATGAAGACACGCGAAGCCAACAAAACCATTTTGCTAGGACCTGTGCCTCTGTGCCTGTACCTCTGGTGATGTCTGAAAAAATTTTCTGCATTCTCTATGCTACCATTTCTTTGGGGGCAGGTAGGTGCTATTATTATCCCTACTGCCACTGACTCTACTTTCAAGACTGTTTACTGGCTGATAGCATGACCTGCTAGTTTGACACTGTATTTATTGAACTGTTCTTTGTGTCAGGGAGGCCTATCATTGATCCTTTCTACCTAAGTGTCTTCTCACTCATCCTCTACGTCTTTTCTTACATCTGCTGGTACTTCTTCTACAGTAACTGGTACCTTCTCTTCATCTTTCATTACCATCAGGACATCCACCCCAGGCTGAGAATGAAGTTAATATTATATCTTTCCAAAGAAATGTATTTACCCCAAACCAGGCCAAATGTACTATATAACACCTGTAACAGATATGTGATAAAGATGAATCATTATCCTTAGTTGGATAACTACTTGGGTCACCATAACTATCCTTACTTCTCCATCTGATTCTCCAAGACTGTGATGTGTCTTCCCTAGCTTTGGCAGAGGGGACATAATCCATGAGTCACATGCTGTCATTTTCCTTATGTGAAAATCTGATATCACCTCCCTACTTGGTCAGTATGCTCTAGTGGCTTACTAAGTCCGTAGAATAAAACAGAAATTCCTATTTGTCCATCGAACCTGACTCTGACCTATCTACCCAACCTCACTGGTAATTACTTCCCATCTTGTACACTGTGATTCATAGAAATTAGCCTTTTTTCCAGAAGCTTCTCTAGAGAAAAACCCTCTTCTGTTTTTGGGCCTTTGCACTGGTTTTCACCCATGCCTGGAATGTGCTTGTTCTTTTTCCTCTCCACTTCATGGAATTTTTCTCTGTCTTGTAGGAACTGCTCAAACACGAGCTTCTCCATGAAGGTTTTCGGTGTCCTCTCCCCCTAATTACTTTGTGTTCATTTGTTTCTATTTTCTTTATATGGTATATGAACTTATGTATGTACTTGTTTCTCAGAATGAAAGTTACTCAAGAGTAGAGATTGTTTTATTCATTGGAAATGTATCCCCACCAATGTGGGAACAACTCTAAATACCTTGTTTTTATTTGCATTTATTCTGCAAACACTTCTATATGCACTTGTTTCTGAGTTAGAATATAAGCTCCTTGAGAACAGGGACTGTTTCATTCTTTGGAAACGTATACCTACCACCTAGCATAACAATTGGCACGTTATTGGCATTTGATAAATACCTGTGCACCTCACTGCCTGCTTAATAAACTCTTAGTGATTGATACTGATTAGGGAAGCTGGACAAGAACAAATTATGGGTGGATGCCAAACTGGTGGACTACCCCTAATCACTACCAGGCGCTAATTACAAAGAAGCTGTGATCTGTATTGGTGGAGGGAGTACTCCTACTGATGAAATCACAGATCCCTGATGTGTTGACATGTATTGTTTAAGAAGGTATGAAAATGTATAATATGTTTTACAAAGACTTTTGCCTCAGTTAAATTTTTTTCAAGTTTTAATTATTTCTTTAATTCAAGTTTTACAAGAAAACAGAAATTCTATATCTTTCAAACAAATTATCTAGAAAAATCATTTAAGTTAAACATCTCATTATATTCTAACCATGCCTGATTAAAAAAAAATGTCATTATTATAGTTGTACCTTCAGGAAGTAACCTCTATGAAAATAATTATTTTTTATTTATATGAATAGAATACATAAGACACCTCTGCAAAACTTTAATGTAGGGGCTCTTGGGATCTGTGAACTTTTTCAAAGTAAATATGATTTTACTGGCATGTATATTCTCTTTCATTGATGGAGAACAATTCTCTCACAGGAACATAACTTTAGAGCTGGAAAGGACCTTAGAGTACATCAAGTACATTTTATAGATAAGAAAACTGAGGAATAGAAAGGTTAGGTGATCTGCTTGGAGTCACACAGTTATTTAAACCTGGTGTTCCTGAGTCCGGCACCTCTGCTTTAGTCGATAGGCTTTGTGAATTTGTGTGGCCAATTGTGTGGCCAAAAAGATTTACTGCTTTTCTGAGGCTGATCTCTGAATGAAAACCATATAGAATATAAGGTCATGTTAACATTTTTAGTTTAAATGTATAGGAAAGTACATAGCTCAGTAAGAAAAAAAAATTATTAAAATTGTTAAGTTCCTTGTATTTAACTTTTTCCTGTACAGAATGTATAAACAAACCTGGATACCTAGCATCAAGGTCAGACAGCTGTTAAACTAATTAGGATTGAGAAGAAATTAGAACAATGCTCCTGGCCTGAACACCACACTTGAGAAGTGTTCCCATAAAAAGATCAATTTGACTATTTTCCCAATTTTTCTGAGACCCACACTCCCCAAATTCTTTCTCATACACTCACTGGTTTTTAAGGGCAGCCTCAAAGCAAACCCAGGCAACCAGGAGCATGATGAATTTATTGGCTATCCTGAGTAGTCTTCTGGGTCTGGATATCTGCTCAGACCTAGGAGCCCTTCCTCCTCTACCCCAAATTCCTTCAGAACTCCATGTTTCCTCCAGTTTATCTTGGCTTGCAACCAGACGCAGAAGAATCTATGTAAACTTATCTCTTTCATACCATCTTTTTGATTTTTTAAAATTTTTTCTTATTTAATATATTTAGTTTTGAGCATTGATTTTCACAAGTTTGAATTACAAATTTTCTCCCCATTTCGACCCTCCCCCCCACTCCAAGGTGGCGTATATTCTGGTTGCCCTGTTCCCCAGTCACCCCTCCCTTCTGTCACCCCATTCCCTTCCCATCTCCTTTTCCCTTCCTTTCTTGTAGGGCAAGATAAATTTCTATGCCCCATTGCCTGTGTATCTTATTTCCTAGTTGCATGCGAAAACTTTTTTTTTTGAACATCTGTTTTTAAGACTCTGAGTTCCAAATTCTCTCCTCTCTTCCCTTCCTACCCACCCTCCCTAAGAAGTCAAGCAATTCAAGATGGGCCACATGCGTATCATTATGTATAACCCTTCTACAATATTCATGCTGTGAAAGACTAACTATATTTTGCTTCTTCCTAACCTGTCCCCCTTTATTGAATTTTCTCCCTTGACCCTGTCCTTTTTCCAAAGTGTTTGTTTTTGATTATTTCCACCCGTATCTGCCCTCTCTTCTATCATCCCTCCCTTTTTAAAATTTTCTTCCTCCTTCTTTCCTGTGGGGTAAGATACCCAATTGAGTATGTATAGTATTCCCTCCTCAGGTCAAATCTCATAAGAGCAAGATTTACTCATTCACCCTCACCTGCCTTCTCTTCTCTACCTACAGAACTGCTTTTTCTTGCCACTTTTATGTG
>CM053626.1:60651932-60685037 GCA_028646595.1 Phalanger gymnotis | reverse complement strand
GTCTCAGCTTTTTTCCATTTCCTATTCTTAAGAATTTGTTACAATTTAGATCAAAAGGGCTGCAGTTTGATGTGAAGTTTTCTTATCTTTAAATTTTCTTCTAATTAGTTGTTAAATTTCACATTGTTTCTAACTGATAACATTGCCAAATAGGAAAAACTAGCTGATTCTGAAATAATTCTGGAATGATTACATTGGTAATTGGTATATATAATTTCAGGTAAAATATAGTCACCTTAGCAAGTGGAGACAAGATAGCATATTAGAGGCCGCAATTCCATCAAACTCTCCCAATGTTCCTCTCCAAACATCTTTAAAATAATACCTCAAATCAAAGTTTGGAGTTGCAGAACCAACAAAAGGTCCAGGTTAGACATTTTTCCAGTCTAAGACAACTCAGGAGATTGGCAGGAGAAGTCTATGACACCTGGGTAGCGGCTGGCCCAGAGTGCACGTGGAATAGCACCAGCAATGGGCCTTGAAGGCAACTGTGACAGCAATAGCGGCATCAGCTTCAGGAGCTCTCAGCCCAGACATGGTAAGGGGGTCAGATATCAGAAAAAGATTATAGGGGTCTCTTTGTTAAGACTATGTGCAGTTGGTGCTGATTGACAACTCCGTTGCCCATAAGCAGTTCTGGGTAACAGCTCCAGAGCAGAGAGGAGCACTAACTCTTGTGGCTTCAGGAGAGCAGGGGACCTAGCCACAGTGACAGGGTCAAGAGGAGTGCTAGCATTTTCAGTGAATCAGAGGCCCTTCCTGGGGAAAGACCACAGCACAGATCAAGAGCAGTGATCACACCTCTCCCTGGATCATGCTACCTTGAAAACATCAAAAATTTGCAGATCCCCAGAACTAGCTCAACATAAGAAAGCCTGAAGCTTGAAACAGCACCTCCCTATGCCCAGGTGAGGAGAATCCAACTCTAACATAAAACTCAAAGTCAAGAAATAGTCTTCAATGTCTGACCAAGCTGTAAGTATTCCATGGTGCCTGCTTCAGCTAGTTTCATGGCCATTGGAACAAATTCTTTTCATCCCCCCATTTCATTGGGGCAAATCTTCACATGCTTAGAGTAGATATGCCCCTACCTCACTGACACATTTGAGACCTGTTGGTTACCTCAGATACTTAAATAACTAATGCTTTTATCCCTCCATTAAAATCTTTGCATTTTAGAATTTTATACCTCTTCTCTCCCTGTATAGAATCTGTTAGTATTTCACATTTGAGTCCAAATTGGCTGGGGAGGGGAGATTTTAAAACAAACTATGACTATTTCTGGAAAGCCTTTGATTCCTTACTAATGGGAATAAACCAAAACTATTCTCTTGTCACTTTGCAGACAACTGTATCACATATCAATTCTTCTTTTCTTTTCCCTTTTACCATTAAATAAGCCAAGAAGCTTTACTTCTCTTTTCCCAATAATAATCACATATATAAATTCTCTATTGAATACAGATTGTACCTTGCTCCTCACCAAGACTTAGAACCTCCAGAAATGTGAGATCATCTCTAATATATATCAGAGATGGTACCTACATAAAAAGGGAAAGATGGAAAACTGGTACATCCACTGTGACTAAATCTGAGGACCTACCATACTGTCTCCCACATATGGACACAGACAGAGGACGACAGCACTTTAGTGCCACCTCCAACCAGGTGTACGTAATATCCTTTAGAAAATTTATTTTGGACACAAAATCTTGTGCATGGATTTCTTTTTCAGATAGCAGAATGGATTAGAATCCAGAACCAGAATTAGAACCAGAATCCAACTATATGATGTTTACGAGAGACACACTTGAAACAGAAAGACACACAGAGTTAAAATGAAGAGCTGGAGCAGAATCTACTAGGCTTTAGCCAAAGTGAAAAAGGCAGGAGTAGTGATCATGATCTCAGACAAAGCAAAAGCAAAAATAGATCTAATTAAAAGAGATAATCAGGGAGACAACATCTGGATAAAAGGTACCATAGATAAGGAGCCATTCCCCAAATGATAAATTATTAAGATATATGAATAAGCAGTTTTCAGAAGAAGAATTCAAAGCTATCTAGAGTCATATGAAAAATGCTCTAAATTACTATTGATTAGAGAAAAGCAAATTAAAACAACTCTAAAACAGCCACCTTACTCCTATCAGAAACGACAAATGACAAAAGGAATGAAGGAAAATAGGTACACTATGGAACTGTTAGTGGAGTTGTGAACTGGTCCACCCATTCTGGAGAACAATTTGGAACTATGCCCAAAGGCCTACAAAATTTAACTCTGAGGGGCAGCTAGGTGGCCCAGCGAGTAGAGGACTGGCCCTGGAGTCAAGAGGACCTGAGTTCAAATCCAGCCTCAGACACTTGACACTAGCTGTGTGACCTTGGGCAAGTCACTTAACCCCAATTGCCTCACCTTCCCTCTTTAAAAAATTTCATCCAGCAATACCCCTACTAGGTCTGTACCCCAACGAGATCAAAGGAAAAGGAAAGGGACCTATATGTATAAAAATATTTATCACAATTCTTTTTTGTGTTTGCAAAGAATTTAAAATTGAAGGGGTGACCACCAATTGGGGATTAGTTAAACAAGTTGTAGGACATGATTTTGTTGGAGTACTGTTGTGCTATAAGAAATAATGAGGAAGATGGTTTCTGAAAAACATGTGAAGACCTATATGAACTGATACAAAGTGAAGTGAGCAAAACTACATACGTAGTAACAGCAATATTATAATGATGATCAACTAGGAAAGACAGCTTCTCTGATGAATAAAATGGCCCAAGATAATTCCAAAGGACTCGTGATGAAAAATGCTATCCGTCTCCAGAGGGGAAAAAACCTAATAAACTCTGAGTGCAAATTGAAGTATAATTTTCTTACTTTAGTTTTCTTTGTTTTTTGTGATATGGCCAATGTGGAAATATGTCTGCATGATTTCACAGGTATAATTGATACTCATATTGTTTGCCTTCTCAGTAGGTGGCAGGAAGGAGGGAGAGAATTGGGAAGTCTGAATTCTTTAAAAGAATGTTAAAAATAAATAATTAATACTTCTGTGTATGTATACACACATATTCATCTATCTATCCATATATGCACATATGTGTATATATATACACATATATAGTCAGCTTCATCTTTGGGATGATACTTAGTACTTGCTATGTCCAGTAACTTCCAACTCTCTTCTTGAAGAAAGCTCTCATCATATACAGCAAGGGAGGGTGGCTTCTAAGTTCAATAGCAAGTGTGGTGGTAGTATGTCTCTGTGTTACTCTATACTCTATATATGTTGCCCATATACTCTATATATGATATGATATCAATTCAGTGGCCCCACCTAATTCTCAATATCAGAGATGGGGAATATGTGGCCCTCTAGTCCTCAAGTGCGGCCCTTTGACTGATTCCAAACTTCACAGAATAAATCCCCTTAATAAAAGGACTTGTTGTGCAAAACTTGGACTCAGTCAAAAGGCCCTACCCAAGAACCTAGAAGGCCACATGTAGCCTCAACACTGCCGGTTCCCTACCCCTGCTCAATACAACCTCCTCCTTAAATTCTTCTCATCCAAGAGAATGACTTAAGGGCTCATCCCTCTTTGTGAATAGGTCTTTCCCTTCCATTCCTTCTCTTCTTGACTTATCAATAAAAAACTCTGGATAAAAGTATAATAAAATGCTAGCAACAGACATGTATCTCAAACTTGACAACCATTAAAATTTTTGTTCTCCAACCCTGAGAGTGGAAGCTTCTTCTTAGTGGCTTCCACTGCAAGGAAGAAACAGCATAAAATTTGTACACTTAAAGCAAACCTCTTGACTCTTAGCTGAAGGAAGAAGTGGAGTCAATCATTCCTGAAAGTCAATACCTACCAGGAGCTGGACTTTACCCTCTGGCTCATCCAGCTGCAGAAACCTCAAGAGCTGCTTGAACTACACCTGGGCGGGGGGTCTTCATGATGTTCATTCATCAGCCTTACTGAACAGGAGCTCACCCCAATGTGATCCACACTATTCGCATCTAGCTCATGTGTGCTCAGCACTATAGCTACAGAAGGGGCTACTTATTACCCTGCCCTGAATCTGGAGAAAAGATCATATCCATGACAGCTACCTTGCCCCCTCTTCTATCTCTCTCATTCTCTCCACCCTTTACCTTCAAAATCAACGGACTTAAACCTGTGCAGCACTGCTCCTCTTGGAAGTAACTTTCTAGATTCCTAAACTCTTTGCTGCAAAGCCTTGTGGAATTTGTAGAGTCCTTGGGGAAAAGCAAATAAGTCCCCAGGTATATGTAAGCCAGCTACATTGGTAATCACAAGACTTTGATCTCCTTCATTTCTTCAATTCAGTTCAACAAGGATTTATTACATGACGTATCTGTCCAAGGAACTGGGCTAGGTTCTATGGATAAAACAACAAAAATGGAAGAGCCCTTGCCCTCAAGGAACTTACATTCTATATTGTGGAAAACTGCATGTATAAAGACAAATAATACAAAATGCATATTTTAGAGGGGAGAGAGAACACGAAGAAGTAGATGAACCCCATAGAGTTCATGAAGGAGATGGTACTCAAGCTGAATCTTAAAGGGAGTGAGTTATTCTATGAGTCAGATGTAAGAAAGAACATTCCAACTATGGGAGACCGGTTGTAGAAAGATACAGAGGCTAGAGAAGAAATATACTATTCAATAGCAAGTAGGTCAGTTTGGTTAGAAGTTTATGAGAAAGTAATGTGAAACCAATCTTGAAAGGTGCGTTGAAACCAATTGGTAAAGGACTTTAACCACATTTTCCAAAATTTCTTTTTTTTTTTACCATCTTCCCTTGTTCTAACCTTCCCATCTAAGTCACATAGTATCTAGATATATGTTGCCCTGGTTTGAAGAATCTTGTCAGATTCTTCATTGCCTTCTTCTATTTCTTCGACTTCTGAACAGATAAGATACAACTACCTTCATGATGGATTTTTTTGTTTATGCTAATGATGAAAGTGAGATGAACAAATATTCCATGAAATTATGTCTCCTGTAGCCCTTGGACATATGATGATACCAACTCCACCTATTCTTTCATTCGCTGTTCTACTGAGAACCTGTGAACTGTCCTTCAGGAACTAGTTATAGCCTAATTTAGATCTGGCTTATGAATATGAAATAGGAGAAGTCCAATAAATCCATCCCAGAAAATAAATTGTGACTCTAGAATCTCCTTCCTCTATTTAAGGAAACTAAGGAAATTTGATTAGCTAGGGTCATTATAGAGAGTTCAAACAATGTTAGATGCTAGGGATACAAAAACAAAAATTACATAGCCTCTGGCCTTATCCTTCTGGGGGAGGGATGAGAGCGTCCACAAAGGTCAGACCAGAATGAATATGTGAACCCAGCTTAGAAAAGATCCAAACCCTTTGGGAATACTTTCAAATGGCTCCATTTAATAAGGCCTTTTGGGACTGAGAGGATCCAGGGCTACTCTAGACATCCATGAGTCTAGTCTTAACTTTAACCTAATACTGGAAGAGATATCTGAATCCACTCTAATAATCACCCAAACCTGAAAATTTGGCAAATCAGATTTGCTTTAAGAATAAAGACCAAGTCTAAATCACCATTAATTAGAGACATGCAAATTAAAACAACTCTGAAGTACAACCTCACAACTATCAGATTAGCAATTAGGACAGAAAAGGAAAATAATAAGTATTGGAAGTGATGTAGGTAAATTGGGACAATAATGCAATGTTAGTGCAATTGTGAACTGATCCAACCATTCTGGAGGGCAATTTACAACTATTCCCAAAAGGCGATAAAACTATACATACCCTTTGACCCAACAAAATCAATACCAGGTCTGTGTCCCAAAGAATTTTTTTTAAAAGGGAAAAGGACCTATTTGTACAAAAATATTTACAGTGTTTTTTGTGGTGACAAAGAATTAAAAATTGAAAGGATACCCAACATTTAGGGAATGGCTGAACAAGTCATAGTATATGACTTCGAAGGAATATTATTGTACTATAAGAAATGACAAGCAGGATGATTTCAGAAGAACCTGGAAAAACTTATATCAACTGATGCAAAGTGAAGTGAGCAGAACCAGGAGAACATTACACACAGTAACAGCAATATTGTATGATAATCAAGGGTGAATGACTTAGCTATTCTCCGTCATACAGTGATGCAAGATATTTCCCAAAGACTCATGATGAAAAATGCCCTCCACCCAAGAGAAAGAACTGAAGGAGTCTGAATGCAGATCAAAGCATACTATTTTTCACTTTTTTATGTTTTTTTGGTCTGTTTTCTTTCACAACATGACTAATATAGAAATACGTTTTGCACGATTGCACATATATAACATATATCAAATTGCTTACCATCTCAAGGAAAGAGGAGATGAAGAAGGCAGAGGGAGAATTTGGAATTCACAATTTTAAAAAACAAATGCTAAAAATTTCTTCATGCAATTGGGAAAAATAAAAAATATTTCTTTAAAAATTTTAAAAAGAATAAAGAGTATGTTATGTGATGAATAACCGGTTGTTTCTCATCATCCAAACTTTCAGTCAAGCTCCAGACATTGAGTTAGCTCTTATAGCTTGCAATGTAGAAGTACCAATCATGTTCTCTCAGTGTGATTTTTATTTAGGCAATGCCAAGGACCATTCCATTCCATGCATTAGGTACTTAATAAATTGACTTGAAGAAGAATTATATGACAGAAATAATCTTAAGATAAAGACTAGAGGATGTTTTAACCTAAAAAGAACCGCTCCTTAACCATCTTAGCACATCTGGCCATTTTCCCAAGGGAAAGAGATGGTGAAAATTTTCAGGTCAGATTACTACCTGATTATTTGTGCCTCAAGGACATACCCCAAGGACATTCAGTTAACATGATTCTATAGTCCTGATAATAGCCTATGTATCATAGCCTATTATCTATCTCTTTACAGTTAGATCATTCACAATCTTGAAGGGTCAGATCTCAGGATTTGAAGGGAAATGCTACCCAAAACCACCCAGCTCAATAGACAGCAACAAAACCTAAACTCCTGTTCCTCTAGTCAGCAAAAAAAATCTCATATTTCCAGTTATTTCTCAACACTAAATGCTTGGTCTTACTTGCTGCAGGTTCTGCTTGTGCAAACACAGCACCTTTAGGAATCTACAGAAAAAAATTTTAAACAATAAAGTTATTAAGTATGGAGTCCATTACCAAGGTTAATACTGTCTTTAGGAATACCTATAACAAGGATAGAGTCTCATCTCTCCCAAACAATTTTAGCATCATTGTGCCTTACAGCAGATGGTAAATCCTATTAGTGTTTGAATTGGGGAACTAAAATCAAACATCATTTTAGCAACATTTTTAGACCTATCCCCACCTATTTTTAATATCCCCAGAAAAGACCTTTTCAATTGTTATTTTTTTTCTTTTCCCTTTATCTTTACCTCTCAGGGCTGGTCCCAGAGAATTCAGGTGGCCAAGCGGGGTAACTGCAGCAAGAAAAATGGTAGAATGAAGAGTTAACCCCTCCATTTTTTCCCCAGTGCTATCATTCCTTGAGGAGGCTGTTACCAGAGACGCTCCTACCTTATTTATAGACCATTAAGTGATAGTACTCCCTCAGAAGAATGAAACAAACAACAATTATTTCAGTGGGGAAATGACAGAGAATGCTACCCATTCTCTGACAGTGAGCTGATGAAGTACATATGCAGAATGAGATATGTGTTTTCTGAGATGGCCAATACTATGCACATTCATTACAAGGGTTTTGCTTTTCTTCTTTATCTTTTTTTTGAGAGGGGTAGGCAGGGAAATTGGGGTTAAGTGACTTGCCCAAGGTCACACAGCTAGTAAGTGTGTCAAGTATCTGAGGCTAGATTTGAACTCAGGTCCTTCTGACTCCAGGGCTGGTGCTCTACTCACTGCGCCACCTAGCTGCCCCAGCTTTTCCTTTTTTTGTAGAGGGGGTGGAGAGATGGGAGAAAGAGAAAATAAATGTTTGTTAATTAAAAAATAAAACAAGTCAAAATTTTAAACAATCTTAGTCCAGATAATTTAAAACGAATATTGTTGAACAGAAACAAAGGAGTGGGGTTTGTAAGATTTTCTATATTGTTTCCAATGTACTCTATGTTTACTAACAGAGGTGACTTTGGCTACAATACAGTAACTGGCTCCATTCTGAACCTCTGGCACAAGATTGTGATGGCTACATCATCTACTTGCCTCAATATGTCAAGAAAATATCTCTATATGCTGTGCCTTTGAATCAGAATTAATTAATCAATTTACCTGACATCTACTATGTGCAAGCACTACCACTCAGTGGGTGTTGCTGTGGCCCTGGTGTGATTATCCTTGGAGATTTAAGTGTTCAGGGCTTATATGTTCAGAGAAGGTTGGAAACAATAGTCTCTATGTTTTGCCTGAGAAACTGAGAAAGGTTTTTAAGGTCAACTGTGCACCCTAATGAAAACATACGCTGAATAATATTTATGAAATTTTTTGAGGACTTTGTAGGAAAGGTACTTAGGAATTAATATTATCTTCATCATAAAAATAACTTATGCAAACCATTAAGTAAAATATGAGAAAAACAGCTGAGAAGAGCATGTTCTATATGGAAACCTTGCTTATTACACTCTGCTCAGGACTCGGTCAATTCTGAATTTAACAATGTGCTGCACTCTAAGCCTTAGCCATAGTAGGGCAAATTTAAAGAAGAGTTTCCATTTTCGTTTATAGCTCTGGTAGGAAAATTATGACGGGGATAGCATGTGTGGGAAAATTTTATTCTGTATAAGCTGATATAGGAACTATTTTTCAATGAGGAACCTTGACTCACTTCGAGTGTATTTCAAAAAGGGGAACATGATTTGAAAGTTTTGAATTGTTTAAATTTTTTTCAAACAAATTTCTAGAAAACTGTCAAATTATATGAGCCAGATTAATGACTCAGTGAACGCAGGAAAAATGTCTGACATATATAGCTTACTTTATAGTTTATAAAGCACTTTTGTTAATTTGGGTATTTGTAATAGTCAAAATGACTTCATTGCTCAGTTGTTCTTAAAACAATATTGCTGTTACAGTATACAACATACTCTTGGTCTGCTCATTTCACTCTTCATTATTTCATGCAAGTCTATCGATGTTTTTCTAAAACCATTGAGCACATAATTTCTTATAGCACAGTAATATTCCATTGAGGGCCATCTCTAATCTTCTGATTTATGTCTTGCCACTGGACCCAGATGGCTCCAGAGGATCAAGTGAGGTTGGTGACTTTGCACAGCCCTCCCTCACTTAAATCCAATTCACTTGCAAGTCATGGCATCATCTTCCTGATGCCATGGTTCTCTTCGATAACAAAGGGCAAACAACAACAAAGCGCTTTTGTAATCTTTATCACTTGATAATTATTTTTGTTTGTCATTGTTCAGGCATTTCAGTTATGTGTCCAACTCTTAATGACCCCATTTGGGATTTTCTTTGCCATTTCCTTCTCCATCTCATTTTACGGATGAGGAAAGTGAGGCAAACAGGGTTAAGTGACTTGCCCAAGGTCACACAGCTTGTAAATGTCTGAGGTCACATTTGAACTCAGAAAGATGAATCTTTCTGACTTCAGGCCCAGTGCTCTATCCACCTAGCTGCTCCCCTAAATTATTTTCATTACCAAGTGACTATAAAGAGGAAACGTAAGTAAATAGCAAGCCGCTTCCCTTCTGCGGGTCTGTTTCCACATCTCTAAAATGGAGGGGGGGTTGAAGTAGATGAGCTCTAACATTCTATGACCTTGGTTTCTATTTGCACGTGAGTACTGTAGACTGAGAAGTATATGCTGAGATATATATTTTTGCTTCCGAATATCTTATTTAAAATGTGCCAGTTTTCAAGCTAAGACAAATGGACCAGAATTAGAAGAAAACCTGAGTGCTTTGAAGACAGGGTCCTATTTACAGAGCAATTTGTTTCTCTGCATTATCGAGAATGTAGCCTCTGTGCAGCCCCACAGCATTACAAGTACCTGAGGCTTGGAAAAATTGGGGTCGGGTGGGGGGAAGGGAAGTGGAGGAAAGCATATTACCATGGAGATAGATGGAAGCAAATGATCACACCATCAAAAGCAAACTAGAGACGTACGAAGCTTTTGTGATGCTGATCTATTTTTTTAAGTAGGAAGAAGAAAAAAAGACACAAATAAAAGGACAGATCTCTCTCATTAAACCCAACACTAATTTAGTCATCAGTGAAATAAAGGTACTCTTGAAAGCCCACTGCTGAAAAATACCATACAACAAAGAAGCACAAAAGGTTGCTGGCAGCCAGGTGTAATTGCCAGGTTGCAAAGTACACGTGGATAGACTCCCAGTGATGCTCTTGCTATTCCTGGCCTTGTTTCCTAGATCGTCCATCCTTGAGGGTAGATTCTGACTGTTTCATCACACTCACGTGATGACCAAATATTTAGGAAGATGAAAATTGCAAGAGCATAACCTTTCATTTGAAGATGGCCTCCAAAGTAACTGTTCAAAATCAAGAGATCTGAGAGAGAAAGAACGAGTGGCAGTATTTTCCCCCCCTTTTCATTGCCTAGACAATGTCAGGATCATTTTGACTGTCTGATAAGAGACAAGAATCAAGGTTACACAAGGCCATTCGTGTAAAAAACCTAGTAACCATCAATTAGACTGTTTGCGTGCACATGACCTTCCTATTAACCTCACCTATTGTTATTTTACTCTTATCAAAACTGAAGTGGGCACCTGACAGCTGGAAAGAATTTAAAATCAGTCCTTCATCCGTAGGGGAAGAGAGCTACATCATTGATATAGCATTCATAGGAAGCTGGAAAACTATAACTTAGTCCAGATGAAGAGAGGCCATATACTAAAGATGAAAGAACCTCAAAAAAAATCCTGAGTTTGAATCTTGTCACGTACTGTGAATCTGTCACTTACTAGCTCTGTCACTTATGTCTCTGAACCTCAGTTTCATTATCTGTAAAATGGAAATCACCATATATCCTTGATCTCCTTGCTAGGGATGTTTAAGGAAAGCACTTTGTAAAATGTGAAGTACTGTATAAATGTAAGTTCATATTACTGTGTGACCCTATTGTATGCACAGAACCTGGCTCACAGTAGGTGCTTACTAAATGCTTATTGATTGAGTAATTGACCCCGGGTGTAATATAAGCTAGCCCAGTCACAAAATTAAAAGAGTGATAGTTCAAAGATTATTTTGAAGATTTTTTTTAAGTGCTTTGTATTGGCAGAGGTGAAATGTGATAAAAATGTATTAAAACTATATGAATTTTCAAGTAATTTTCCCATCTTTTTTTCCTCTCTGGGCTTTCATTAATTCCCTAGTGCTGCAGAATGAAGAAACACTATGTTAATTATAAAATATGAAGCCCTGGGCTTTAGGACTTCTCGATCAGCAACTTTGCTGGGGGCCCTCGTCTAGCTTCGGACATTTACTGACTGTGGGACACTGGGCAAATCACTTAATCTCTGTCTACCTCAGTTTCCTCAGCTATAAAATGGGAATGATAATAGCACCTACCTCTCGGGGTTGTTGTGAGGATTAGATGAGACAATGTTTGCAAAGTGTTTCACGTAGTGCCTGGCCCGGAGTAGGAGCTTAATAATGTGTGTTCCCTTCCTTTTCATTTGTCTTTAGGCTCCTTGTCTTCACTTTTTACTACTTTCTAAACCTTCTCTGGACACTGAATTCCAGTATCCTGAGCTTTTCTGGAGCCTGAAACTGTTTGTCTGTCTTGGTTCAGAGATCTGTCCCCCACAATCTTAATTATCCACCCCACTCTTTTTGCATTGTAACTAGATGCCTGAATTCAGTATCACTTCCCACTTTTCCTTCTATCCTGTCTCTTTACTATAGGCCTATAATATACTATAGACCACAAAATACATCTTCTATGGTTTATTTACAAGGGAAAACATTGTGTGGATGTAAAGGAACATTGATACATACCTGGATCACTCAAGATGGAGGTATCCAAGTAGGAGACACCAGAGACCTGCTTCTGGAATAAGACATTCTGCATTCCCATACCACATGAGGAGAAGCAGCCTGTTTCCATTGGCTGCATAGCTATCTTTCCAGAGGTATCCAAGAGTAAAGGTTTTCTTTACTGGCAGGATGCACACCATGCAATAAGCTGAGAAGGGTTCATCTTCTCCCTCCCCCTTAGGCCCTATGGCCCTAAGACACTGGTTTGGGGTTTTGTTCTGTTTCATTTGTCATTTTCAGTTCTAGGCACAAGGAGTAGAGTTCCACACCTAGGAGCTCAAACCATGGCAATCTTGAAGCCAGGATCCCAAGCTGGATATTACTGCTAATCCAGAGGGAAAGCCCTGAGAAGCTATGGTTAAAGCTAGTTTCCAGAGGCCTTTGATGGAACTTAGAACTTGGTGGGACTTCTACAATGTAACAGCTGAGTGAAGCTGAGAACTTAATTCCCCTCTACTCCCCAGAGACTGAGATGGTCTAGGGGGACTTTGCTCCCAAGGTGTTGGGAGAGGGGAATGTGTTTATGTTTGTCCTTACTATACCTTTGAAGTGAATATATTTTGTAAAAGCTAATCTGATTGTTAAGTGGGTAAATGGAACTGAAGTGCTAGGGGCCTCTAAAATTGAGGGAAGGTATCAGTGGAGGCTTAAGCCAATGACACAAACTTGGTACTGCTTAGCCCTTTTAAGGGTACTAGGGAACCTTGAGACCTCTAGATCAAACTTATTGGCTTGTTCTACCTATTCTAGGCTCATTTTAACCAATCTGGAAGCCTCTTGATGGCATAAAAGTTTGGGGGTAGTCGGTCCATATTTTTAATGAATCACTAGCTAATTTTTCTTCTTCCCCCAAACTATTAAGGGACTGATAAGGACATTTCAACAGTGCAGACAGTATTCCCAACACCTCAAAAATAAGAGTGATTTGACTTGTCACCACCATCACCCCCAAAGTTCACAAAAGATTACCCTTTTTCTTAAAACAGTCCTTGAACAGAAATGAAAGAAGACAGAAAGAAGGAATATTTCCATCTCAGAGAAGACGCACAGGTTGGATAAGAGTCCAGGTTCAGACTCTTCCACTTACCGAGGAAACACTAACTCATCAGAAACACCATTTCGAGTCTATGATGACGACGATCCATCAACTCTTATCTGAAATGCCTGTCGTCATGATAGCCATTTGGTTACCCTGAAGCTGACTTTAAAAGCAAATGCAAGAACAGGGAATCCTATACTACACAACAAAATATGACAGAACCTAGTGAATCACCCACAACTACTGGACATATTAAATTAAATGCCCTACAGACACTACAAACTCAACATGTCCAAAATAGAACTCGTTATCTGTCCTCTCAAAGTCTCCCATCTTAGGTACCATCACTTTCCCTATCACCCATACAGTATCATTCTTCACTCCTCACTTCCACTAACATTCACTCCATCTATCCACTCTGTTGCCGAGTTTTGTCATTTCTGCCTTTGCAAAATCTCTTTGTGTCCTGTCCATTCACACAGACATCATCCTGGCTTGAGGCCTGAATCATCTCACACCTAAGCTACTACCATAGCCTGCTTGACCTCTGTGCCTCAAGTCTTCCCCCATTCCAGTCTATCCTCCACTCGAATGACAAAATGATCTTCCTAAAATGCAGGTATGACCCCCATTCAGTAAACTCCAGTGGTTCCCTCTTACCTCCAAGATCAAATATAAAAAAAAAATCTACTTTTTGGCTTTTAAAGCTCTTCACCAATTGGCCCCTTTCTACCTTTACAGACTTATTATACACCACGCTCCTTTCCTATAATTCAGCAACACTGGTCTTCTTTACTATTCCTCATAGGTGGCACTCCATTCCCTGACTCCATATCTTTATACTGGCTATCTCTCATTTTCCCATTCCTGGAGTACTCCCCCTCTTCCCCTCAGTTTCCTGGCTTTCCCAGCTTCCTCTCAGGCTAAGGTCAAATCATACCTTCTGCCTCTTCCAATTACCCTCCCTCCCCTAGTTCTCATGCCTTCCCTCAGAGAAGACTTCCAACTACCCTGTGTATATCTTGCTTATACATAGCTATTTGTGTGCTGGTTTCTCCCATTAGAATGCGAACTGCTTAAGGACCATCTTGTTATCTTTCTTTCCATTCCCAGCATTTAGCTCAGTGCCTGGCACAGCATAAGTGGTTAATAAACAAATGCTTATTGGTCAAGATGAATTAATGTCAAATTCTAGGTTTCTGCTAGTGGCAGCTACAAAGACAGTGTGGTAACACCAGAACAGTGAAGCTTCCAAGCCTCAAAAGTAGTGCATGTCAGGCAGTGGCAGAGCAAGGAGGGTGTTTCTGGAGCATGCCAAATTGCTGTAGAGGAAGAGCCAAGAAGCAGTGAAGCCAAGAGCCACTGGGTGGAGAAGTAAATCTAAACTTTTCCTTCACTGATATTGAAAGTCATAAGGACTGTATAGGTCTCAAAGGAAAGGGGGACATACTAGAGGAAAGGGTCTCTGACCCTCCCTTGGTTATTTCCCCCTTATAGAGGTCTTAACCACAGGATGGTGCTGTAAGTCTGGAGTCACTGTAGGGACTCCAAGTTTGTTCCTTGTGTGGGGGTGGGGGAAGGGGATGGGATATTCTACCTCAAGGTGGCACTAGAAGTCTAAAATATGTCTGTAGGCCCCCTGGGAAAGGAAAGGCTCACCAGAAATTAAAATTACCATCTGTTTTCTACCACTGGAGAACTACTATAGAACTGTGCTTTCTGTAGAACCACTGCTTTCCATTATATAAAAATGAGACCACCTAGGCCAACAAGCTTTGGGGCTAGTCCACATAATTCCATCTTTGTTAATAGCAAGGCCTACGCATATCAAAGGGCTGCTCCTATAGCATATCAAAAGTTCATGGCTTGATAAACCCAAAGACCCAAGCTTTTGGGACCAGAACTTACTGTTTGACAAAAACTGCTAGGAAAACTAGAAAAGAGTATGGCAGAAAGTAGGTATAGACCAACATCTGACACTACCTCCCAAGATAAGGTCAAAATGGGCACATAATTTAGACATAAAGGGTGATACCATAAACAAATTAGGAGAGCAAGGAATAGTTTACCTGTCAGATTCGTGGAAAAAGGAAGAGTTTATGACCAAACAAGAGATAGAGAGTATTATAGGATATAATATGGATAATTATGATTACATTAAATTAAAAAGGGTTTACACAAACAAAACCAGTGCAACCAAGATGAGAAGGAAAGCAGAAAGCTAGAAAAAAATTTACAAGTATCTCTGAAAAAGGCCTCATTTCTCAAATATGTAAAGAACTGAGTCAAATTTTATAAGACTGAGTCATCCCCCAATTGATAAATGGTTAAAGGATATGAACATGCAGTTTTCAGAAGAAATCAAAGCCATCTATAATCATATGAAAAAATGCCCTATATCACTATTGATTAGAGAAATGCAAATTAAAACAACTTTGAGGTACTACCTCACATCTATCAGATTGGCTAATAGGACAGAAAAGGAAAATGATAAATGTTGGAAGGAATGTGGGAAAATTGGTGCAGTAATACACTGTTGATAGAGTTGGGAACTGATCCAACCATTCTGGAGAGCAATTTGGAGCTATGCCCAATGGGC
This sequence comes from Phalanger gymnotis, assembly GCA_028646595.1. Taxonomy (NCBI): domain Eukaryota; kingdom Metazoa; phylum Chordata; class Mammalia; order Diprotodontia; family Phalangeridae; genus Phalanger; species Phalanger gymnotis. Next base: position 60,669,336 of record CM053626.1, on the reverse strand, counting down.
TATAAAATCATGCATACCCTTGCACCCAGCAGCGCTGCTGCCAGGTCTGTATCCCAGAGAGATTTAGCTATACTCAGCCATATGGTGATGCAAGATAATTCCAAAGAACTCATGATGAAAAATGCTATCCACCTCCAGAGAAAGAATGGATGAAATCTGAATGCAGATCAAAGCATACTATTTTCAACTTTATTTTTACATGGGTTTTTTTTATCTGTGTCTCCTTTCACAACATGACTAATGTGGAAATATGTTTTGCATGTTTGTACATGTAGAACCTATATCAATTTGCTTACTATATCAGGGAGGGGAGAAAACAAAGAAGGAGGAAGAGAATTTGAAACTAAAAAATTTTTTAAATGAGTGTTCAAAATTGTTTTTGCTTGTAATCAGGGAAAAATAATTTTGAAAAAACAACTGTGCTGTTTTTGGCTGAGGGGGTGCTACTTATCCCATAAAATGTCAGCATCTAAGATATGAATAAGAAATAAATGAATAAGAATAAGAAAGCTAAAGTCTGAAATCTCACTATACTAATTGCATTCTATAACCATGAAACCAAGACCAGTTGATTATACTCAAAAATATTTTTTGAATAAATTTTATTTTAGACACACACACACACACACACACAAAGACTTCGCAGCTCATCGTTAACTAGAGGTGCTTTTTTCTCATTCCCAGTGAGTTAGGATAATTCATATAAGATTGATATGGCTAGGTTGTGTCTTGGTTTTCATGTGGGCTAGATAGATATCTTAGCTAGGATCTGGTCCCCTCTCTTTCCTCCAAGGGAGACTGATTTCTTTCTTTGTGAAGAGTAGGAGGAGAGATCTTCATTATCTTCAAAAGGAATATTTAGTGGGTGTTGGGTATGTCGAGTACATGAAAGGGAATCATATGAAATAAGTCTAAGAAAGTAGGGTGGACTCACATTGTGGAGGGCCTTACATGCATTTTATCCTAGAGGCAATGGGGAGTCACTGAAGATTTCGGGGCAAGAAATTGAAATGGTCAGAGCTATGTTTTAGAAAGGTTTTGTTGGGCAGTGATGTAGAGGCTGGATTGGAAAGGGGAGATACTCTTCAGTTGGGGAAGCCAGTTAGGAAGTTACGACAATTATCCGTGCTAGAAGTGATGAGGTCATGAACCAGGGCCTTATAAACATAGGAAATGTATAATAAAATTATTTCCTCTTTAAAATATGTAATTTCTGCTAATCCAATGAATCCCAGAAGTTTAAACTGGCCCATTCCTCACGTGAAGTACTCTGCTAATTTGGGGAACCTTTAATTTTCCTGGCTAGTTTGCTCTCACCCAGATGGAACCTGGAAACATCAAAGCATGGAATTCTCCTAAAGAGCAGCCATCACCTCCCCTTATAAGCACCCAGGCTCATAAGACTCAAATATAAAATCAGATTTATTTATACAATAGTGTATATATAAAGGACTTGTACCTGAGCTCATAAGAAGTCAAGGGAGTCTCTTTCTCTCTTTTGGTGCCTTCTCCCTTCTTTCCTTATCAGAGAACCATTCAGTTCCTGTGACTCACAGAACTGTCAATATGACACTCTATTAGAGGTGAAGGTTTCTGTAGACACTGATCAGCCTGTAGGTTTCTGCTGTGTATTATCCTCGGTTTTGTTTTATGTTGGCAGGTTCTCCTTCTACAGACCTCTACAGCAATTGTTCTACTAGGATGATAGACAGAATAACTCCAGGGTCATTTTGCTTCCCGTATACTTTCACCCCAAATCCCACAAACTTCTCTAAAAACAAAGGGCCTCTTTGGGTGTCAGGATAACTGTCTTCTTCTCACACTGTTCCACTGAGTTTCTATTTTCCATTCTTTATAGGAGGTCCCTGGGAAAGGTAAGGCTCACCAGAAGGGAAAATTGCATTTGTATGGTTCTCTATTAAGGTAAGAAAGAGAGAGCACCAAAAATGGGAAAGAGGCTCTCTTGCTTGATTTTTCTGTGGGCTCAGGCACAAGTTAGAAACTTCTCCCCAGTTCTCAGGCTGGGTGCTACTCAGCATTTTCCGCTAAGTCTTGGGATTCAAAGCATCTTCTCAGCTCCATGTTAGTCTTCTCTGTTCCCTAACTTCTTCCAAGAAAGTTGGAATGGGCCATGCAGCTTAAACTATGGCGAATTTGTGTAAGCTTTAGAAGGCAGAACCCACTAAATCTATGCCACAGAAGCTAGTTGGGAGGGTGAGTTAGCAGGGAGAAGAAACAACCCCTCACTACCTACTTTTTTTTAGAGCAATCGAGGTTAAGTGATTTGCCTAGGATCACATAGCCAAGGAAGCATCTAAGGTCACATTTGAACTCAGATCCTCCTGGGCTAGTACTCTTATCCACTGTGCCACCTTGGTGCCTCTTTGCTATCTATTATTAACTCCTCATTCACAGGCTTATGTGGAGGAGTGATTGTTTTTTAACATGGCTACATTGTTTTGGTTATTACATGACTCGTTGGCATAAAAGAAATTCAGTTCAGATGTCAGGCATACAATGAGGACTATCATCCCACTAGTGTATTCTCATAGGTGCCCTTCGAAGAAAGATGGCCTATTTCACATTCTAAATGAAGTTTTTATTCCTTCCTTGTGAAGCAAAGAACATCTCTTCCAACTTGAGTCACCATAACACACATACACGTGCCAACAATTTATACTGTTTTCCACATTTATCTCTCTTTGGCATACAGCATTCAAATTTTAAAACTCCATCCAATGATCCATAAGGCCCTTTTGCCACTGTTTAATGCTTCCCTGATGAGAATCTTTCTCCTTTTTCTAGTCCTCTGAAAAAGAATAAAAGCAGATTTAACCATAGTTCTAAAATCAGTCTGAAAATACAGTCTGAAAAGATCAGGTAAGACAGGACTATCAGGGAAATTTGATGGCCAATATTGTGACTGTCTGAAGGGGGAGGAATTTCACATTCTCACTGCCTGCCTTTTTGACTTCCTCATAAAGAATACCAATTCAGGCTTTGTTTTTTACAATTGTGTTTATTCAATCAAAAGTATTAGCTTTTCTTCTTTTATTTATTTCCCTTTCAACAAATGGAAAGGATTTTCTTTTCATTTCCCCAAAGCTCATAATTTAGTATTTTGAGAAAGCAGCAGAGTATATTAGACAGTGTTGGAGCTGGGGAAGAACTAGGTTTAAATCTTACTTTAAATTTACTGTATGACCTTAAGCAAGTCTCTTAGTAGCCCAGAGGTGGGGAACCTGTGGCCTTGAGTCCACATGTAGCCCACTAGGTCCTCAAGTGTGGCCCTTTGACTGAATCCATGGGGCCTTGAGGCTGCAGGTTCCCCCTCCCCCACCCCGTCCCTGTTAGCCTCTCTGAGCCTCAGTTTTCTAAATTGCAAAAGAAGGCAAATAATAGCACCTACCTTACAGGGTTGTTATAAGGATCAAATGAGATGACATATATTAAGGACTTTCCAAACCTTGAAGTGCTATGTAATGTGAGCTATTTTTACTTCACAGGTGCCCAGTAAATATTTGGTGTCTGTCTGAATGAATTAAATCGAACAACTCTTTTATTAAGTATGTTCTATGCACAACATGCTGTGCTAGCTTATGGAGATATAAGGACAAACAAAGCAACACTTGGGTTTAGGGAACTTACATTCTATTGGAAGAATGGAAGGTGTGTTTTTAAATAGACAATCTTAGAGGGCAGCTAGGTGGCACAGTGGATAAACGGCTGGTCCTAGAATCAGGGAGACTCATCTTTCTGAGTTCAAATCTGACCTTAGATATTTACTAGCTGTATGATCCCGGGCAAGTAAGTCACTTCACCCTGTTTGCCTCAGTTTCCTCATCTGTAAAATGAACTGGAAAAAGAAGTGGCAAACTACTCCAGTATCTTTACCAAGAAAATCCTGAATGGGGTCACAAAGAGTCAAACAGGACTGCAAATGACTGAACAACAGAGGAAATTCCATCTAATATTCATTTATTCAATGCTCAACACTTGTTAAGCATCTATTCTAACCAAGACACAATGCTAGGCACTGAGGGAGAAACAAAGATAAATATGATGTGATTTTTTTTTGGTCTAAGGAATTTACAACCAAATAATGGAAATATTGTCCCGTCACAGACAAATAGAATGCAAAACCGATGTGATAAGAGAGGTGTAAACAAAGTGAGACTTGTTCTGAGGCAGGAAAGACTGGGAAGATCAAGGTAGGCTTCGCAAAAGAGATACATTTTACCTGAGCCTTGAAGAAAGAAAACAATATTAAGCGCATACTATGTGCTAGGCACTACGCTAAGTGCTTTGCAAATGTAGTCTTATTTGATCCTCACAACACTCTGGGAAGTAGGTACCATAACCCATTTTACAGATGAGGAAACTGAGACAGGTTAAATGACTTGCTCAAAGTCACACAGTTAGTGTCTTAGGCCAGAATTGAACTCAGGTCTTCCTGATTTCAGGCCCAATGCTCTATCCACTGCTCCACTGAGTAGATGGGTGGGATTTAAATAGGTGGAGATGGATGGAACAGCATTCAAGGCTTAGGGAGCAGTGTGAGTAAAGACATGGAGTCAGGACAACAAGAGACATAGTATCATAGATGTAGACATGAAAGGGATCTCAGAAGCGAAGCTTTGAGAGCAAGGTTACTTGCTTAAGGGATGGCAAATAGTTCAGTTTGGTTGGAATGTAACATACATGAAGGCGTATAGCATGAGATAAAACAGGAAAGGCAGGTTGGAGCCAGACTGAGAAGGGTCACATTGAGTCAGCAATGAGGAATCATTCAAGGTTTCTAAAAAGTTCATGATATGATAAAAACCGTGAATAAGGAAGATTAATCTGAAGATAGCATGTATGCTGCAATGGGTAGGGAAGAGATAGGAGGGGGAAATCCTGGCCATGTTCCTCCATCCACTTATGTGGCAAAGCAAAAAGGGAACAGAGAGGGACAGCCAAGGCTAGGCATATGAGTTTTGGTTTTTATATACCCTTGCCAAGATTTTTTTTTAAAAAAAGTTGATAGTTTTGTTTTCAATCACAATTTTGAAATATTGAAAATTTTGAAAAAGTGTTTAAGTAGCAGTGATCAGCCACATCCAACAGTGACACTCATTTTTCTTTTTATGGTTCCTTAGAAGTCTTTAAATTTAATCTGGTTGTGATGAAATTCTATTGTGCTATAAGAAATGATGAGCAGGATGCTCTCAGAAAAACCTGGAAAGACTTACATCAACTGATGCAAAGTGAAATGAGCAGAACCAGGAGAACATTGTACACAGTAACAACAATATTGTAAGATGATCAACTATGCTATCAACTTAGCTACTCTCAGCAATACAATGATCCAAGACAACTCCGAACGACTTAGAATAAAAAATGCCCATCCCCAGAGAAAGAACTGATGGAGTCTGAATACAGATCAAATCATACCTTTTTTTTTTACTTTCTTTATTTTTCTTGGTTTTTTGTGGTCTATGTTTTCTTTTACAACATGATGAATATTGATATATGTTTTCATGACTACACATGTACAGCCTATATCAGATTGCTTGCCTTCTCAATGTGGGGAGTGGGGTCAGAAAGAAAGAAGATAATTTGGAACTCAAAATTTTAAAAACAAATGTTAAAAAATTTTTACACTTAATTGAGGAAAAAATAAAATAGTAAGTTAAAAAAACAAATTTGATCTAGGACTAGAACCAACAGTATCAGGCTGGCAGGGGTTTTACTTAATTACTCCTTCACTAATAGGACATTCTCTGGCCTTATTTATCACCTTCCAGGAAGAGTAGAAGTCAGAGACACATAGTTTCAATGATTCATTTGTCATTATTAGTAACCAGAAAAGAGAGAGACAGAGACGGACAGACAACAGATAGACAGAGACAGAGAGACACCCCCACAGAAACAGGGGGACAGAGGCAGACACAGAGACAGAGAGAAAGAGAGTGCTAATTTTTGAAGAAACCAGGGAAAACCTTCGGTAGGATGTGACATCTGAGCTATGCTTTGAAGGATCCAAGGGATTCCATGAAGTAGAGGTGAAGATAGAGCACATTCCAGTTAAATTGGTCTTTTGCCCTCTAAATGTACCATGTCAGGGCAGCTAGGTGGCAGAGTAAGTAGAGCATGGGCCCTGGAGTCAGGAGGATCTGAGTTCAAATGCGGCTTCAGACACTTGACACATTTACTAGCTGTGTGACCTTGGGCAAGTCACTTAATCCCAATTGCCCTTCCAAAAAACAAACAAAAAGACAAAACAAAATAAATGTACCATATCTCCTGCCTCTATGCTTTTGTTTAAGTCACTCCCTATACTTGGAATATCCTACTTCCTCATCTTCACCTGCTGAACTCCGTGTGTTTTCAAATGTCCAACTCAAACAACACCTCTTCTAGGAAGGCTTCCCTGATGCCCCCAATTGTTAATTACTTTCCTCCTTAGATTTCATATAACACTTTGTCTTGTGACTCATGCCTTTATCATTTAATCAGTATCAACCAATTTTGTGCATTGTGACTTTATTTGTTGTCACTCCATCTGCCTACTAGCCTGAAAGCTATTTGAGGACACAGATAGATGTCATATCATACACACACACACACACACACACACACACACACACACACACACACATGTGCCTAGCATAGATTTCTGCTCAAAGAAGGAACTTAATAAATGTTTGTTTATTTTATTTAATTAATGAGAAATAACTTATTTCCCCACAAAAAGGCAACAAACATTTATTAAGTGCTTGCTATGTGCAAGAGACTTGCAAACTGATAGAGACATAAACATAAGCAAAAAAAGAGTCCTTTGGCTCAAGAAGCTTACATTCTTTTTTATTTTTTTAAGAAGCTTACATTTTAATGGAGAAAGACAACACAAAAAAGGGAGCTGGGAAGTGGTGGGTAGATGAGGTTACCTTGTATGGGGGCATGGTGTCTAAGTCCAGAAAGTGAGAAGCACAGAACGGAGGGGAAATGAAGCTTGATTGGCCTAAAGTTCTCCCCAAATGGAGACTCCAGAAAGAGCTCACCAATAGGAGGCTGGCATTGTAGAGGAATGTTCCAGGGTGAGAAGGCTGCAGGGACTAGTGGATGTTCCAAGGTGAAACTGCAGGTGAAAGTCAAGCACAGTCAGGAAGGGAATAAAAGCCTAGGACTCTCATCAAAATGGAGACCTCCAAGAGGAATTCATGAATGGGAGAAAGTTGCATTGTCAGAACATGGAATGTTGAGTTTCTGTCCTACAAAAATTGAGATAAGAACTTAAAATAGGACATTTTTATTTATTCACCCAAATGTTCTCAAATGTGATTCCCGACACTCCAGTTCCTGGGTTTCTTCCTATAAGTATATCTTCTTAATATACAATGCTACTCACCCCACCAACCTCCACATTTTAAAAAACGTATCCTTTTCCTTTTGTCCAATGTACACATTTTTAGAGCTATATTCCAATTTTGAGTTTCATCTCATGTGATCCAATCTCAGGGTTACTTACGGGGTCAAATTTGCTTCCTTACATTAGCATCTCTAATTCACCTTGATTATTTCCTGTAATTAATGCATTTGAGTCTAGACACAAACGATCTTTTTAAAAAAATGATTTATTTTGAATCTTGTAAGTTTCTGGGTTATCTCTACTGCTATTCTTCATACTTTGTAGCTATTTTCTATGGTATTTTGCTTAGAGAAAGTTCTAAGCAGCTTTCTCACCACCACCACACCTTTCTAAAATATTTCTATAGCTCTTAAAGATATACAAAGTTTTTTTTCACAACAACCCAGAGAAGTAGACAACACAAAATCCTATAGGTCACCTAGTCCCTTGAGTTTTACAAATGAGAAAGGGGAGACCCCAAGGACATTAAAGGATCTGCCCACGGTCACCTAACTAGTAAGTGTCAGGGTTTATACTTTAAGCTGGGTCTCCCAGGGCCAAATAAATCTATAGAGCATTATAAAGGTTGCTGTAGCTTCTGCCACTAGCACCGGACATATAGGAACTCCTCTCTTTTCTTATACCTTGTTTTAGGCTGTTTGGGTGAGTAGATGTGCTCAGATGGAGATGTAAAGTGAGTGCCATAAGGGAGAAGAATGTGATCCTTTCTACCTCTCTGATAGAAGTGTTCAGAGTAGACCTTTCTCCAAAGTTAATAAGCCCAGAACTGGGAAGGGCTTGGGGGCAGGTGAGCAGAAAATGTGTTTAAATGTGAATTGCTTTAGTCCATTGATATGAACATAAAGAAGTAGTGTGGAGATGGTGGTTAAAGGGCCAGCCCTGGAGTCAGCAAGAAAGTCCTGTCCCTGATACAAACTAGCTAAATGAGTGTGGGAAAGTCACTGAACCTCTCATTTCCCCTAAACAATGCTCTAAGATGATAAATTATAAAACAATCATCTACATTTGTGAAGGAAGTTCCCCACAATTAATGAAGTTGCAGTGTTATATCAATATCTACCTATCTAGTCATCCAGCTATCACCTATCTCTCCTTCCATGTATCCATCTATTTATCTATCGATCAATCTGATTCTGTAAGTAAGAATTGTTTCGTTTTTTGTATTTGTGTCCCCAGCACCTAACACATTGCCTGGCACGTAGAAGACACTTAATAAATGCTTGTTGAGTGATTCGTTGGTGATTCACTCATCCCATCCTGAACTACTTTTTCCCACCCTGTTAAGCATCTATAGAGGCTGTTAAGACTAAAACTTTAGTAACAGCCTTTGAGGATGAATTTTTCATTGTAGAGTTATTGCTTTGTATAAAGCAATCCCCAGTCATGCTGAATAACTTTGGATAGTCACATAACGATGCTGATGACTAGTTTTCATTGAGATTATATGTGTCTGGTTTTAATTTTGAATAGCGAAGTAAATTTATATAAGGTATAATTGTTTGTTTTATGGAAAACATTGAGGCTAATTTATATACATATAAATATATTATTGGAATAGGGTAGCAGAAGATATTCAATCTCATTTAGTTTCATTCATACCCATGTCAACTAGCCTTATTATTAGTTCATGTTAATATTAATAATTCACCTGAGTTGAACTTCTTTGTTCTAAGTGGCTAAGACAGCTGAGTCAGTCAGAGAGTGTGGGGCCTGGAATTGGCAAGGTGTTTCCTAGAGATGCCCTGGCAAGTTACTAAAATAATAAAGCTCTTTCAGCCAGAAATCTCTCAATCATGTCATTACATGCTCTTGCCACTAAGGGATGCTCTTTCCAACGAGAAGTTTCCAGGAAACCAAAGGGCAAAGACATAGGGGAAATATACAAGGAACAGGGACAAACTTACCTCCAAGTTAAAAGGGAAGCAACAGACAAAGATGTTAGAGCATTCTGAATACCCGAGTCTCTATAAGCAGCTGGGGTCTGCACCAAGTTTTTTTGAAGGTCAGTTTGCAATATGGTAACTTCTGGCTTTACTGTCAGTTTCTCGAAAGGCAGTCTCTGAAAATAAAGGGGAAAAGAAGGTTTTTTTAAAGACCCATTAGTGTGCCCCCTCCCCCACAGTCCCATTAGTGGGCCTTATTAAACCAACACAGACAAAGAGCAAAGATGTCCTAGTTAATGGAGAGCCTTCGATAATTACTCTGCTCCGGCCGCTTCTTTGCAGGTCTGAATGGCCTTTGAATAATGTTTCTCTTGCTGTGGTTGCAGACAATGCCCTCGCAGACTGCTTTAAGCAGTGCCAATCCCATTAGCAGAAGAATAGCAGGGCTCTGTGTGTATGTGTGTGTTTTGGGTGAGGATGGTGGCTTCCAGTGGGAACTAGGTTTCAGCGTTATCTCCTTCTTTGGTTCCCCTCTCTTGCTACACAAATTGCTCCCCAGAATCAAAAGTAACTACTCCCCTTAAAGGAAATACTTGGATGAAAATGTGTTCTTTGTAGGAAGGATCTCACTTGTTTAATAAGGGTCTGACTTGAGAAAGATATTTCGCCTTTTCAAATGGCATTTATTAAGGAACTAACTGCAAAAGATTCTGTGTGCAGTATAGTACATACAGAACCTGACCAAGAGCCTCATTAACTGGGGGGAAAATCTCCTCTATTGGTAAAAAGGAATTTAAACACGTTCCGTACCACCACCACTAGCATGCTTGCCCTCTAGGGACAACACTTACCAGGACAAACAGAAAGAATTCAGAAAATGGAACAAATTGTCAGCTTTTCAAAAGAAGAAAAATCGCAAATGGTTCAAGAAAGGCAAAAAAATAATAATAATAATGAAGACGTGCTGAAATAGGAAATCTAGACATCCTTTAGGTGTTTTTCTCAAGGACTCTCAATCCAAATGCTAACAATGCTTTTTTCTCATTCTTAACAAGCAAGGGTATATTTAAAGATGACTCACTCCACATATCCATTCTGTGGTCAAGCCCTGTTGTTTCTATCTTTACAACATTTTTACATGACCCCTTCTCTCTTCAGATACTTCTGCCGCCCTAGTGCAGGCTCTCATGCCTAGATAATTGCAATAGAATTCTGGCTGGTCTCTCTACCTCAAGACTATTCTTTCTAAAGTCCACTCAGTTGCCAAAGTGATCTTTCTAAAGGACAGGTTTGACCATGTCACTCCTCTACTTAGTAAATCTCAGTGGGTCCCCTATTAACTCCAAAATCAAATACAAAATCTTCTTTTTAGCTTTTAAAGCTTTTCACAACTTGGCTTCTTACTGTTTTTTTCATTTTTCCTTAGCTTCCATAACATACAGTTATGTACACACTGTCTGATCCATCTATACTGGCCCATTTGTAGTTCCCTATGCATGACACTCCATGCCCTGATTTCATGCCTTTGCCCTGGCTGCTCCCCATGCCTGGAATCCTCCTGTCTTCCCTGGCATCCTTCAAAAGTTAACTCAAGTCCTACAGTCTGCAAAAGAACCCCCTCCCCTTCCCAGTGCCTTCCCTCTGAGATTTTGTCAAATTTACTCTTTATACCTATAACTTATATGTATATAGGTATTTATATTTTAGGTATAAGTATTATAGGTATTATAGATAATATAGGTATAATATCTCTCCCATTGGAATGAGGGCAGAGACAATTTTTGCCTTTCTTTGTATCCTTCACACTTAGCACAGTGCCCAAATGTAGCAAGAACTTAATATATGCTGTTGACTTGAATTGACTTGATTCCCTAAACAACTTAAATGAAAAAAAAATCATAGCAAGGCTAAGCCTATTTCTCTCCATTTATTTGTGAAAGGTTAAATTTCCAGCAAAGATGTTAAAAATAGACTTCAGGGTAGGTGACAATCAGCAGTGGCAGCAGTGGAACTCTCAGCCCACAGACAGTTAGGGGATCAGACAACTGGTCAGAAGGAGATTACATCACTGTACATATACAGAAGTTCTTGGAGTCACATGCAGCAACTCTATTGAATTATGTCTGCAGATGATTAAATTCATAATAAAAACAAAAATTTTTTAGAAAAGGAGATTATAGGGGTTCCTTTGCAGACACTAGATGCAGGACTCTTGCATCATCCATACTCAGATCCAGGTTGCAGTCCTGAATTGCACTCCCAGGATAAGAAGGAGCACTAGCAAACCAGAGCTTGTGGCCTCAGGGGAGCAAGAATTCCGGTCACAGTTCCAGGGTGAAAAAAATCCTTGTGATCATTCATAGACCAGAGGACAGGCCAGGAAAGTAGTAAACCCACCTCTTCTTAGATTATACCATGTTGGAAGAACTAAAACTTACAGACCATCAAATTAACATTGAAAATAGCTGCACAAAATACCTGAAGCTTGGATCAGTGTACCCCTCCACTCCAGGAGAAGAGTCCAACTTTAATATGAAGTTAAAAGTCAAGAATCAGAGTGGGGAAATGAGCAAAGAACAACAACAACAAAAAGATTCCGACCATAGAAAGTTACTATGGTGACAGGAAGATCAAAACACAAACTCAGAAGAAGACAACAAAGTCCAAATTGCTACATCCAAAGCCTCAAAGAAAAATGTGACTTGGTCTCAGGTCCCAAAAGAATTCCTGGAAGAGCTCAAAAAAGAGGTTCAAAATAAAATAACAGAGATGGATGAAAAATTGGGAAAAGAAATGACAGCAATGCAAGAAAATAGTGAAAAAAAAAGTCAATAGTTTGGTAAAGGAAACAAAGCAATACTGAAGAAAATAATACCTTTTAAAACAGAATAGGCCAAATGGTTTTTTTTTAAAAGGCATGCAAATCCAATGAAAAGAACATCTTAAAAATCAAAATTGGCCAAATGGAAAAAGATGTACCAAAAAAAAATCACTGAAGAAAAGGACTCCTTAAAAAGTAGAATTGGCCAAACAGAAAAAGAAGTACAAAAGCCCAATGCAGAAAATAACTCCTTAAAAATTAGAATTGGGCAAATGGAAGCTAATGACTTCATGAGACATCAAGGAACAATAAAACAAAATCAAAAGCATGAAAAAATAGAAGAAAGTGTAAAATATCTCTTTGGGGAACCAACTGGCCTGGAAATTAGATCGAGGAAAAATAATCTTAAAATTATTGGATTCCCTGAAAACCACGATCAAAAAAGAGCCTAGACAACTTCTTCCAAGAAATTATCAAGGAAAACTTCCCATATATTCTAAAACCAGAGGGACGGAAATTGAAAGAATCTACCAATCACCTTCTGAAAGAGATCCCAAAATGAAAACTCCCAGGAATATTATAGTCAAGTTCCAGAGCACCCAAGTCAAGGTGAAACTATTGAAAGCAGCCAGAAAGAAACAATTCAAATATTACGGAGCCACGATCAGGATAACCCAAGATTTAGCAGCTTCTACATTAAGGATTGGAAGGCTTGGAATATGATATTTTGGAGGGCAAAGGAGCTAGGATTACAACCAAGAGTCATTTACCCAGCAAAATAAATAGAAAGTAAATGAAACAGAGGACTTTCAAGAATTCTTGCTGAAAAGACAAGAGCTGAACAGAAAATTTGACTTTCAAATGTAAGATTTAAAAGAAGCATAAAAAGGTAAACAAGAAAGAGAAATCATAAGGAATTCAATAAGGTTAAACTGCTTACATTCCTACATGGGAAGATGATACTTGTAACTCCTAAGAACTTTATCATTATTAGGGTAGTTAGAAGACATAAACAGAAGGCAGGGATGTGAGTTAAATATGATGGGATGATTATCTAAAAAAGTAAAATTAAGGGATGAGAAAGAGGAATGCATGAAGGGGAAAAGGAGAGGTAGAATGGGGTAAATTATCTCACATAAAAGAGGCACAAAAGAGCTTTTACAGAGGAGGAAAAGATGGGAGAGGTTGGCAGCAGAGAGCTCATGAACCTTACTTTCGTCAGAAAAGAGTCTAAGAGGAAATAACATACACACCTAGTTGGGTATAGAAATCTATCTTACCCTTTAGGAAAATAGGAGAAGTGGATCAAAGAAGCGGAGGAAAGGCCTAATAAAAAGGAAGGCAGATTGGGGAGCTGGTAGTCAGAAGCAAAACACTTCTGAGGATGGGCAGGGTGAAAGAAGGGAGTAAGATAAACAGGAGGGGGAGGAATAGGATAGAAGGAAATAGAATTAGTTATCATAGATGTGAAAAAAATTTACAGCAAGTTTCTCTGATAAAGGTCTCATTTCTCAAATATTTAGAGAACTGAGTAAAATTTATAAGAATATATGATATTACCCAGTTGATAAATGACAGAAAAGGAAAATGACAAATGTTGCTGAGGATGTGGAAAAACTGAGACACTAATGTACTGTTGGTGGAGTTGTGAACTGATACAACCATTGTGGAAAGCAATTTGAAGTATATTCAAAGGGCTATAAAACCATGCACACCCTTTGACTCAGCAGCACCATTACTAGGTTTGTATCCCAAGAGATTAAAAAAAAGGAAAGGGATCTATATGTTGTAAAGGCAATCAGTAAGTGAGAAGATCTCTCCCCACCCCCCACCCCCATTTGAATAGGCTTCAGGTGGGGCTCCAGGTGGGGCCAACAGAGGGAGGTCTGATTAGATCTTCCCTCCCTAATTACTAGGTGCTAAGCCAATGTGGTTGTGAAGCCCTCAGGGCCCTAAGGGGAGTTGCTAAGACCAGAGCCAATGGCATGTGCCTAATTTCTGGTCCATCAGATGACTTTCTAGTTGATTTTGGATGACATCTAAGGACTGTATAAAAAGAGAGAACAGAGCTTGGAGAAGCAGACCTGGTGGAAGCAGAACCAGCAGAAGCCTGAGCTGTAGAAGCTGGAGGAGCGGAAGGTGAGGAGCAGAAGAAGCTGAAGCAGCAGATGCTGAAGAAGCTGAGAAGCTGAAGGAGAAGCAGAGGCTGGAGAAACTGAGGATTAGGGGAGCCATAAGTGATCTTCTTACAGGAGGGCCTAGCACTGGGGGGAAGCACAAGTATGGTTTGGCTTGCTACCATAATTGGTCCTTGGGTCTGCTACTTTGGAGCTTGAATAAATGCTTTGATTCCTCTGCCTTCTACTTAGAGAATTCCTTATATCCTGTCTTAATGCTATATATGTACAAAAACATTTATAGTAGCCCTTTGTGTGGTAGCAAAGAATTGGAAATTGAGGGATGCCCATCAATTGGAGAATGGCTGAACAAGTTGTGGTATACGGTTATAATGGAATACTATTGTGTTATAAGAAATGACAAGCAGGATGCTCTCAGAAAAACCTGGAAAGACTTACATCAAATGATGCAAAGTGAATGAGCAGCACTAGGAAAACATTGTACATAGTAACAGCAATACTGTATGATGATCAACTGTGAAAGACTTCGCTATTCTCAGAAATACAATGATCTAAGACAGGGGTGCGGAACCTTGGGCCTCAAAGCCACATGTGGCCCTCTAGGTCCTCAAGTGTGGCATCTAAACTTCACAGAACAAATCCCCTTAATAAAAGGATTTGTTCTGTAAAACTTGGACTTAGCCAAAAAGCTACGCCCAAGGACCTAGAAAGCCATATGTGGCCTCCAAGCTGCAGGGTCCCCACCCCTGATCAAAGACAATTCTAAAAGACTTATGAAAAATGCTACTCATTTCCAGAGAAAGAACTGATAGAGCCTGAATATAGATTGAAGCATACCTTTAAAAAACTTCTTTTTCTTTTTTGTTTGTTTGGTCTATATTTTCTTTCACAACACAGCTAATACAGAAATAGGTTTTGCATGACTACACATGTATAGCATATCAAATTGCTTGCCTTCTCAGTGAAGGGGGGGAGGAAGGAAGAGAATTTTGAACTCAAAATTCTACGAAACTAATGTTAAAAATTGTTTTTACATGTAATTAGGGGAAAATATTAAATTAAATGAAAAAGAAAAAAATGAGCTTTACATATCCTAAATCCTATGGAGCCTTGGAATGAAATCTAGGCACACTTTTAGACATTGCAATACATGTGAGTCCTCCCCCAGGTGCCCATAAAGCCTTAAAAGTAGGGTCATTTATGAGCCAACTCTTTATGCATACTGGTATATGTGAGAAAAACAGATGCCTTCCCTCTGAGATTACCTTCTCTTTAACATATTTTACATATGTTTAGCATATTTTACATATATATAGATATACTTGTATGTGCATATACATCTTCTACATATAATTATTTTCATGTTGTCTCTCTTATTAGAATGTGAGCTCCTTGAAGGCAGGAACCCTATTTTTTGCCTTTTATGGTATTCCAAACACTTAGTGCACAGACTGGCACACAGTAAGTGCTTAATAAATGATTGTTGATTGAATGAATGACTCAAACCATACAAATATATGCAACCACAGTGAAGCGTGGCCAACTGAAAATCAGCCTCCACTGGTTGGAGGATTCCTTGGGGAGATTTCTACAGGGAACAATCCATACTGCAACAAACAGAAAGATTCAGCATTAGTGCAGTTTTTGAAAGCCATCTGGATGATGACAGTCACAGGCATGGAAGATAATGTCCTTGAGAAAGCTATGAGACTGGCCCCATCCTATTCTCCTTTCTTTTAGCTTTGATCTCACTTTCAATGTAATGATTGAGAATACTATATACTTCTATGCTTCACTTACTCTGTAGAATTTAATTTCATCATCTAATACTATTTATTTTCATAATCATGAACTTACAATTATCAGGAAGATATCAGTCTCCTGCAAATGTACCATTAATGGCCTGTCTGTTAGGTAATGACTTCCATTTAGGGACCTAATAATTAAAATGTGTGAAGTAGAGAACTGTGCTACAGAGAGAGGGAAACATAATGTATTTGATCCTGTTTGATAACAGTAATTTTATTTCAGTAAAAGGACCCGATGCTAGAGTAAATAAAAGTTCAGACAGAGGAATAATCCTGGGGAGGGGGGAAGAGAAAAGAAAAGGGTTTTAGAATGCTGAGTGAAAAGTCTAGTGTTCGAGCATTTGATTGATTCGATTCTGGTGTTGGAGTAAATAAAATCAGATTCAAAAATCTGGAAACTCTTAGAACTTTAGATCTTGAAGTGGCCTTTAAATGGCCTAGCCCAATGCTCCAAGCATGTTGATGAAAATCAATAGAATTCCAGAGTATCAGTTCTGTGGTTTAAATGATTAACTCTTTCATTCCATAATCAGTCTATTAGATAATCAGTCTATAGCACTATGTTAATCATGTCAAGGTATGTAAAACATGCCTTGATTTCTGGGAACTGACAAAATATTTGTGGAGACATAAAATACAGAATACTTTATGCATATATATAATTCAGTGCTAATTGAGAACAAATTAAAAGATAGAACAAAGTGCCTAAAAGAAAGATGAAACCCATGATAAGCAGGAAACTAGTAAGAGAGTACCAGGCTACCTTTAATGAGTTCATCACCTTGCACAAATGAATTATATCTCAGAATACTAAAAGAACGGGCAGATTTGATGGCCAATTCACAGTCAGTGATCTTTGGAAGGAGAGCAGGAGATGTGCTATGAGACTGTTGAAGGGGAAATAGTATTCTGACTTGCAGCAAAGACAAAGGAGTGAAGTCCGCAAACATTGGACCAATGAGCTCAACTTCTATTCCTGACAAAATTGTAATATTTTTTTATGGAGATATGGTTAATGAACCTCTAGAAAAGGAAGCAGTGGTCACAAAGAACGAGTATAACTTTATCAAGAACAAATCATGCCAAGCTAATCTCATTTCTTTTTTTTTTTTTTTTTGGTTACTAGACTGGGAGACCAAGATAATTCTCTAGCTTCAGTTTTATCAGATTTTTAGCAAGAATTTGAAAAATTCTCTCATGTACCATTGTTGAGTATATGTAGTAGGAAGGCCGAATTTATGATCTCAAATATAATCATGTATATGTTTGAATGGTCCGAAATCGCAAGGTATGAGAGATTCTTTAAGGAGAAAACAACAAGAAATTTATTTAGGCCCCAC
>CM053626.1:60623048-60651432 GCA_028646595.1 Phalanger gymnotis | reverse complement strand
AAAGCCCATTTCACAAGGGCAACTAGGAGGCCAAAGAAAAGCAAGAGAGTATTTAGCCAAATCATGTTCACTGGCCTCACGTTCCTGCTCGCACTCGGGTAAGCCCCGCTTCCGCAGCTTCTGGCCTCCGCAGCTTCCGCTGCCGCCGCCGCCACTGCTGAAGTTGTCTCCCGGCTCACCCCTCCTCGAAGCCGAGCTTCCGGCGTTCTCAAGCCCCGCCTCCATGACCAGAGACCATTGGTTCCCTAGCTGGCCCCTCCTAAGTCACCAATCCACACCCACACAGGTTTCACACCTGACAGGGCCCTGGGCCTGGGGCTTAGCACTTAACAGCTGAAAGTACTTCCACTCAAAAGAAACAAAAGCCATGCTAATGAGACAATTTTGCTTAACAACACAGTATAGGATAGCTAATCTTAAATAATAGCATTGTTAGGTAAATTTAGAACTAGTAGAATGTCCATACCCCGCAAACTGGTCATAATTATGTCAGTATCAACTCTGAAGTCTCCAGTGGAATGCCCCCAGAATTTGTCCTGGTTATATTAAATCAGTTATTTGGATGAAGCTTGTCAAATTGGGATAGAAGAGATAATTAAAACTTTAGATGACAGCCAGGAACCAAAACAAAGTATGAGACTTTGTTGATCATATTTAATAAGATGAAATTTAAGAAGGACAAATGTCAAGTCATGGAATCATATATCTAGAGCTGGAAGTAACTTTGTATGCCACATAGTCTAAGTCCTTCATTTTGCAAATAAGGAAACTGACGCTGAGGGTGATTAAGTGACTTGCCTAGTGTCACACAGGTGGTAAACAACAGAGTCAAGCTTTGAAGCCAGATCCTCTAACTCCAGAGTTGGTGTCTTTTTCACCACACCATGCTATCTCACACTTGAATTCAATTTTACAAGTATATTATGGGGGAGGTGTGGGGAGATAAAAGTTCATCTGGAAATTATCTGTAGGTTTTGGTGGACTGCAAGATTAGTATGAGTCAATTATGTAATTTGGCAGCCAAAAAAGTTTGGCTGGATTAAAAGAATGGAGGTGTCCAGAACAAAGAAGGTGATAGTCTTGTTGCACCCTGTCCTGGTCAAGGCACAATTCAAGAATTATGTTTAGTTTTGGGTTCTTCATTTTAGGAAGAGAAACTAGACAGCCTCCATAGGAAGGGAACCAGGATACTGAAGTTTCATGAGATCATACCATGTGAGAATTACTTGAAGGAACTGGGGCTGTTAGGCACGGGGAAGACATAGTATCAAAGATTTATAGCTGGAAAGAACTTTAGAGACCATCAAGTCCAAACCCATCACTCCCCTGCCCTTCATAAAAGAACATAGGAAGGAAAGGCCAGCTCTTAGTTGTTGTATTATTTACATCTTGGTAACTTTCTTCATTCTGCTTACACTTGTCATCTATCTTTCCATTACCTTTTGGTCACTGGCAACTTTGGAATAATTGTGGTGTAACATAATTCACAGCTGATATAGCATCACCAGCAACATAATTCGTATTTAAACTATGGGTTTTCATCTTGGCCCCAGACATAAGGAAGCATCTCCTTCCTTTTGATAAGAGATTGGGGACTATGAGTGGGGAATGTTGCATATGCTGTCAGATGTAGTCACTGTCTTAGATAGTTTTGTGAACCTATTTTCCGGTTATACTTGGCAGAGTAGGGATATATATCTAGAAAGGACTGCAATATAAGAACAAAGGTATCAGTGAACCTTTTTTAAAATCATTTAGTATCATTAAAAGTCCTGTAAAGCTTCTCAAATGTTAATCCGGCCCAGTCCTCTCCTACCATCCAATTCCAGACCCAACTCATTATTCATCCGTTATGATTGTCCAAGATTCATGTACTGATGGACCATCTCAATGGGCTGCCCAGACAATTGCATGTAATAATATATGCAATATGTAATATTCATTCTTCTCTCAGTGGAAGGCCCAGAAGGACACCAACGAAAGATGGAGAGAATAGAACAGAGACTAATGAAGGTAGGAACAGGTTTATTTAGGGGATGGAGGAGAATTAATTGAAACCAATGGAATAGGAAGAGGAAGTTAAGGTAGGTGACCTCTAAGCTCCCTTAAATTCTAAATCTATAATCCTATGTTAAATAGCACAGGGTCAACCAGGATCCCTGAGGGCACTCTACTAGAGACCTCCTTTCAAGTGGATTTGGAAACGTTCATGACTATTCTTTGAGTTTATCCATTCCAACAGTTCTGTATCCACTTATTCATATTATCTTTTACCTTGTCTTTCTCCAGAATAACATGAGAG
Source organism: Phalanger gymnotis (assembly GCA_028646595.1). Taxonomy (NCBI): domain Eukaryota; kingdom Metazoa; phylum Chordata; class Mammalia; order Diprotodontia; family Phalangeridae; genus Phalanger; species Phalanger gymnotis. The sequence goes on along the minus strand of CM053626.1, from coordinate 60,649,130 downwards.
ATTGCCAGATGCTATGCTAAAATCTAAGTTAATGATATATGTTTACCATTCCTCCGATCTAGCAGTCTAGTAATATTGTCAAAAAAAGGAAATGAGGTTACACTAACATAAAGTATTCTTTTTGTTGTTGAAGCAATCAAGGCTAAGTGACCTGCCCAGGGTCACACAGCTAGTGAGTATCTGCGGCTGGGTTTGGACTCGGGTCCTCTAGACTCCTATCCACTGTGCCACCTCACTACTCCAGGCATGGACTATTCTTAATGAAGCCATGTTGGCTGCTTTTCTAGATGTTCAACAATAAATTCTAAAATTTTGCAAGACATTTTTAGTTTGATCTTACCAGTCTATACTTTTCAAGAAGAGGGTCCATCCTCTTCTCTTTTCTGAATACTGGAACAACATTTGCAAAGAAATAAAGAGAAACTCACTGGCCTATAGTGTGCAGATTCCATTCCTTTCAATTAAAAGAAATGGCATATTTCCCTTCTTACCTCGCCCTCATTTCCTTCATGACTTGGTCCAAGCCTCACCTTTTACACGAGGCCTTTCCTGGTCCCTAGAGCTTCTAGCCAAATGCCTTTCACCACAAGGTTAGCCTGTGCTTGTGCCCATAGGTACACATATGTACACATACTACACATGTGTATATACATGTGTATGCATGTTTCTGTGTACACATGTCTCCTCCATTAGAATATTAACTCTTTGAGAGTAGGAAATCTTTTACTTTGTTCTTTAAATATACAGCACCTAGGTGGTGCCTACGGTGCCAGCCCTGGACTTAGGAAGACCTGAATTCAAATCCAGCTGTGTGACCCTGGGCAAGTCACTTCACCCTCTTTGCCTCATCTGCAAAATGAACTGGAGCAGGAAATGGCTAACTACTCCAGTATCTCTGCCAAGAAGACTCCAAATAGGGTCACAAAGAGTCAGACACAATTGAACAATAGTTGGGTGATTTGGATGAAGTTTTTCAATTTGAGGAAAGAGAGCCAAAACTTAGATGACGAGATCCAGAAAGATAAAGGCCGGCTGAAATAATGGACGACCTAATCTAATAAATTGGAAGTAAACGGGAATAGATGTAAAGTTCTACCTTCGAGTTGAAAAAAATCCACTTCACAAAGAGAAGCTGGAGAAGAGGTGACTAGACATCGTTTGAATGAAAAAGTTCAAGAGATGGCAAAGTGTGATGGAAAGAACACTGAGTTTAGAGTCAGAGGACCTGGGTTCGAATCTTGGCTCTACTACTTGTTACTTGTATAACCTTAGACAAGTCACTCAGTTTTAATGGAGTGCAGAAAAGCTAGAGCTATCCTTTGTTATGGTGGTTGTTGAGTTGTGTCCAATACTTCATGACCCCATTTGGGGTTTTCTTGACAAAGATACTGGAGTAGTTTGCTATTTTTTTCTCTAGCTCATTTTACTGATGAGAAAACTGAGGCAAACCGAGTTCAGTGACTTGCCCAAGGTCACACAACTAGTAAGTGTCTGAGGCTGGATTTAAACTTAGCTCTTCCTGAGTACGGGACCGACACTTTATCCACAGTACCACCTAGAAGCCCTAGGGCTATCCTAGCTCCATTAAAAATGATTATAATGGCAGTTATGCTGTAGAGGAAATTCTTGGTCAGATATGGATTGAATCGTGTGACTTTTGAGATCCGTTTCAACTCTGAGAGTCTGTGAAGCATTAGTATAACCATGAGTATAGCAGAAGCAAAATCTAAACTTGGAACTTCTATTAATTCATCATAGTAATCATGACGTGCAAAATAGACCTCACTGCATACACAGAGTACCCTTGGAGTTTGCAGCTTGAGTAGCTTAAAACCAAGCTACTGTTAGCTAAGCTCTAATAGCATAAAACGCCACTAAGACTTTTCTTATGAATGCTGTGCTTCTCTTATTTTCAACGCAGCCAGGATAACATTAGCTTTTTTTGAATGCTATGCCATACTACTGGCTCATACTGAATTTGTACTACATTAAAACTTCTTTGTCATAGATTAAAAATATATCAACATCCAAAACCGTCATTTTACAAATGAGGAAAATGAGCAGTTAAGTGACCTACCCAAGGTCATATAATCTTTAATAACTTAAAACTGCATTGAGATTTTTCAGTCACCCTATATATGAACAAATTCCTTTGAAACCCTCATGAACTATTCTTATAATCTTTAAGAAAATCCCATCGATGACTACTTAGATGGTGCTATAGATAGAGGGCTAGGCCTAGAGTCAGGAAGACCTAAGTTTAAATCTGGACTCAGATGTTTATTAGCTGTATGACCCTAGGTGAGTCACTGAACCTCTGTTAGCCTCAGTTTCCTCATCCATAAAATGAGGATAATAATAGCACCTACCTCCTACGGTTGTTGTAAGGATCAAATGAGATAATAATTGTAAAGCATTTGGCACAGTGTCTAACACATAGTAAGAACTCTAAATATTTCTTCATCGTCATCACCATCATTATTATCACTTAGCTTATAGCAAGGATTGACAACATAAGGCATGCATGCCAGACATGGCGCAGAGGCCTATTTTAGTAGCAGGGAGGTCAACTTCTATCACCTTGTCCTCCTCCCTGTCACTGATGAGAGCCATTGTCCAAATCCCATTCTTCTTTCTCAAGAGTATCAACGTTCACCCAAGATTTTAACCACTGTCCAGGGAGTCAACACATCTTCAGCCCTGGATTTGAACACTCAACATCTTCTTTCCAGTCCTTTCCTGTCTTAAGAATGAAGACATTGCCCCCCTCAAGGACCAGCTCATGTTTAGAACATGCCCCAGCCTCTGTATAATTTTACAATTACAATTTTCCATGATGTTAGACAGAAGTAGGAATCTTGGCAGATAATGGAGGTCTATGGCTTGTTTTCATGGCCTGAAATATGTCCTATGTCACCCTCTATGTCTATGTCACCATCTTTTTCTCTAGATGTCACTTATAAACTCTAAATTTGAATGGCTGTTACATTTTCTCACAGCCTACCTAAGTTTCCAAAATTTTTTTTTGGGGGGGGGATATGAAACCTATCTTTCTTCTGGAGAATACAGAGCACCTCATACATTGCATTATCATCTAAGAATCTCTAACCTCATTCTCCTTGATTTCTCTGCAGCCTTTGACACTACTAACCAATCTCTCTTCCTTTATACTTTCTTTTTTCTAGGTTTTCAGGATACCACCCTCTCCTGGTTCTCTTCTTATCTCTCTGACCATTCCTTCTGTGCCTTCTTTGCTAGATTCTCTTCCAGATCATGTCCTCTAACCTTGGCTTCCTTCAGGGTTCTGTCTCGGGCCCTCTTCTCTTCTTCCTCTATACTATTTCATTTGGTGATCTCACCAACTCCCATGGATTTAATTACTATCTCTATGCTGATGATTCTCAAATCTACCTAAACTGTCCCAAACCTTCTGCTGACCTCCACTCTCTCATCTGCCACTGCCTTTCCAATATCTCAAACTGGATGTCCAGTAGACATCTTGAACTCAACATTTCTAAAACTAAACTCATTATCTTTTCCCCTAAACTCATTAAATTCATTATATTTACCACCCCCACCTACACTACCAACTGAACTTTCCCATTACTGTAGAGGGCAACACCATCCTGCCACCTCTTCAGGCTTGCAACCTAGGAATCATCCTGGACTTATCACTAGCTCTCATGCTCCACATCCAATCTGTTGCCAAGTTCTGTCCATTTTACTTTTGCACCACCTCTCCAATACTCCCCCTTCTCTCCTCTGACACTGGCATCAATCTAGGGCAGGCCCTCATCACCTTGCTCCTGGATTATTGTAATAGCCTACTGGTGGGTCTGTCTGCCTCAAGTCTCTCCCTACTACAATCCATCCTCCATTCAGCCACTAAAGTCATTTTTCCTAAAGGTCAGGATCAACTATGTTACTTCCCTACTCAGTAGAACTTAGTGCTTCCCTATTGCTTCCAGGATCAAATACAGAATTCTATGTTTGACATTCAAACATAGCCCCCTTCTACCTTTCAATCTTCTTATACCTTACTTCCCAGACACATACATAATCTTTGATCTAGTGACAGTGGCCTCCTAGCTGTTCCATGAACAAGTATACCATCTTTCTGCTCCCAGAATTCCTCTGGCCATTCCCTCTGCCTGGAAAGCTCTCTCCTCTGCTCCTCCTACTGATCTCCTTAGCTTCCTTTAAGTCCCAACTAAAATCTCTTCTTCTTCTGGAAGGCTGCCTCATTCCCCCTACCTTTTTTTTTTTTTAACTCCAGGCCTGGTATTCTATCCACCACGCCACCTAACAGCCCACCTCTCTCTCTTTTTTAAAGAATGTTATTTTTCCCTTCAATTACATGTAAAACAATTTTAAACATTTTTTTTATAATTTTTGAATTCCAAGTTCCCTTCCTCCCTCTTTCTCTCCCTTCCCCCTCCTTGAGAAGGCAAGCACTTTGATAAAGATTATAAATATACCACCAGGCAAAATATATTTCCATATTAGCCATGTTGCAAAAGAGAACAGATTGAAAAAAATAAAGTTTAAAAAAAGTATGCTTTAATCTGCATTCCATTTCTTTGCCACCATAAAAAGAGCTGCTACAAATACTTTGTACAAACAGGTCCGTTTCCTTTTTCTTAGATCTTTTGGGATATAGACCTAGTAGTGGTATATAGCTGGGTCAAAGCATAAGCAGAGTTTTATAACCTGCCAATTGTGTATTAGTATTCCAATTTTCCTACATCTCCTCCAACATTCATCATTTGCCTTGTCTGTCATATTAGCCAATCAGATAGGTTTGAGGTGGTACCTTAGAGCTGTTTTAATTTGCATTTCTCTAATCAAGAGTGATTTAGAGCATTTTTTCTTATCTGACTATAGATAGCTTTGGTTTCTTCATCTGAAAACTGCCTGTTCATATCCTTTGATCATGTATCAATTAGGGAATGACTTGTATTCTTAAAAATTTGACTTAATTCTCTACATATTTGAGAAATGAAGTCTTTATGAGAGAAACTTGCTATAAAATGTTTCTGTCAGTTTCCTACTTTCCTTCTAATTTTGGTTTCATTTGTTTGTGCAAAACCTTTTAAATATAATGTAACAAAAATTATCTATATTATATTCTGTAATGCTCTCTATCTCTTAGTTGGTCATAAATTCTTCCCTCATCCATAGATCTGAGAGGTAAAATATTCCATACTCCCCTAATTTGCTTATGATATCACCTTTTATTTCTAAAGCACAAACCCATTTTGACCTTATCTTGATATGCTACATGAGATGGTCTATCCCCTCTTAATTCTAGTGCCTCTCTATGTTAACCATTTCCTATTTATCCTGTATATAGCTTGCTTTGCATATATTTACTTACATTTTGTCTTAGATTGAAGCTCTTTGGGGGCAGGGACAGTCTTTTGCCTCTTTTTGTATACCCAGCACTTAGCACAGTGCCTGGCACATAGTAGGCACTTAATAAATATTGTTTGATTATCAGTAAAGTGGATAGTGTCCAGAATAGGGCCAAGAGGACAGTAAATGGCCCTGAGATCATGTCATATGAGGATTGTTTGAAGGAACTGGATATGATTCAACTGAAGAAGAGAAAAATGAAGTGGGAAGACATGACAACAGGTTCAAAAATTTGACTTAGGGAAAGAAGGATTAGACTTGTTCTCTTAGTTCCAGAGGGCAGAAGTAGGAACTGAAATGTTAGAATTAATGAAGAAGCAAAGTTAAATTTAACATCAAGATAAATTTCCTAATTATTAGAATTATTCAATAATAGAATAGATTGTCTTGGGAGTTAGTGCCTTCTCTCTCACTATAGGGCTTTGGGTGAAGGCCAGATGAATTCTTGTGGGGATGGGTTATGGAGAAGATTCTTATTCATATTTGGGTTGGACTAGAGGGACTCTAAGCTTCCTTCCAACCGCAAGATCTCTGTTGTTGAAAAAGGAAATTAGCTTACCTTCCACATAGCTGTTAGCTATACTTTGTTTGCCTTTTGCGATATTCTGGATTTTTGAAAGGTGACATTTAATTTCTTTCATTTTTAATTATGCTGATGGGGATTTTAGGAATAACTTTTTTTTTGATTGGATTTGAAATTTCACTGGTGTAGGGAGCTCCTGAACTTCCTTTAACAATGCAAAATGACACCTTTCTACAATTTAGAGTCTTAGAAACTTACCTAGGACATTGAGAGATTGAATGACTTACTCGCAGTTATGCAGCCAGCATGGGACAGGGCCAAAACACAGCTAGAATGTGAGTCTTGGTCTTCCTGAATCCAAGACTAGATTTCTTTCTATTATAACACATTGCTTCCCAGCAATGACACAGACACAGGGAAGGGAAGGAGGGAATGAAGGAGGGAGGGAGAGAGAAAGGAAAGAAAAGGAAAAAAGGAAGGAAGGAGGGAGGGAGGAGGGGAAGGAGAGAAAAGAAAGAAAAAAGGAAGGAAGGAAGGAAAAAGGAAGGAAAGAAAGAAAGGGGGAAGGAGAGAAAGAAAAAAGGAAGAAGAAAGGAAGGAAAAGAGGAAGAAGAAAGGAAAGAAAAAAGGAAGGAAGGAAAGAAGGAATGAAGGAAAGAAGGAAGGGAAGGAAAAAAGGAAGGAAGGAAAGAAGAAGGAAACAAACATTTACTAAGCACTACTTAGTGCCAGTCATTGTGCCAAGCACTTTACAAATATTATCCATTTGATCCACACAACAACCCTGAGAGGTAGGTGCCATCATTACCCCTGTTTCACAGTTGAGGAAAATGAAGTAGATAGAAGTTAAGTGACTTGCCCAGGATCATACAGGTAGTAAATATATAAGCTCCCCTTTGAACTCAAGTCTTTTGAGTCTCCCCTGTGCCACCTAGCTGCATGGCTTCCTTCATACCCATGCAGTATCAAAAGAGCCTGAAGTCCTACTGTGTCTATGGGAAATGTATTGGAAGCTACGATGAGAGGTGGTATGACACAGTGCAACTCTACCCACTATATCTGAAGCAGAGGACTTTTGTTCAAATTCCAGCGTTGCTAGTCACTAGCCATGTAACCCGGGGTACGTCATTTAAGGTCATGAGACTTCAATTTCCTTTTCTGTGAAATAAGGAAATTGGATTACGTGATCTTTGAGGTTTCTTCTTGCTTAAGATTTAGATGTCAACTCCTGGAGGCCAGGGACTATTTTTGTCTTGGGTTCTTTTTGGGTGGGTGGGTGGGGTAACTCCAGGGCTTAGATAATGATGGAAGTAGAATGAATGCTTGAAATTTTTTTGTTGATTGATTCACTGATCTGTGCTGTGGGAGCTATTCCCATATTTTGTTGTTGTTCGGTCGTTTCTATCATGTCACTCTACGTGACCCCGTTTGAGGTTTACTTGGCAAAGATACTAGAGTGGTTTGATGTTTCCTTCTCTAGCTCATTTTACACATGAGGAAACCGAGGCAAATAAGGTTGACTGACTTGCCCAAGATCACACAGTTGGGAAGTGTCTGAGGCTAGATTTAAACTTGGGTCTTTCTGAGTCCAGGCCCATCACTATGCACTGTGCCACCTAGCTGCCCTGAAATTCCCACGTAAGTGATATACTCGATTTATTATAGTATAGAATAGAAACTAATAGCTGATAATACTTGTCAATCAATCATCAACCATTAGTTAATGCTACAAATGAGTACTAAATGCTAATGCTATAAATTAAAAATTATTAAAAACATTTATTATTATTAGTATCTCTAAGTGCCCAATAATGTGCTAAGTGCTGGGCATACAATGAAAGGCAAAAATAGTTCCTGCCCTGAAAGAGTTAACATTCTAATGGGGGAAACACATAAATAGGTACATGCAAGAGAGACCTATAAAGCCAAGATAACATTAGAGCGGGAAGCTTGGTTGTCAAAGTTCAGTTGGATATGTCAGTAATTACAAATCGCCTGAGCTAGTGAGCTCTTTTCATTGGTCATCCTTCTTGAACCTTGGGCAGCAGTTTCCACTATGGAACACACGCTCTCTCCTTGAGACTTTCTGACGTTTTCCTCTCTGGATTCTCCTCTTACCTGACTTAATCTTGTTCATTTTCTCTCCTGGTTCCTCAATCCTGCTCATATAAGATGTCTATATCCACAGGGGATGTCTAAACCTATAGGCAGAAGGCTCGAGGAGAGGCAGTGATGGGTCTCCAGAATGTTGCCTACTGTTGTCTAAAGGAGACTCCAAGTTCTGCCTTGAGGGGCACGGGAGAAGGACCACAAGATTGGGTACTCTGTTTTCCCATATCTGAAAGGAGTACTATACTAGATTTATATCTATCTATCCCTGTAAATATTTCTGGTCTAGGGACATGATTAGTTCAGAACAAAAAGCCATTAATTTTCCTTGTCACTATCCCTTAAAAGGGTTAGCATACCCCTTAGCGTACACTCACTAATTTGACTCTTTTTCACCAAATGTTAGTTTCGCAAAAAAACTATGGCAACAAGTAATGAATAGTAAGTAAACCCACTTATCCAAGCAAATAGTAAAAAGAAAGCAAAAAAAAAAAATGTAGATTAAGCTGTACAAGAATATACACAGCATGAATAAGCTCTTCCAATGGAGTGAGATACCTCAGCTCAAATTGAAAGAGAGAGGCCCTGATCTCCCCCACGGAGAAATTACCTGAAGCGTCTAGCTAGGGGGGCAATCTAGAAATCAGGGACATGCTTTGGAGCATGGTTACTCTCATATGTTTATAGTATGGAGTCTTTCTCTATCTCCATATGCCTGGAGTTGATCCCCAAGAGAGTCTGGAATCTTGATATTTTCTCTTAAAGAAGAAAAATGAAGTCTTTCCTTTCTAAAGCCCTCAAGACAACTTCTCTCCTCACATCGTCATGCCTCGTTTGGCCACATTCTAGCAGATACTGAGAATCCGGTGCAAAATGCCCCAAGTTAGTTTAGAAATCTGGGTTATCTTCATTTGCAAACTCCTAGTTATTTGTGGACATCTCCCTACTGCCCTGCTCACTCCTTGAAGGCAGGAAAAGCCTCTCTTGTTTGTGGCCTGGAGGTTAATATGGATTCTTGAAGTCTCTGCCAATGGGGCACAGTGTCCCGTAAGGTCCTACCAAGTTCAATTCCACGGACGGCTCAGCCTTGTTGAGTGTTAACCGCTCATTAGGGTTATTTATTTTTCGGCCCCCCAAGATCATCTAACCAGGCTTGGGGGATGTGGATCGTTAAGGTGAGTGCCCAACCAAACTAGAAAGGAGACTGGCAGGGAATGGCTTTGCGCCAGGGCATCTCCTGAAGCTGGGGATGGAGCGCTCAGCAGGAGGCATAGTTGTGGTTTTCCGCACGTGCCTCATCCGACCAGCCCCGGAGGAAACAAACAAACCGATTAGAAGGGCAGCGAGGTTATCTCGGGCACCGCCTTCCTCGCCTCTCCCCCGGGCCAGGAGACCTAGGCGGGGGTGGTTTCTTTTCTTTTTTTCTTTTGGTGCCACCAGCAGGCCTGGAACCTCCTTTGTCGGAGTCTTGGTTTCCCCGGGTTGCTGGAGGGAAGGCTTTAAGAGGGGGACCGAGGCAGGCGGATTGTAAACAGAAAGCGGAGGTTCGGGGGAGCGGCGCCGGCTTCGGGCTGTCATCGCGGGAGGACGCGAAGGACGAGCGGGACGAGGAGGGCGGCGAGCTCTGCCTCACCTGCGCGCCGGTATCCGGCGGGGGTTGGGGGGTGGGTGAGTATCTGCCCCTCCCGCGGGCCCCCAGCGTGGGCTGTTACCTGAGGGGCGGGGCGGGACGGAGTGGGGGGCACCTGCGGGAGACCCCACCCGTGCTCCTGGGGCGAGCGAGGGTCGGCGTCCGGGCCGGACCGGGAGGTGGGGGCATTTGGGCGGGGGGATAAGGAGCCGGCACCCGCAGCCTAGAAGGGGCGAGAAGACGGAGTGGGCCCCCGGGGTTCCGTCTGCAGTGGGCAGAGGCGACCCCGGGTTCCGAGAGGATCCAAGATCGAGGCCCAGACAAAGAGCCAGCGGGGCAGAGGAGGGCAGGGCCACCTGGGCCTCTGTTACGGTTTCCAACCTTTCTCTTAAGTCAGTCGGCTGCGGGGCCTGGGGGAATGGGGTGCGGGCGGGGGGGGGGGCTAGTCCTCCTGGGAGGACTCGGGACTGGGGGCTTGAACCGCGAGGGTCTTGGGCTTAGCCTCCCCCCTCCCCCCGAGCTCCCTTCCAGCCAGGCATCAAGGTCGGATCCAAACTGACAGATAATCAGAAAATGGGTCGGAAGATGCTTGTGAATTTTCAAGAGGGACCCGAGTTTGAACCGTGCATTTGTCAACCTTCTGGGGCTTATATTTCTTTAGGAATGGGTCAGAGAGGGGAGCCTTGATTCTTTTATTAGAAATAATTTATTTAAAAAGGGTTTCTACTTTAACAGTGGTTCACATATTTATATATTATTTGTATAAAGATTTTTAATTTTTGATAACTCAATTATAAGCTTAGTCTATGTATATATTTGCAAATGTGTCAGAATACTTATATGTATATAATTTATTAGAAGTCCATGCATATATTTACAAATGTTAGAGTATATGTATACTTGTGCCTTTAATATATGTATACGTATATATGAAATAACTTCTGAGATGTCTATGTATATTTATAAATGTGTATATATTTATACATACATGTGATGTAAATTATAAAGTATAATGCCATATATTTACAGTTGTGTACCTACACATGCTTATATATGTAATCTAAATTATGTAGTAAGCCACAGGGATGATATCAGTCCATAGACTTCAGGAAATGATTGGATCAAAAAATGAAGTAGGCATAACTTCTGGTAGGTTATTTCATATGTCTGATGAGTCACAACTAACTAGAGAAGCATAGTGCCTGACATGCGGTAGGAGCTTAATAAATGTTTATTGAATGAATGAATGAAATGCACTGACAGAAGGGTTATGCTATTTGGAAACAGTGTTGGTATGTGCAGAGTTTAACTTTTAGATTAAAATAGTTCTATACACCAGCCTTAATAAAATATTTATTCCAAATATTTATTGGCACACGTTATTAACTATTGCCTTCATGAAGATATAGTTGCTGGAAGTGATGAGCAGATTGTATTGAAGACCTACAGTAACAACTTTTTATTGCATTTTAAATTTTCATTTAAGTTCTTAATTTTGTATAGCCTGATTAACGTCAGGATCCAGATTGGTGTTCATTTTCATGGCTGCACATGTATTTAGAACAATCAGGTATTCCAGATTAAGACTGCTGCACTGAAATAGACCAGTAATTTGAGAGAGACAGTAGAAAGAGCACTGAACTTAAGAGTCTAAGGACCTAAGTTTTACCAAGAAACTTGAGACAAGTCTCTTAACCTCTCCGAGCTTCAGTATCTTCACCTGTGAAACAGAGGGTTTGGGTTTGATGACCTTTAAGGTCTCTCTCTGCTCTAGATCTATGCTGAATAATCAACATCTGTTAACAAATCATTAAGTATGGATTAGATTCTTGTGATCCTCTTTTCCAATTCAGTGTACTTTCCTGGGTATGATGTTTGAAGATAAGAATTTCTGTGATTAAAGAGCAGACACAGGGATGCCACTCAGTATCTTTCTTCTTAGTGACCAGCACAGGGTGAGACCACCTCCTCAAAGCAGAATGGAAAGATTCCATCATTTCAGGCCAGTTGGAAAGTTTTCCAGAGAAAGAGGTAGTATGTCTGCAGCTACTTCATTTGCTTTTCTGCTCTTCCACCTTTTCCACACTCCACCGTCCCACTTGCCCAGATGTCCCCCCCCAGAAAAGTACAGAAAATGCATAGTACCTTATATGCTTGATTGTCTTCATCTAGACCCTATCTGTGGTCTTCTTCTAGACTCTTGATCCTATGCAACTCTAGATCCTCTGGCAAGCAGTGATGGAAGGATAGATTTCATTTACTAAGAAAAACATTAATTATTTTTCTTCTTGGAGTAAATTTGGCATTTGGCTCATAAGTACCCTAACTCTGTTGTTGCTTGGAGCCACAGTATTTCTAAAGCAGATAGATCCAAATATTCTTGGAGGAGAACAATATAAGCCAAATAATGCTATGAAATGAATGCTGGTTCTGCACATATGAAAAAAGAACAGTTTTAACAAATTCCAAATTTCAAATTCAGTTCCAAATTCCAAAAACAGTTTTAACAAATTAACAAATTCACTGATTTTATTGTTGTTTTCCTTTGGCCTTTTCCAGACGTGGAGAAGTTCTCATTATTTTCCTGGGAATTGGTACAATATGATTTTAAAACACCACTACTTATCTGTCAGTATAATTTCTTATAAGAATAACATAACTCCAAACTAAAGGCAAAACTGGGGCCACCATTTTGATTCTGAAGAAGTGCTTTTAAATTAACATTCATTATATAGTCTCTCCATCTGAAAGTCTGTGGTTATGTATTACTACAATTTTGAACCTCTGTGAGATTTAGCAAGCACGAAGTAGATATCTGCAGTCATCCAGTTAATTTGATCCTTGCGGTTGGACCAACTCTATAATTTAAGTCCAAACAAAATCTCCTTGTTGGGGCAAGGGCACAGAATTATCCATTTGATTTGTTTACATTGATCAACTGAAAAATTTTAAAATCTCTGCTTCACTTTGTAATTTATAAACACAGCTATGATGATATCTTTAGTAATCAAATTAGGAGAGGATACTGTAGGTTGATGAAGAGTCAGAGAAACAACAAACAACGTTTATGCCTGAGGATAAAGTGGCTAAATTGTCTTCTTGACCTAGTCTTGCTTCACATCTTCAACAGTGACCCACCCTTTCCTCCATTACTCTATCCCTTTTCTACCAAGCACAGACCTTTCTTGTTTGATGAATTCTGTCCTCTTCTGCTCCCCTCAGTAACATTTATGTGGTAGAAAGGTTGTGAGTGCTAGACTAGGCTGGGAGTCAGGGAGACTGGGAGTCTGGGCCCTGACTCTTACCAAGTGTGACACTGAGTATATCACAGTTTAGCTAAGCCTCAGTTTCTTGAAAAATGGTGATGATGATTCTTGTAATGCCTGCCTTGCAAGGCTATTGTTTTAAATGAGATGATGAATTTAATAAACTTTGATAACCTTAAAACTGCCATATAAATATTATCTGCCAAATGATAAACTCTTCAAGGGCAATAACTTTTTTTTTTCTTTCTTCATGTCCCCAGTGTTTAGCGTATTAACTGCTTAATATATTTTTACTGACTGACTAAGCTTTGGTTCTTGGCAAATCTGGCAGGTTTTTCATACTTCGTTCTCATGTCCATTCTCAAACACACTGGTGGTTAGAGGGTTCCCTTTCCTCTTGACCCTCGGCCCCCACCTCCAAGTTATACCATTGTTGTACGTAGTAAATGCTTAATAAATGTTAGAACAAAGGCACCCTCAACGAGCAGGTCTCTCAGCTTTACCTGGGGAGACTGCAAGAGAGTTGTCACTTTCCTGCTACCTTGAAGTTTTCTGGGATTCCCAGAGGGGAGAGGATCAGATCCCTCAGGAGTGCGTTTATGGCCAGTGCTTACCTACTCATCGGTGATCTCAGGGCTTCAGAGAGATAAGAAGTAGCTCCTCGCAATTATGGTTTGATGCAGCAGATACATTTTAGATACTTTAGCCTGATGCCCTCAGAGCATTTGATAGCTGAGGGATTATTAGGAGTGAAAGGTGAATTGTGATAGTTGTTGTGTTTGAACCTGAATGCTACATTTCCACTGACAAACATGTCTTTTTTTTTTTTTTTAAAGTTTGCTTTACAAGAAAGCAGTTCATATGGACACATCTTAGTCAAAAATGGTAGTTTGGCTAAAAAACACTCATGTTGTCCTCAAAGATTTCCAATTTGGAAACATTTGTTTTAGTTATTTAGCAAGAACATTTATTTGTGGTATTGTTTATTGAAATAAACATTTTTGCAAAAACCTCATCTTTGTGGAAATGTCAGAAAATGACATAATTGGGGAGATCTGATCAGAAAGTTTCTTACTTCTTATATAGAATAGATACATACATCATTTTCATGTGCTACATTTAGTGACCCATTTTTTTTCTTTCTTGTAAATTAAAATCTCTTTGTAAAGTAAATTACTGAACTTTTTTATGGCAAGGCAATGCTTCTGTTCAAATGAATAGTAGGTAACTACATGATAAGAAAATTTTATCAAAATATTGAAAATCAGAGTGGACCAATATCTCATTTCTATTTCCAAGCTGTTTTATAAGCAGCATAATTCTCTAAATTATAAAAATCAGATGTTAGCAAGGACCAAAAGTAAAATGCACAGGTATTCAGTTTTAACTATTCAGAATGACATGATCCATGTCCCAACTGCTCAGGCAGATTTTACACGAACTTTAAATTTTTTTCAGAAACAGGCTTTGAGGATTGTTTATTTTAAGCCTCTGAATTAGTTAAACTTAATAAATATTCTGTCATTTTTATTATTCATTTGAAAAGATATAGTTGAAAGGTTAATTTTGTGAAATGCTGTACTCTTTACACTTAAGAAAACATTGCACATTTAATTTAAAAACATGTTGTACAATATTTGTGTGTTCTCTAAGGTCTGGTATGCTTCCATTTCACTAGATAGAAGAGTAGATGAGCCAACAGATCCAAGAGTTGCCACTCTAACAAAATTTTCAAACACATTATTTAATCTCAAATGCTAAAATTCTTTGGATTTTCCCAAATGACACATTCTCTGTCCACTTCAGTCATTATCTTACTGGTTATTTGTTTTTCACTCATTAGCTTTTTATCTTTCCTTAATCTATAATGGTCATGTTATTATGGGCCCACAGGTTGCTCGTAGTCCTTTGTGTCCTTCAACCAGTTTCATGTGCAGCTCAAGGCTGAGGCCCAAGCGACCCCAGCTGTCTCATGTTCATTATCCAGCTAACATCAGGACTATCTGAGGAACCTGAGAAATTTTAAAAGGTGACTGAGTCTGTGTAGACAAGACTAAATAAGTTTCTAGATGTTCCGGGAAACTATACTGCTTATACTAATAGGACCAATTAATCACAAAAAAGTTAATCTTTGCTTTGTTTTTATTTTCTATGTAGGGAAATTAGATGGTGTAGTTGGTTTGGGTAAAACCTTGTAATAGTAGTAGTCACAAGGTGATTAGATAAAGGGGAATTGAGTTACATCTCACTTCCTCTGTTTAGGAGATAAAATATGAGTAGAAATATAAAATTTTAGATGTGGAAAGCCTTTGAAAGATCCAAATCCTTGCCTGAAGTATGGATCTCCTCTACAACATGCCTGAGAAAGGGATCATTTAGCCATCGCTTTACAGAACTTCATTGGCAGAATCTGCCTCTGCAGGCAGCGTATTCTATTTTTAGAATAGTTGTAATTGTTAGGAAGTTCTTCCTTACATTAAATTGAAATCTGTGTCTTTGTACCTTCCACTCACTGGTCCTAGTTCTGCCTGAAGGGATCAGTCAATCGAATGAATCTTTTTCACATGAAGTCACTTAGCATATTGTAAGAAAAATACCGTATTCTTCCATCAGGGTCAGAGAAAGGTACCTGATAGGATATTTTTAAGGAGATACTATTTAGGAATCTATCCTTTTGTCTGTCAACACTAGCGCCTTTGTTTCTCCTTGTAGTCTTTTGACTACAATTAGGTGGTACAGAGGGTAGATCATTAGACCTGGAGTTAGAAGACCCAAGTTCAAATCCAGGTTCAGACATTTTACTAGTTGTGTGACCTTGGACAAGTCACTTGTCCTCCCTGCCTCAGTTTCCTTAACTGTAAAATGAGGATAACACCTATGGATCAGATGAGTTAACATTCGAAAGGACGTAGCACAGTACCTGGCATGTAATAAATGTTTCTTTCTCTTCTTCCTTCATTTCTTTTCCTTATTTTTGCTTAGCAGTAGTCTCTTTCCCCTATCCTCCATGGGCTTCATTCACCTTGTGGTACAGGTCATAAGCTTTCCCTTTCATCTTTGTTATTGCTATTATATTGGCATTTTAATGTTATCATATGGTTCAGATTAATGAAGGTTTTCCTATGGATGCTGTAGTGGTCTGGGTAGGTCAAGTGAACTGGGGGAATGTCAGTAGACTAATCCATAGCATACTATAAAGGTAAAGGACCAAAGATTTGTCTTCAAGTGTATGAGAGGCCAGGGAAATGGTTAGCTAAAAGGATGTAGCACCGAGGAGCTGTTCCCTACCTGGCAAGTGCTCATGGAGTGTCCGGAAGGGGAGCTGATGCCAGGGTTTTGTGGAATGACCCTAAGGGCAGATCCAGGAGAGCTAGGTACCTGGTCTTACCTGGTCTTTAGCTGTAGAGGTACATGACCTTAATTTTTGGAAATGAAGCATGGCTTGATGCAAAGAACACTGGGTTTGAGATCAGAGGCCCTGAGCTGGAATGCCAGCTCTGCTTCTTCCTGCCCATCTGTGGGACTTTTAACAAGTTTCTTTGCCTTGCTGGGGCCTCCATTTGTACATCTGTAAAATGAGGGAATTGGAATAGGATAATCTTCCAGGGCTCTTTCCATCTTTAATTCTATGAATCAAAATAGAACGGAGGATTCAGGAAGGGTAATAAGAGGTGGAAGGGAAGATTGAGAAGAATGATGTGTTTCCATGTGAAAAACAAGGAGACTTGTCAGATCAGCATATATTAAGGGGAGATACCTAGTAGTCAGAGGCAGAGATCAAAAGCAGACTAATCAAGCCTGTGGGAATGCTTTTTCCTCAGTAAATGAGCATCTCTGGTTTATTTGGAAGTATAACTGTCAGGCTCAAGTAGCTCCATAGTTACATGAAGAGATAACCTCCCTAAATCTCTAAATTTGGTGTCATATTTTGGAAACTTCCCTTGTTTAGAAGTACAAGTGTCTTGAGATGACATAGTCAGGCCCAAGTTTGACATATTTTTGTTGTTTGGATGAAGGTTAAGAGTGCACAGAATACACCTGGCCATTTATTTTCTGTCGCTATTGGAACTGGCTTTAAAGGCTGACTCCAGCAATGCCTACCTAGGTTTTTAGGTTTACATTATGACCCTTTTCAAAGGCTGTCCCAGGATGAAGGTAACTTGAGATTGTTTTTCATTTTTTGTCTTTGCAGCTTTAAATCAATGATTGTCTATCAAGAAGATAAAAAAAGAAGGGAAAGCAGAAGACTCATATAACTAAGTTGTCCAAGAGAATGTTTTCTACTAGAAAGTTTTTTGTCAATTTTAAAAACAGTCGTGTTGTTGAGTCATTTCAGTCACGTCTGACTCTTCATGACCCCATTTGGGAGTTTTCTTGGCAAAGATACTAGATCAGTATGTACTAAAAATGGACTTCCTGACAAGCCATGTCACCGTTTTGACCCAAATTTACACAGGGTTCCACAGACATCAGGTCTTGAATATTAAGGCCATCAGAGATTTGAATTGTTCTTTTTTACCATTTAAGTTGGTTTCAGGGAGAATATTTTTGGAGATCAGATATCTCTCTGATTTTATTGGCAGCAAACAGTAAACAGAGATGTTTTAGAGAAGAGTTTTAAATTGTTGCCTAAGATTTTTTTTTATTTTATTTATTTTTTGTTACATTTTAAGTTCTTACCTGTCTCCCTCCTCCTCCCCACTCTTCACTAGAGAAGACCATCATTTCACACACACACACACACACACAGACACACACACACATAAAACCATGCTATGCATACTTATGTTTATCAGTTCTTTCTTGGAGGTGGATAGCATCTTCCTTCATAGGTCCTTTATAGTTGATTTGAGTATTTATAATACTCAGAGTAACTTAGTTGTTCAGCTATTCTTCCAACAATGTTGCTATTACTGTATACGACTTTCTCTTGGTTCTACTCATTTTACTCTTCACCATTTCATGCAAGTCTTTCCATGTTTTTCTAAAATCAACCTGCTCATCGAATTTCTTATACCACAGTAGTATTCCATCGCAATCACATACCATGACTCGTTCAGCCATTCCCCAATTGATGGGCATCCCCTCAATTTCCAGTGTTTTGCCACTACAGAGAGGTGCTATAAATATTTTAGAACATGTAGGTTCTTTTCCTTTTCCCCTGATCACGTTGGGAAACAGACCTAGTAGTGGTATTGCTAGGTCAAGGGTCACAGTTTTAAAACCCTTTGGGTATAATTCCAGATTGCTCTCCAAAATGGTTGGATCACAGTTCCACCAGCGATGTATTAGTTCCCAGTTTTTCCACATCCCCTCCAATATCTGTCATTTTCTCCTTCTATCATTTTAGCTAATCTGATAGGTGTGAGATGTCTCAGTTGTTTTAATTTGCATTTCTTTATTCAATAATGATTTAGAGCATTTTTCATAGGACTGTATATTGCTTTGATTTGTTCATCAAAAAACTACCTGTTCATATCCTTCAACCATTTATCAATTGAGGAATCACTCATATTCTTATAAATTTGACAGTTTTCTATATATTTGAGATATGAAACCTTAATCCCAGAAACTGTCTATAAAAATTTTCCCCCAATTTTCTCCTTTCCTTCTAATCTTGGCTACATTGGTTTTATTTGTACAAGCCTTTTTAATTTAATGTAATCAGAATTATCCATTTTATATCTCACAATGCTCCCTATCTCTTGTCTATTCCTAAGTTCTCCTATCTATAAATCTGATAGGTAATATGTTTCATATTCTTCTAATTTACTTATTATAATCCCCCTTTATAGCTATATCCATTTTGAACTTATCTTGGTAAATGGGGTAAGATATTGGTCTATGCCTAATTTCTGCTAGACTGCTTTGCATGCCTGAGATATTTTGAAAAGAACATGCCATTACTGCTATTCTACCAGCAGCTTGGGGGTCATATTCACTGTGTAAATTGTAATGTGGCTTATACACACAAGCTTTTATTCTATAAAGAGTGAAACAGGTTCATGGTAGGACTGAAGTCCCTAAGCCTTTTCAGAAATCCAGGGTAAAGGCATTATTAACAGTGAATTGGACCCTCAACTTCATCACACGAAAAAGATGAAGACCTGGTATCCTTTCTGCTTACTGGATACCTTCCGTGACCTGTCCACCTGAAGACAGATTTCTGGTCTTCTGTTCATATTCCCACTACAAAGTATCCTTTGGTCAGCTCACTTGATTTCTCTGGGCCCCTAACCCATGTTGCTATGTGATGACTACAAGGTCCGAATTGCTTTTACATGGATTTCATTTTTATCATCTAATTAGTTAGGTTATAGGCTTTATTCATAGATCTCAGGAATAGAGACCAAAATAATTCACGGACTAAAGACGTAGAGTAGACAAAATTGATTTATTAAAGTAACTTTGGATTGCCATAGTTAAGTAGAAAAGATCATGGTAGTTGACAGATTAAAAAATGCTTTATCAATGTTTTGTTTCGTTTTTGGTTTCGCTGCCTAGGAAGATCTGAGAAGAAATAGATGGACAGCACTCTTCCCATTCCACTTACCCTTTTTTTCATACGTAGTGTATGCTAAATATGTATATATGTATATATATACATGTTTTAAAATATAGTTTGCCTATTCTTTACTAGTAAAAATTTCTATTTTAGTGAGACTTGGTTACATTATAACAATTTTAATGACCCTTAAAAGTCACTAAAATGCCTTTTTATCTCTCTATTGTTGTGATTTACAATTCTGAGAAATTCTTTGGGTGGTGTATAAATAGATATTATTTCTCCTCATGTTTTCATGTAATTCAGGGAGGGGCTTAGTTCCTGGACCTGTGATTTCATCAATGTACATAATTTCCAGTGTGGCAACTCCCTTCCATTGCTGCACATTGACGGCTTCCTTGTGACGTATCTGAGAATCACCTGAGTGAGAGAACACTTGTCACTTTTCCATGGGTACCCAGCTAATAAGTGAAGGCCATTTATGCTGCTTTTATCTACTCTGACTTTCATACTAAGTAAGGATATTATACATTACTCTTCCACATTGCATATTTAACATGGCACTGTGAAACTTACTGTACAGAATCTGTAGTCAAGGCCAAACCTCAGAACAATTTGTAAAGCAGTTGCACTGATTTTCAGTGCCCCATGTCTCCTCTTTATATGTCCATTCCTTCTTCTTCTCCTCTACCATCACTCTACATACCCAGTGCCTTTCGTACTCCAAGGTTCTTCTTTCACAAGCTGCTAAAATACTACTATTCTTGAACAAATCCCTTTGCCTCTGTGGGCCTCAGTTTCCTCATCTATAAAATTATTGGTAAATTAGGATTAGTAATTAGTAAAAAAGTATTAGTAAATTAGGGTCATTTACTACAAAAACTGCAGTGAGGGTTGTTTAAGCTTGAGAAGTTAAAAACAAGGAGACAGTCATTTTGTTTTATCAATTTCACTTCCTTTATTTGACAGCAAGTTCTTCTTCAAATGAGTGACTGTATGATTCACAGCATCCTTACTAGGGAAGAGAAAAAGGGAAGAAACCATATATAAAATATGTCCAAAAGAGATTTATTAAAGAATATTCCTTAGAGCTAGCTGGAGGAAGGAATGGGGTTCTGTGAGCCTCCAAATATGCATCTAGATTGGGGTAATTGCATAACAGTTCCTAAGCTTCAGGCAATTGTGATGATTCTTTAAAAAATGATTTCTCAAGTTTTCTGCTTTGTTCAGGAAAGTCCTGTTTTTGACTTCTTGCAGTAAAGATGCTCCCTGTCTTTTGGGAGTTCCAGAATAATTACTGTTGGGAGTAAGGTATCTGCTTCCATATCTATGCTTTGAGATCTTTGTATGTGGTAATTGGTTGATATGACAATGAAAGTATGAAATTGAAATATTTTCCTGTTAATTCCAGGATAGCTAACAAGGGGGGGTTGTTAAGGATGTTATCTGTGATGCTAGGTGCCATTAAGCTGTTTGGACCCAGATGAACACTACTCTACAAAGTTAAAATTGGAAAAAGGAGAGTGGTGGTGTGGATGGTGGTAGACCTCAGCTAGTTTTAATGGTGAAAGCAAGAAACAATTGACACTTAGGCTATAGTATATAATTGATCTACCCAGGGAGTTCAGGAGCAATGCCAGAAGGATGCTCTTGGAATGTTTTTTCAAATGAGAATCAAAGTTCTTATGGAGATACTTTTTTTTCTTAATATTCTACATATGAATACCAACATGGATGCCATAGGGGAAAGACAATATACCCTTCCAATACACAAGGTTCTTAGTAAGAGGGAAAAAGGCCTTAAATATCAATTTAGATATCTATAAACATATCCATGCATGTACATATTCTATAGCAAGCAAACTATCAATTTATTTACATTTTCCAGGGAGGAGATGGCATTTTAAATTGCAAAATATTAAGAAGCAAACATATTATGCATGTAAGTGTTTATATCATACATATAACAAGAAGGATCATAGAAAATCCAAATTAGACACTATATGAAATGAGTTGGGGCAGTTGCAATTT
Organism: Phalanger gymnotis; assembly: GCA_028646595.1. Classification (NCBI taxonomy): domain Eukaryota; kingdom Metazoa; phylum Chordata; class Mammalia; order Diprotodontia; family Phalangeridae; genus Phalanger; species Phalanger gymnotis. Next base: position 60,627,651 of record CM053626.1, on the reverse strand, counting down.
AATAAGCCCTACATTTAGATAATTTTAGAAGCCCCTTACAGTTCTAAGTCTCATAATCTTTTGATCTTAATGTAAGTTAATTTCATTCATTCCAGGAGTGTTTATATTTTAAAAGATATCAGAGAAGAGAACCCAAAGAAATTAATGTCTTAATTATATAATTTCAAGTATTGTGGCAAAGAAGTGAGCAAAGAAGATGTTTTTCATTAACGGATATTTATTAGAACTCTGTAGTAGCCCAATATGGGCAAAGGCCTACTTTGTGGCACAAAAAGCTTGGGTGTATGAAGAATAGCTCCTTTCATATTACATCGCTCACAAAATTCTGGGACAGATTGAACCTTAACTGGAATGAAGTATTCATAGACAGAGAATTGAAGCACATTGTCCCTAACCATTTAAATCTATGCAACCACACTTGGGTCTCATTTTTAAACAATTATTTGATAGAAAAAGCTTTCTTTGGATGCCTTTTGCTGTTCATTTTTGTTCAGAGTATCTATCTGCCTTTGCAAATACATGGCTTGAGACACTTCAACACTCAGCCTTTGTTAAATTCAGATTACATGTCATTTCACCAAGTGGGAGGAAGTCTGAATTAACTTTCAAGACTGCCATCCAGTCCCAGATAAAAACAGCATCTCTGAGTAGGTTGGCTGGGCATTGTTTAGTAATCTGTTTCTTCTTCTGTGTGGGAGGGACTCAGTTTTCATCACTGCTAGTAGTTGTGCAAGTAATCATGTAAGGGCAGTTTTATGTGTTATAAACATCCGTGTTAATATTTTATCTTGTTATATTTTAAGATACAAGATTCTTAGAACTTCTATTAGTACCACCATTGGCAAACCTCTGGGGAGGTATTCTTATTGAGCCTTAATTTCCTTATCTGTGGAGTAGGGACAGTAAGTCTTTATTAATATTTTTATCTGATACAGATACACAGGTAAAGCACTTTGCTGTTCAGACAGATAGGCTGCAGTGTCCACATACAAATCTTGTTCTGTGTAATTAACCAAAAGAGCATATAGAGAGAGACACAAAGAGAGACAGAGACATAAAGATATAGAGAGATAGATGGAGATATTTACCTTATTGCCCTGACTAGTCTCAAGAATGCCATTTGTGAAATATTCCTTATTTTTCTTTAGCAAATGAAATTTAGAATGCTACTAGAGCATTTGTCAGATTCTTGTACTGTCACTGTACAGTTCAGGTGCTTGAGGGATTTGGAAAAGATCCTAAAAAGAACAGTGTAAATGATTATCAGACTGGGAAAATGAGAACTAGAAGAATAGGATAAAGAAAATTAGATTATTTAGACTTGAGAACAGAAGCTGTAAAGACGCTGCAATTATAGTCATCGGATATTTGAGAGCTTTTTCTTCAGAATATGGCCCATAGAAGTCGAGTATTTTAGACATTTTCTTGACATCCCTTTTAAGCAATGTTCCTGTCCCTCATATCCTTCAAATCCCATGACCTATTCTTTCATTCTACCTTTAAGCTAGGCACCTCTCACTGGGTGTTTTACCTCCTTGATCAAAACCTCTGAAATTTATCTGGTCATAGCCTCCTAGCATTCCTTTTCTCCCTTTGCTCTTCCCCACCTAAATCTATTCTTTGTAGTTCATAGTAACTTTTAATCTTTCTATTCGATAGGCCTTTCTTAGGCTATCACATCTACTCAGGCTTCACTTTCTTACCTTCCCAATCTTGACCCTGTTTTCTGCTCTTGAATCCCTTACCCCTTGTCCTGTCAACAATTCTTCCTCACCAAATCCCAACCTGGGATTACTCCTACCATCTGCCTCTTAACTCCTAGTCCTGCTACTTGATGGAGCTGGAAGAAGGCTTGCAACTAGATCTGTATGTTATCTAACTTTAGTTGGGCCCCTACTATAAGAAGATAATCCTTTTGTTCTTTCCTGATTGATTCTTAATTCTACTCTCTACATGTTATTACAAATGTTCTCTTCTAACCACAATGGCACAGATACAGACACACACCCACACCCACACACCTCCCCCCACACATTCCACCTTAGCCCTCTCAGCTGTGAGTCTTACCTCATACTCTCCTGAGAAAATAGAGACCATTGGCTGAGAGGTCTCTGTTCTTTCTTCCACATCTTTTAACTTCTTGGCACCTTCCCTGATTCTTACCTCCTTTACCCCATCTGGTAATGAGATAGATCTTCTCCTTACTGAGTCCCAAACATTCTACATGTTCTTTTGATCTTATTTTCTCCTATCTAATCTTTTGTTAAATTTTATTTATTTATTTTTAACATTCATTTTTTAAAATTTTGAGTTTCAAATTCTCTCCTTCTCTCTCACCTCTTCCCTTACCCATTGAGAAGGCAAGCAATATTATATATCAGCTATACCTGTGAAGTCATGCAAAACATTTCCATATTAGCTATGTTACAAAAACAAACAAGAAAAAGCAAGAAAAATAAAAAGTATGCTTCATTATGTACTCAGAGTTTATGATTTCTCTAGAGGCAGATAGCGTTTTTCATCATGGGGCCTTTGGAATGTCCCTGATCATTATCTTGGTCACAGTTGATCATCATTATGTACAATGTTCTTCTGGTTCTGCTAACTTCACTCTATATCAGTTCATGTAAGTCTTCCCAGGTTTTTCTGAAACCATTCAACTTGCCATTTCTTACAACACAATATTATTCCATCACAACCATATACCACAGCTTATTCAGCAATTCCCCAAATGATAGATATTCCTTTAATTTCCAATTCTTTGCTACCACAAAAAACTAATAGAAATACTTTTTTGTATGTATAGGTGCTTTTCCCTTTTCTTTGATCTCTTTGGGATCTATAGATGTAGTAGATATTACTGGGTCATAGGGTATGCACAGTTTTATAACCCTTTGAGCATAGTTCCAAATTGCTTTCCAGAATGGTTGAATCAGTTCACAACTCCACCAAAACTGCATTAGTGTCCTTGCTTTTCTGCGTCCCCTCCAACATTTATCATTTTCATTTTCTGTCGTGTTAGCCCATCTGATAGGTATGAGGTGGTACCTCAGAGGTGTTTTCATTTGTATTTCTCTAGACAATAATGATTTAGAGCTTTTTTTGAGATTTTTTATTTTTAGTTTATACTACTCGGTTCTACATCATTTTGAGTTCCATATTTTCTTCCCCCACCCTCGCCACACCCCAAGACAGCATGGAATCCGATATATCTTCTACATATAACTTCGCATTGGACTTATTTACACAATATTCAAGTTGTAAAGAAGAATTATGACCAATGGAATGAATTGTGAGAAAGATGAAACACAACCAAAAAAAAAACCCACAAAAAACAAAACAAAAATGAAAAAAAAAACAAAGGGAAAAAAAGGCAAGCATAAAGTGTACCTCAATCTGAATTCAGACTCCATAGTTCTTTCTCTGGATGTAGATAGTATTCTCCATCGTGAGTCCTTTGGAGTTGTCATTGCACCGTGTATTGCTGAGAAGAGCCAAGTCTATCAGGGTTAGTCATCAAAGAATCCATATATCTGTGGTTGTGTATAATGTTCTCCTGGTTCTGCTCCGCTTGCTCAGCTTTATATCGTGTAGGTTTTTCCAGGTTATTATGAAGTCTGTATCATCCCCATTTCTTATAGCACAGTAGTATTCCATTACCTTCATATACCACATCTTGTTCAGCCATTCCCCAATTGATGGGCATCCCTTTGATTTCCAATTCTTTGCTACTACAAAAAGAGCTGCTGTAAATATTTTTGTACATATGGGTCCTTTTCTCACTTCTGTGATCTCTTTGGAATACAACCCTAGAAGTGGTATTGCTGGGTCAAAGGGTATGAACATTTTTGTAGCTCTTTGGGCATAGTTCCAAATTGCTCTCCAGAATGGCTGGATCAGTTCACAACTCCACCAGCAATATAACAGTGTTCCAGTTTTCCCACATCCTCTCCAGCATTTATCATTTTCCTGTTTTGTCATTTTAGCCAATCTGACAGGAGAGATGTACCTGAGAGTTTTTTTGATTTGCATTTCTCTAATCAGTAGTGATTTCGAACATTTTTTATATGCCTATAGATAGCTTTAATTTCTTTCTCTGAAAACTGCCTGTTCATATCCTTTTGAGGATATCAACTGGGGAATGACTTATATTCCTATAAATTTATGTGTGTATATATATATGTATATTTGTATATCATTTGTATATATATCCTATAAAATTGTATATTGTATAAATATAAATTATATATATATAATTGTATATATATAAATATTGTATTCCTGTAAATTTGTGTATTCCTATAAATCTGGCTCAGTTCCCTGTATATTTTAGATATGAGCCCTTTATCAGAGACACTGATTGTAAACATTTCCTCCCAATTTTCTGCTTTCCTCCTAATTTTTGTTGCATTGGCTTTTTTGTACAAAAACATTTCAATTTAACAATCAAAATTATCTATTTTGCATTTTGTAATGCTCTCTATCTCTTTTTGTGTCATGAATTCTTCTTTTTTCTATAAATCTGATAGGTAAGCTATTCCTTCCTCTCCCAAATTGCTTATAGTATCAGCCTTTATTCCTAAATTATGAACCCATTTTGACT
>CM053626.1:60587517-60622548 GCA_028646595.1 Phalanger gymnotis | reverse complement strand
GTTCTATGTTCCACGCTTGGGCGGATGCGCTGGAAGCACTCCTCCTACCCAAATACCCCACCCGGAAAAGGGCTTGAATCTTCAGATCCGCCACTTAATTCCTCCCACCTGGTGGGCCTGGGGCCAGAAGTAACTGCAGCTGAATTTCTAGAGCTGCCCTGCCTCCGTAGCCTCAGGGGTGGAAGTCGAACCGCAAACTCCGATCCCGTCCCGCTGCTTTCCCCACTAACCTTTTGCTGTTTGTGGGTTGTGAGGTCTGGTACATGCCACAGCTCAGTAATTCTGCGAGCTCGGGCACCCTCCGCTGCACTCCAGGTCTCGTCGGTCCGCGGTCTGCTGCGCCGCACGCTGGGCTCTGCTTGGCTCAGCTCTGCTCCCCTCGGCTGGGGGCTGGGAGTTCTGTTGGGGATAGACCTTACCCCGAGGCCATCCAGGCAGACCTGGGCTGGAGTCCTGCTTCCCTCTGCCCCTTTGTGGATTCTGTAGTTCTAGAATTGGTTCAGAGCCATTTTTTCATAGGTTTTTGGAGGGACTTGGAGGGGAGCTCACGCCAGTTACTGCTTTCCAGTCGCCATCTTGGCTCCGCCCCCCCATTCTCTTTTTGATATACATTATTTCTTATTTTAAAATCAAAATAATCTCTTGTTAAATTAAAGATTTGCTTGGTTACTTTCTATTTATTTGTTCAATCAGCAGATGGTTACTTATAAAGTATCTGCTAGTAGCCAGTATTGTGCCAGATGCTGTTGAGGAATCAAAAAAATATAATATACAATTCTTACATATAACAAGTTTGCATATGTAGAAGTAGACATACAAAAAGTTAGCTAACAATACAAGTCATTATATGGAAAAATCAAGTAAGTGCTGCAAACATTAAATGGTACAAAAATTTGGAAGAAGGAGGAAATGCCATGGGCATTTCATGCCAGGAAATGATTATAGAATTTGAAGGGAGGGACCCTTGACATTGCCTAATCCTATCCCCCATCATTTTACAGATGAATAACCTTCCATTAAAAAATTTTTTTGTTATTCTTTACTTGAATACACAAATACACGTAAACATTTCCATCCATAAAAAGACCAGAAAAAGAGAATTGCATATGAATTCATGAATCTCATATACAGCTTGTTTTTAAGTACATACTAAATTCAGCATATTACAAAAACTCTTCTTGTTTGGGTATCAGAATGTTTCATTAAATGCTCTTTCTTTTCTTTTTCTTTTTTTTCATCTCAACCACTGTTCCTCTCTTCCCTCAACTTCTCCTCTCTCCCTACAAAAAACCTGCTTTGTAACATAAACATGTCAAGCAAAATAAATTCACACATTGGTCATATCTGAAAATAGAGGTCTTATTCTCCTCCTTTGATCCAGCTCTATCAGGGGATTGAGAAGCATGCTTCATCCTTGGTCATTTGGAGCTATGATTGGGTACTTTATTGATTAGAATTCTAAAGTCTTTCAAAGTTGTTTTTCATCATACTATTGTAGTTATATAAATTGTTTTCCTGGTTCTGCTCAGTTTATTCTGTTTCAGTGCATAAAAATCTTCTCAGGCTTCCCTGGATCCATTCATTTCATCGTTTTTCATTCTGTAGTCATATTGTTACATTCATATACCACAGTCCATTTAGCCATTCCTCAGTTGGTGTACACCTCCTTTTTTTCCAGTTCTTTACTATATCAAAAAGTGCTGTTATGAATATTTTTGTACTATGATTCTTTCTCTGTATTTTTAATCTTTTTTTTAATTTAATGTATTTAGTTTTCAGCACTGATTTTCACAAGAGTTTGAATTACAACTTTTTCCCCCATTTCTACCCTCTCCCCCCCCCCCACTCCAAGATGGCTATTTTTAATCTTTTTAAGAACAGCTTTGTAGTGGTATTGCTGGGTCAAAGGGTATGCACAGTTTAGTGATTTTTTGTTTATAGTTCCAAGATATTTTCCAGAGTGATTGTACCAATTCACAGTTCTACCAGAAGTGTATCAGGGTGTCTGTCCACTCACATTCTCTTCAGCAGTTGTCATTTTCCTTTTTTTGACATCCTTGCCAACATGATGGGTATGAGGGGAGACCTTAGAGTCAGCCATAATTAATTATCTTTTTAGAAAGGGAATTTACCACAGTGGTGCAGTAAGAAGAGTTGGGACAAAACATCTCCTTAACATTTTGTGATGCTTCTTCACAGGTTCACTTAGAATCTAGGGGAAAGTGGGTTCAAGCCTAGAGAACATGTTGTTTGTTGTTCATCCTTCATTTCCAAAGAAGACCAATGGCATCACAATATTGGAGTCAGGGTATGGTGTGACAGGGCTGCGATTGATCAGTCCAATGTGAGTTTGGAAGGCACTACCATAGATCAGGCACAAGTGGTCCATGAGAACATTTAGAGTGGAAGAGGCTCTGGATTTGCGCAGGTCACATTTCCTTTGTGCTTCTACGATTCTACTTTGCTCATAGAGTACAGTGCCTTCTTTGAAGCAGGCATGACGCACTGGACAGTCCAGTGCCAGCATTTCCCATGTCTCACAGTCAATTAAAGTTCTTCAGAGAGACCTTGAGAGTGTCCTTATACCACTTCTTCTGACCACCATGTGAGCACTTGCCTTTTGTGTGTTCTCCATAAAATAGCCTTTTGGGCAAAAGTGTGTCTTGGCATTGGAAGTATGTGGCCTGCCCAGAACTGTGCTCTCTGCATTAGAATCTGAAAGCTTGGCAGTTCAACTTGAGAAAGGGCCTCAGTGTCCAGTACCTTATCTTGCCAGGTACTTTAGGATCTTCCTGATATATTTCAAGTGGAAGCAGTTCAGTTTTCTGGCACAGCGCTGATAGACTGTCCAGGTTTCACAGGTATATAACAGTGAAGTCAGCACAACAGCTTGGTAGACCTTCAGTTTAGTAGGCAGCCTAATACCTCTTCTCTCCCATACTTTGATTCAGAACCTCCCAAATGCTGAGCTAGTTCTGTTAATGTGTGTGTCAACCTCATCATCTATGTGTATGTCCCTGGAAAGTAATACTACCAAAGTAGTGAATTTATCCATAGCATTTGAAATTTCTCCATGTACTGTGACCAGGAGTTCCACATATGGATGACGGTATTTTCTTAGTGTTGTCAGGCCAAAATTAGCACAGGTGGCAGAGAATTGATCCATACTCTGCTGCATCTTAAGCCTCAGAGGCTGCACTGAGCGCACAATCATCTGCAAACAAGAAGTCATGTACCAACTCCTTGTCCACTTTGTTCTTAGCTTGTAGCCTTTTCAAGTTAAATAGTTTACAGTAGGTGTGGAAGCCAATCTTGATGTCATTTTCATCTTTGTTGAAGGCATCTGACAATATTGTGGAAAATTTCATGCTAAAGAAAATAGAAGTGAATACATAGCCTTGCTTCATTTTGTTTGTGACTGGGAATGTGTGAGAGCATTGTCCATTATCCAGAGCCCATGCAAGCATGCCCTCGTGAACCTGGTGTACAATACTGATGGACTTCTCTGGGCAACCCGGTTTCACCATGATCTTCCACAGACCCTCGCGACTGATAGTATCAAAAGCCCTGGTCAGGTTGACAAACATTATATATAGACCTCTGGAGATACATATAAATATAAGTACAGATATAAATACCAGGGCAGAACAGAGCTTACGTGCATAAAAGAGCATATCTGGCTCAGGAATAACTCACCTTCTAGAAGGCTGAATACAATTTTGGTGCAGTGTCAAGGAGTCATTACACTCAGCCTAAAGCCTAAGGTTGAGCAGTTCGGTAGGGAAGTGTTCTTCTGAAGGCTTAACGTTTTGACACTTTAAATGAGTTGTCTATGATTTGATTAATTTACTTAATCAACTATCTCCCTGATATTATACTATCGGGTCCCTTGGACTAGCATTTATATGTTCTATAAATATATATTTGAAGTCTTAAAGTGTTCTGTGGACAAGTTATTCTGGGAGATGATAATTCTCATATTTTACAGATGAGGAAACAGGTTCTTAAGAGTTTGATTGTCATTTTAATAAAGTACTGTATGACACAGGAAATGCTTCAAATATTTACCAGTAAGGAGAATTGAGTATTGATTGTTAATATCCTCATTTATGGAATACTATTTCACGTAAACTCACACTTCTGCATTACTTTAAGGTTCATAAAGTATTTTCCCCTCCGCCTTGAGGTAGCGAAAATATTGTTATTCCCATTTGACAGGTAGAAAAACCTCAACCCCATAGGAGTTAAAAGATTTGCCCAAAGGTTCATAGGTAGGCAAGATTCAGGCTTAGGTCCTTTGACTCTTACTCTGGTGCTCTCTCTACTAAGCCATGCAGCCTGCGTCCATATAAAGTGATCTTTTCATTTAGAAATTAGGGCTGTTTAGTTTTACTTCTGGTTTATTTTATAGACTTTATCTGCTCATATCATTGGTATTTTTATGTCATTTTTCAGTTGTGTCCAATTCTTCATGACCCCATTTGGTGTTTTCTTGGCAGAGAAACTGGAGTGGTTTGCCATTTCCTTCTCCAGCTCATTTTACAGAGAAGGAAACTGAGACAAACAGGGTAAAGTGACTTGCCCAGGATCACACAGCTAGTAAGTGTCTGAGGCCAGATTTGAACTCAGGAAGATGAGTCTTCCTGAATCCAGGACCAGCACTCTATTTACTGCTCCACTTATCTTCCCCTTATCTGTTCATAGTATCACGATTCCCTGGACTTTAAAATAAGCCTCCTTATAATCTTTATCTTGTTTGTTATCTTTTCTGGTTCCTTTCTTGGACCTCACCTTACAAAAGTTGGCGAAAGCAGTGTTTTTTGTAGTTCCTCTTGCTTCCTGTTTGTTCCCTTCCCATTCACTTAATCTTTCCCTACAAATGTAGTAAGGCCAAGAGTTTTCTCCATTATACTGGGAAATTGCTGTTTCAAGGACTTCTCTAGTATTTACTTTGTTCTTTATGCTTTCTTTTCCATATGCTATGAGTAACCTGGCTCACTGATATATTTCTGTAATAGAAAGTAAGCTCTTTGTTTCATTTTCATCTTTGTAAATCCCCAAACCTATCATAGTACCTGGAACTTACTAGGTACTTAATAAAAATTTAATTGATTGAATGATTAGTCCTAAATGAGTGTAGGTGCTATATCAGTTTGGAAATAATTTAGATTCTAATACAAGAGGCATAGGGCCTGGATGTTGGTACAGTTAGAACTCTTGCTAATAAGCAGACTTGCCCAAGTTTCTTTCTCAGTTTTGAAACTAGACGCAGTTATATTTGGTGATAATAATAGCACTTTCCTTATCATCTAAGTTTTTCTTTATCATTTAAGGTACCTAAAGCCCTTTGCAATATGCTCAACTCTTATTCTTCACAATGTCTTGCAGTAACAGTGGATACAAAGCTGAGATATCTCTTCAATCTAGAGAGTAATGAGAAATGCCTATCTCCTTTAAGGGAAATGAGAGAGTGGTGACTTTCCTTTATATTCAGGAAAATATATTGACATACCAAGATAAGCACCACATGGATACTTGGCCTAGATATGAAAGTCCACATCATAAACAAATTAGAAGAGCAAGGAAAATATTACCTTTCATATCTAAGGATAGAAGAAGAGTTAATGACTAAACAAGTAATAGAGGGCTCAAATAAGATAAAGGGACCATTTTGGTTATATAATATTTAAAAGTTTTTTTACCAGAAACAAATCTAATGTAGTAAAAATTAGAAGGGAAAAAGATAACTGGGAAAAATCTTTGCAGGAAGTTTCTCTAATAAATGTCTTATATCCAAAATATATAAGACACTGATTCAAACTTATAGAATTAAGAGCCATCCCCCAACAGATAAACAATCAAAGGATATGAACAGACACTTCAGAGGAAGAAATCTTAGGAATTTAGGGTTAGAGTTAGGTTTAGGGTTAGAGTTAGGGTCAAAAATCACATTTAAAATTCTCTAAATTAGTAATAATTAGAGAGATGTAAATTAAAGCAGCTTTGAAGTCCTACCACATATCTATCAGATTTACAAAGATGACAAAAGTGGAAGAGGTACAATAGGGCACTGCTGTTGGGGCCTGTTTCCACAATCCGGCTAGCACCTTCTGTGGGGGTGCAAGATCCACCAACAACCAGCACCCAGAAAGCTGCCAGCACCCGCCAAAGCACAGGTTCTTTTGATCTGCCTTAATAAGGAAAGCAAGGTTAAGGTGTTGGCAAGCTTACTTTAATTCAGCATAGAAATAGCATTTACTTAGTGCAGGGGAAAAAGCCAACACCCTGAACTTCAGAGCAAATTATAAACAAATTACAAACATCAACAGACAGACCCAATACAGATTCATAGTTACCAACATCTAGGTTCAGCCCAGGAGCTCAGAACAATGGCTGGCCCAGAGTCACATGGCCACCACTGCTGTGGCAAAGAGGTCCAAGGAAGAGGAGGCCAACCTCTGGTTTTTATATCTTTGTCAGCTTCAGGGGTGAGTCACACACGTGACTTACCCAAGTGACCTAAAATCGTCACTAAGAGGCAACTTAAACCCACGTGGTCTAAGAGCCTCTGCTGTCCCAGACATGTAAACTAGGCCCTCCCTGGAGTTAGCCTCACCTTGGGCCCCACCTTAGTTGCCAATCCACACCCACATAGGTTTTACACCTAATAGGGGTTTGGGCCTGGGGCTTAACACTGAGTAAGATTCAGTGAAATAGCTGAATTACTCAAAGCAAACAAAAGCCAAACTCAGCAAGGGCACTTGTTGAACTAAGGCTAAGGAACCCATTTTGCTTACCAACACAGGGCCATGAATTGATCTGTCCATTCTGAAAAACAAATTGGAGAGGGGCAGAGCCAAGATGGCAGAGAAGAGGTAAGGGCTTATTTGTGCTTTCCTATATTCCCCTCCAAACAACTTTAAATAATGCCTGAAAACAAATTCTGCAGTGGCAGAACCCACAGAAGGATGGAGTGAAACAGCTATCTGGCCCAAGACAACTTAGAAAGGCAGAAGCAAAGGTCTGCCACACAGAAATGAGAGTGGAGCTCAGTCCAGTGCAGGTTGCACCAGCACAGTCTGTGCCCCAGCAAACCAGCAGCAGGCAGTGGGGGTGACTGAATCAGTGGAAGCAATAGTGGCTTCTGGAGCTCTCAGCCCACAGGTAGTAAGGGAAGGGGGATCCTAACAACTGGTCAGAAGGAGATTACAGGGGTCCCTTTGCTGGCACTAGGTGCAGGTCTCTGTTACATTGCCCATAGTTAGATCCTGGATCATAGTCCCAGAGTGAGGATGAACACTAGCACACCAGAGCTTGCAGCCCCAAGGAAGAAAGGACACTGGTCACAGTTCCAGGGTAGAAAAGAGTGTTCGTGGTCACGCATAGACCAGAGCACAGGCCAGGAGAGTAGTAAACACACCTCTCTTTAGATCATACTACCTGGGAGGAACAGAAAACTTATAGGTCCCCAGAATTAGCTCTGAAAAAAACTGCACAAAAAAACCTGAAACTCATAAGGGTGCCCCCTGCACTCCAGAAACAGAGCTTCACTTTAATGTGGAGTTAAAAAGTCAAGAAATAGGCTTGAAAAATAAGCAAACAACAACAACAAAAAGATCCTGCCCATGGAAAGTTATTATGGTAACCAAGGGAAGATGAAAACACAAACTCAGAAGAAGACAAGTCCAAACAGCTAAACCTAAAACTTCAAAGAAAAATGTGAATTGGTCTTAGGCCCAAAAAGAATTCCTGGAATAACTCAAAAAGGAGGTTCAAAATCAGATAACAGAAGTATATGAAAAATTGGGAAAAGAAATAACAGTAATGCAAGAAAATCATGAAAAAAGTCAGCAGCTTAGTAAAGGAAGCACAAAATAATACTGAAGAAAATAATACCTTAAAAAGCAGAATAGGTCAAATAGTAATAGTTACAAAAATCCAATGCAGAGAAGAGCACTGTGAAAAGCAGAATTAGCCAAATAGAAAAAGATATACAAAAATTTACTGAAGAGAAGAACTGCTTAAAAAGCATAATTAGCCAAGTGGAAAAAGAGGTAAAAAATTCATTGAAGAAAAGAACTTCTTAAAAAGTAGACTTGACCAAAAGTAAAGGAGATACAAAAGCTCAATGAAGAAAATAACTCCTTTAAGAAGTTTTAAGAACTCCTTAAAAATTGGAGTTGGGCAAGTAGAAGCCAATGAGTCCATGAGACGTGAAGAAACAATCAAACAAAATCAAAAGAATAAAAAAAGAAGAAAATATGGAATATCCTATTATAAAAACAACTTGGAAAACTGACCTGGAAAATAAATCAAGGAAAAATAATTTAAGAATTATTGGACTACCAGAAAGCCATAATTTTTTTTTTAAAAAAAAGCCTAGATATTGTCTTTTAAGAAATTATCAAGGAAAACTGCCCTGATATGCTAGAACCAGAGGGTAAAATAGAAATTTGAAGAATCCACCCATCACTCCTTGAAAGAGATCACAAAATGAAAACACCTAGGAATATTATAGCCAAATTCCAGAGCTCCTAGCCTAAGGAGAAAATATTGCAAGCAGCAAGAAATTCAGGTATTGTGGAGTCACAGACAGGCTAGCACAAGATTTAGCAGGTCCTATATTAAACAGTTGGAAGGTTTGGAATATGATATTTTGGAGGGCAAAAGAGCTAGGATTACAAGCAAGCATTACCTACCCAAATAATCCTTCGGGGGGAAAATGGACAGTCAGTGAAATAGAGGAGTTTCAGACATTCCCGATGAAAAGACCAGAGCTGAATAGAAAATCTGACTTTCAAATACAAGACTCAAGAGAAATGTTAAAAAGGTAAATAGGAAAGAGAAATTAAGGGCTTCAATAAGTTTAAACTGTGTGTGTTCCTGTAGGAAGATAATACTTGAAACCTCTAAGAACTTTCTCATTATTAGAGCAGTTAAAAGCGGTATACATAGACAGAAGGCATGGATGTGAGTTGAATATGATGAGATAATTATCTTAAAAAATAAAATTAAGAGGTGAGAAAGAGGAATGCACTGGATGAAGAAGAAAGGGAGAGGTAGAATGGGATAAATTATCTCACATAAAAGAAGCACAAAAGAGCTTTTACACTGGAGGGGAAGATGGGGAAAGTGGAAGGGAGTGCATGAACTTTAACCCTCATTGGAATTTGCTCAAAGATAGAATAACATACATACCCAGTTGATAAAGAAATCTATCTTACCCTATAAGAAAAGAGAAGAGGAAGAGGATAAAAGAAGGCGGTGGGTGACTGAGAGAGGTGAAGGCAGGTTGAGGTAGGCAGCAGTCAGAAGCAAAACACTTGAGGATGGACAGGGTTAGAGGAGAAAGAGATCAGGTTAAATAAGGGAAAAACAGGATGGAGGGATAGATACAGTAATCATAATTTGGAAAACATTTTCGCAGCAGGCCTCATTTCTCAAATATATAGAGAACTGAGTCAAATTTATAAAAATAAGAGCATCCCTCAATTGATAGTCAAAGGACATGACTAGACAGTTTTCTGAAGAAATCAAAATTTTCTATACTCATACGAAAAAATGCTCTAAATTGCTATTGATTAGAGAAATTAAAATTAAAACAACTCTGAGGTACCAGCCCACACCTCTCAGATTGGCTGATATGACAGAAAAGGAAAATGACAAATGTTGAACGGGATGTGAAAAAATTGAGACACTGATGCACTGTTGGTGGAGTTGTATCCTGATTTAACCATTCTGGAGAACAATTTGGAATTATGCCTAAAGGGCTATAAAACTCTGCGTACTCTTTGACTCAGCAATACCACTACTAGGTCTGTATCCCAAAGAGATAAAAAAAACATAAAGGAGAAGGACCTATATGTACAAAAATATAGCAGCTCTTTTTGTGGTGGCAAAGAATTGGAAATTGAGGAGATGCCCATCATTGGGGAATGGCTGAACAAGTTGGGATATGTGATTGTGATGTAATACTATTGTGCTATAAGAAATGACAAGCAGAATGATCTCAGAAAAGCCTGGAAAGACTTACGTCACCTGATGCAAAATGAAGTGAGCAGAACCAAGAAAACACTATGCATAGTGCAGCAATATTGTATGATGATCAACTGTGAATGACTTAGCTATTCTCAGCAATACAGTTATCCAAGATAATTCGTAAATATTTATGATGAAAAATGCTTCCAAAGAAAGAACTGATGGAATCTGAAATTTGAAGCGTATTTTTTTAACTTTATTTTTCTTGGGTTTTTTTTGTCTGTATTTTCCTTTACAACATGACTAACCTGGAGACATGTTTTGCATGGCTGCACATGTATAACATATCAAATTGCTTGCCTTCTCAATGAGGGGGAAGAAAGGAGAGAATTTGGAACTTCAAAGTTTTTTTTTTAAGTTAAAATTGTTTTTATATGTAATTAGAGAAAAAATAAAATTTAACTAATAATTTTTAAAACTTAGATATAAAAAACACCAAATTGTAACTAATGCCCAGAAATTAATTCTTTAACTCAGCTATACAACTACTAGGTCTATACCTCCCCAAAAGTTTTTTAAAGAGGAAAATTATATATATGTGTGTGTGTATGTATTTACACAACATTTATAACAGCTCTTTTTGAGTTAGCCAAAAATTGGAAGTGAATCAGGTATCCTCCTTTTGGGGAATGGCTAAACCAATTGTGGTATATGAATGTAATGGAATATTATTGTGCCATTAAAATGATGAAATGGACAGCTTCAGAGGAAACATCTATATGAACTGATATAGTGAAGTGAAGAGATAGAAAACATATGATAATAATAATATAGAGGAAAAACAATTTAATCCTTAGAACTCTCATCAATGCAAAAATAAACCATGTGACCAACAGAATGAAGATGACTCTCTTCATAGACAGGGTTGATAAACTTAAAAATGCAGAAAGAGATATACATTTTTTGGACATGGCTAATGTAGGAGTTTGTTTTGGCCAGACTATGAAGCTACAAATTTAAGAGCTTTATTTTGGGTTTTTCAAATTTTACCTAGCAGAGGATAGAGTGGGGGAGTAATGGAAGTGACAAAATAATTTTAAAATGCTTATTTAGTGAAAAAATAAAATGAATGCCTTTTAACATATATATATATGTGTATATACACAAATGTATATGTATCTCTATAACTCCTTAAAGAAGTTTTAAGAACTCCTTAAAAATTGGAGTTGGGCAAGTAGAAGCCAATGAGTCCATGAGACATGAAGAAACATTCAAACATGTGTATGACTATGTTTCTGATGAAACTAAGTTGTAATGTTCAGAATCTTTAGAGGAAGGATTTCCTATTAGTCGATCCTATTAGTCGATTAGTCGATTTATTCCCAGAATTAAAAATGCCTTTCTTAAAAGCATTCAGATCAAGTTTACTCCAAGAAAAATAAATCTGAACACAACTTCTGATGGAAAGGATTAAAATAGACAACTTACTTTCCCCAGCATCATTATGCTTTCTCCCCTGATGCTCTCTACTAACACTTGTAAAGATATCCAGAGATACTAACCCTGAAAAAATAATTATATACTAACCGTGGTATTCTAGCTTTACCATTATTGTACCATTATTGGATTCAACCCTGAGAATCCAATCTCTTATTCTCTAGTACTTGATGATATAGTTAGAAAATGGATAAAAGAAATGACATTCCAGATTAGAGTAATACTATTGTGTCAAACTCAACAGAAGCAAGGGCCACTAAATCATAACGTAAGAATCCCTGCAGGTCACATGTTGACTTAATTTTGAAATATAATATTATCTGTTTTATTTTGCTGTGATTGATTTCATCAAATATTTCCAGTTGCACTTTAGTCTGGTTTGGGCCGCTGCTCTGTGGAGTATTGTGGCTACATGCAGCTGGTGAGCTATGTATTTGACACCTCTTGTATTAATGTTGCACTCTTAACTTTGTATTTGGTTGTCCAAGGCCTTCAAAATTTCAGGAAGACTCTGTTGTCAAATTTTAGCATAATATCTACAGTCACAAAACAAACAAGGTGGATTTTTGGAAAATAGGCATTTCTGAAGGAGACATCCTAGGAGTAGTGGTTCACAAAACTAAAATTAATGAATTGTCACTGGTTAGAAAAAGTTGAAAAATGAACATTAACTGGGTAAGCAAAGATGAGCACCAGTATCAAATTCAGTGCTAATAATTATAGCTTACATAGTAAACCTAGTCAGCATTTAGATAATTTTATTAGTATAAAGCATTTTATATGTATTATCACATTTTATCCTTTTTTATCATCTCATTCTGAAGTATGAATGTAAATGTAAACACTAAATCCTTTGAAAATGTGTTCTTGCTGCATATCTGTAGTTGATCTTTATCCCTCAGCAGCATAAGCACCTTATTTTTATGTCAGTGTAGCTTTGTGTTAGGAGGGTTTCATTTACTATAGAGGATACAGCGCCTTTGGCATCAAAGAATTTATTATATAAGAAGTTAACTAAACAAAAAAAAGCATTGGATGAAGATAATAAATTATATGAGCATAGGATTTAGACCTAAAAGTTACTTTTGGGGTCATCTAGTTCACTAGTATTCCATCTTAATTTACTTATCATTTTACAGATAAATACCTTAAGCTCCAGCGAATGACTTGCTCGAGATTACATGGGTAGTTAAGAAGCATAACTGAGATTTAAACTCAAATCCTTTGATTTCAAATTCAGTGCCCTTTTCATTGTTCTAGTCTTCTTTTATGTGCTTGTATGCATGCTTACCTGCCTATTAATAGAAGAAGGTCAGTAAGCAAGTAAGCAGTATTTGTAATGTATGTATAGTGATACACTAGAAAAGGAAATGACAAACCACTCCAGTATCTTTGCCAAGAAAACCCCCTGGACAGTATTAGCATGGGATGGTCCACGGGGTCATGAAGAGTTGGACATCCCTGAACAACTGAACAACAAATTTATAAATTCATTTAGATTTTCAACTGAAAAGAGATTTTTAGCTCTTCATAAATGTTAAGAGCAGCTTCCCAAGAGACTGGTGGTAACTTTGGAAAATATATTTTAGGGGGACTGCTGTTAAGATTATGAAAATTGAGTATTAAAAAATCCTTATTAATTGCTTTAGGTCAAAGAAGCTTAAGCTACCAAAATCAGATCTGCTTTTTTCCCTCACTGCCTGTTGGTAAAATTTTCTTTAGTTTGGCAGCAAAGTAAGCCCAGTCAGCCTCCCTTTTATTTTAGTAATTTTTATTTTCTGAGGACATGGTAGCAATTCTTTGCTGTTTTTGTTTGTTTTGTTGCTGTTTTTGTTCCAGTTTGGCTGGAAAATGTCAAATGACTCATGACAACACTATCTCTTTTTCCTGGAATAGGAGAAAGAGAGAGGGAGAATGAAAGAGAGACAAATTTGGGATTTGTACCTAATTGATTGCGTTTTGATTTACTTCAGTTTTCAAAAGCCTGGATCTTCGCTTTCCTTTGTTGACTCATCATCCATATCCCACCCCCCTAACTGTGGGTGTTCTCTAAGGTTCTTGGGCTTGAGCAACACCTTCTACATGAAACCTTTCTTGATCTCCTTTCTTCCTCCCTACTACTAGTTCTCTCTCTCCCAAAGAAATCTCGTATTGAACAATGTTCCATTTATTCTCTTTATATTTATACGTACATGTACTTCTTGTTTCTCCTCTTAGGATGCAAACTCCTTGGGAGTAGAGATTGTTTCATTCTTTGTATATATTGATAGTCTAGCATTTAGCCTGGTACTTAGTAAGGATTTAATAAATGCTTTTTAAGCGGTTGATTGCCATATCTGGTAGAGGTTGATGGTGCTTTGGAGGGCTTGAAACAGTTCAGCAGAGATAGCCTCTTGGAGAATTTGTGATTGATTCTTTTGCAAAATTAAGTCATAAGAAAAAAAAGTTGCTAAAGGAAAATAGGAATTTAAATAGTTGTTAGCATTTGGGGTTAAGATATTTAATTCTGGCTCATGAGCTTCTTGGCCTGTTTAGACTAAGATCAAGAGTGCTGACTACTAAAAAAACTACAGGGAAATCAAATACATACCCATCAACAAGTTTTCAGCATTTGTCTCTGAATGAGAACCCTACAAAAATGTGGCTTCCAGTTCTCACCTTCTGTGATTCTGAAATGTATTTTCTTATGTGGCCAGGGAGAACATTGATGTATAATATCACATATATACTAGACTCAAATCAAACTGAGTCAACTCGAAAGCAATATGGGACTCATGGCTTCCTCCAAATAAGGGAGGCAGCATACTGTAGTGGAAAGAGCAAGAGACTTAGTCAAGATACCAGTGTTATAATTCTGGTAGGGCTGTCGAGCCATGTGTAGCCTGGGACCTCTTCATCGCCTCAGGCAGTATTTGCAGACATTATAATGGCATTATCCGAACTCCTAGTCTTAGAATTTTTTTGGCTTTGCAAAGTCATTGAAATATTTATTCTAGTAGCCTTAGCTCTGGAGGGAATCTTTTTCTATTCAGCTTCTCTGACAAATATAGATCAATAGATTTGTATATATGGTCTTTCCAATAATTGCTTTTTCTATCTTCTAAAATTGCCTTTATGTATTTATATATTGAGTAGTCTTCCAGTAGACAGGAAACCTTTACTTTTAAAATATTTATGTCTGTGATATTCTAGTTAGAATCACATAGGAGAAGGAAGTTGACAAGAATATATTAACTTCCACAATGCCTCTGTTGTTTATAACTAGGAATATAAAGAGAATAATGTTTTTAGAATAGAAAGTCCTATTGAGTGAGTAACTGGAAATAAGTTGTTAGTTTTTTTTTCTCTAGAGTCCGAGTGGATATCTAACTCATTTTGTAAAACTTAAAAGTGTTATGTAAATGTGAGCTATTGTTATTATTTTTTAATAAACACTTGAGAGCTAGATGTTTTTCCCCATTTTGCTGATAAGGAAAATCAGACAAAGGGTATAGATAACTTATCCAAGTTCACTAATAAATTCATGAAGGAATCATAGAATTTAGAGCTAGACTGACCTTAGAGATTTGCTAGCCTTATTTTTTCATTTTACAGATGAGAGGAAGAGAAGCCCAGAGAAGTGACTTACAAAATGAATTTAGGACTATTCTGGTCTCCTGACCACTGTTCTAGGCCTATGGGATGACACTGGAAGCTAAGTCTGCTTCACTTGATCAATGACTCTACTGTGCATTCATGTTACATTTAGCACTATGTTAAGTAATGCAAAGGATGTGAAAGAACATATAACAGGATTTCTACTCTCAAGAAATTTTCCTTCTCATTGGAGAGAAGTGGGAGAAAAGAATAACACATGAAATAATTAGAGAACAATTAAGTACCAAAGTATGTAATATTTACTGTAACTATAATGGAATTTTTAAATGGGAGGATGTGGTGCTATAATCACAAATGACATTGTGGAGAAAGGCAAATTTGAAATGGATTGTGAATGAGCATGTTGAGTATAAAGGACAGTGAGAAAAGCCTGACTGAATAAAGAGTGTGTATTGGGGAGTAGCAGGAAATTATGCTGGATGGCCACAATATCATAGTGGACCTGAAAGCTAAATAGAGGTGTTTGGACTTAATGCAGTATAATGGAGAACCTTTGTGGGCTCTTAAGAAGTAGAATTGCATTAAGAAAATCTTTTAAAAAGATTTCTGTAGAAGCAGTATGAAAGATAAATTGAAGGAAATCAGTTACTGGAGGCTGTTGTAATCTAGTTTCAAGTTGAAAGGGTTGGACTAGATAACACTGGATATGTGTTCTAGTATGTCTTCTAGTTCTGACATCCAATGAGTCCCAAAGATCTATTCTAGCTCTACTAATTCTAATAGTGGATGTTTATAAGTAATGAACCCACTTTCTATTTGGGGCGTACTTTAATATTTATAAACCTGTGTTCATAAGAAGTTAACCTTTTCCTTATAGAAGTGTTTCGTTGGAAATATTGGCAATGAATGACATTTTGAATATTGATTTTTCTTCTTAGACTGTTATAGTTTTTTGAAATCCTATTCTTGAGTAAGAGTATTATTCATTGTGTTGGTGTAGTGAATAGCAGTTCCTAACTTTTTCATTCTCTACCTCAGAACACTGGGTCCAAAAATTAAAAAGCAAGTAGAAATCAAAATGTATTTTTTCCAGTACTAGGTCTCTTGTAGAAAGAGCCTTCTTAGCCGGCATTAATTATTATTATTGCTCACATTTCTAATTCCCATATGGGGTAGGAGTGAGCCTGCTTTCTATAGGGCATTCAGGTTGATTCTCCTATGTTTCATTCCATAAATATGTTTGTGACCTTTGTGAGAAGAGAATGTGAGTTCTAGTATCCTAAACATTTGCTCTGGGTGCAGGTGTGGGAGGGAAGGGAATTCAATAGTAGGGAGTCTCATAAAAGCATTTTTTACCAGCTGTTATTCTTATATTAAAAACAGACCCATTTTTTGGTATAGCACAATAAAGAGAGTGGCTTTGTCTTGCATTGCTGCCCTTAAAGTAACCATAATCACAGAGAATAGACAGAAGTCTTGGTCCAGAGCTTCCTGTTTTCCTGCCTCTCATGGCAATGACATTCTTCAGGGATCACCACAGTGCTTCCCAAGTGGCAGAGGAGCATGGAGCCAGGGCTGGGAGTGGGGTGGAATTTGTTCCCCAGCTTGTTCTTGTTTTCTGAATTGGCAAGAACAGTTGTCGTTTTTCTTAAAGAAATACACATCAAATCACACATTTCTGCTTTGATTGTTATAAAAACTCTTCTCCAAACATTATCATCCAAATCTGCAGAAAAAAACTACTTTGAAGAATTTTCCATTCCACAGAGTTAAAATGTTCTTATGAAATGAGATGGTGGCATTGATTACAAAAGATGTCTGTCAGGTAAATTACTCATTTCCTCTTGGTCACTAACAATTATTAAATACTTACTGTGTACAAAACATTGTTGCATGTTAAGAAGGAATTAGGATCTATACCAGAAAAGGAAATGACATGAGCCAGTGGTTTAACAAAATGTGGAAAGGTAATAGGAAAGCAACTAGTTTTTAATGAGGAAGTATTGTCTCACTAAAATCACCTTTCTGTGATTCTTTATTGCTGAAATGGAAATAATATTTTAAAAATATATCTGAAGAATCTATAATAAAATTAACTGGTTGTATATTTTTAAATGTATGATTTTATTGCTGTTGGGAACGGCTCAGCTAGAGACAGCTAGGTGGTGCATTGAATAGAGCACCAGGCCTAGAGTCAGGGAAACCTAAGTTCAAATCCAGCCTCAGACACTTCCTAACAGTGTGACCCTGGCCAAGTCACTTAACCCTATTTGCCTCAGTTTCCTCATCTGTAAAATGATCTGGAGAAAGAAATGGCAAATCACTCCAGTGTCCATGCTAAGAAAACCCCAAATGACTGAATGTGACTGAAACAAATGAACAACAATGCTGTTCTACTAATGCAATCCACGACTCCTAAGCCTTAAGTACACAGTCTTCCTAAGCTGCTGTGGTCACAAATAGCCAACCCCCTACCCTATGGTGTCCAACCACCTGGCAGTTATCTTCTCTACATTTAGCTGAGCTGATCTTTGGGTGACAGATATGCAGTCAGTCCATCACGGGGTCTGTACATAAACCTTTTCCAAATTCAGAGCACTTTCTACTGCTTTTGCTTTCTGGATCTTCTAATGTCCCAAAGAAGCCTCAGTGTTAAACTTTAGAAGAGGACTTTGGGGAATATAATGATTGTGTTATTTTTGAGCAAATCTAATTTTTAAAGGGTATGAGAAAGAACATTAACTGAAAGAAGTCGTCAATTCAGGCAAGAGTAGAAAAACAGTAAGCTGATTAAATTTCTAGATTTGACTACGTGGCTTCTGATTTACTGATGTAGAATCAATAAAAATAATTTGAATATAAAGAAAAAGAAATATTAGGTGGCTGACCCTCCAAAATCATATATATATATATATACATAGGTCTGTAAGATATACATATATAAACATGTATACATATGAGAATATATATGTAATATATTATAAAGCACATATACATACATTTCATAATATAAACAAGCTATTCAGAGAAGAGGAAGCACATCAAAATCTCTTCAGTTATTTTTTTTCAAGACAGGTAGTGCAAAATGTACTATGTTAACTCCTTTCCTTTGCCTGAATTTAATTTCCCTGTTCAGAGATAATAGACAAAAGAGGCAGCAAAGATAAGAGATGCTGTTGGGCAGAAATTGAGGAACAATGAATGGAAATATATCTTTTACCTTTATTGCACATCAATGAAATGAAAGAAGAGAGTGCATTGGAGAGCTAGTAATAGGACTTCTTGATTAATATGCTTACTGCCAGCAGCCATTTGTCTGGCTTGTAGAGTATGATAAATTTGTTTTAATTGAGCTGACTACTGATTTTTCCCCAGTTATAGAAGTCTTAATTTCCAAGATCTGTAGTAAAGCACTGTGTGGATACAGGGAGATGGGAGGAAAATATCTTTCTAATAGAGACAGCTTTTGTTTTCCTCACTGTAAAGCAGGTGAACTTGTGGGTCCTCAGAGGGATGTTGGAGGGAAGTATGGTCATGAGTGTTATTGTGAAGTAGATTGAACCTATCATCTGTACTTGATAGAAATGAAAGGGGTAGGCACTATTGCAGTGTCTCTGACAGCTCTGCTTCCCTTATTGGATTAACAGAAAAGTAAGATGATTAGAGGATAATACTGCTCCATTATCTATACTTACAAAGAGATTAGTGTAGGTTTCAAAGAAATTAATGGCTTTTGAGTTAGCACAGAAATACTAATTAATGTCAGCGCTGGAGATGTAGAGCAAATAAAATCGGTTTTTCTTTGACTTTCATTTCTTTTGATTGTTTGCTGTTTTAAGATGTAGATCCATATTTTTCTCTTCCTTCACAACCTTTGGGAGTTTTATTTGTCCTCTTTAGGGGATGGTTAAATTTATTTATATTTGTATCTAGTTTTACAGAGTTAAAATTTGGGAAACTCCTCAGAAAACAATAATAAGTAGAGAATAGTTCCAGCTTGATATGTGCAATGATAAAGCATAAGGACAATTACCCAAATGACAGTCAAGTTTTGTTAAGACAGAAAAGCACTGCATTTTATTATTATAAATTTGTGGCTTAGATGGACGGAGATACAGTAGGAACATCAAGATGACTCAGGCAGCACATACAAAGACTGAGCATCTAGAGGCAGTATATAGAGAACAGAAGGAAGGATGGAAGGAGGGAGGGAAGAGAGTTGGCCTTTGACGTTTAGAACACAGATACTTTCTGAGTGACTTTGGGCGGGTCATTTAACCTCTTACGACTTGCCGGAAACCATCTGAATACTTAAGTTGCAGAAGAGTGCTGCTGTTCATTGGTAAGTGGAGTTTCTTACCAGGACTTCCCTACATCATTGAACTCAGATGTTTGGACCAATGAAAAAAAAAAAACTGAGCAACCCTCTTAAAGCTACTTTTTTTTTTTAATCCCTGAACCTCCACAACTTTATAATCACAGCTATGACAACTGAAGGAAAGATGGGGGGTATTCTCTCCAGATTATCTGGTAGAGTGGCAACAGAACTTTAAGGTAATTTAGCCGGGTTGTCTTTTCTGTATCTATCACACAGTACCCATTGAAATGTTACCTAGAAAACATGGCCTTATAACTTCTTAATCTCACACAATTTGACTAATGGGTTGTCAAAGCCTTTTATCAAAGTTCAACAAAAGAAGCCTATTTCACCAAGATTTTTTTTTTTCAGAACAAATGTCTCTTCACCAAAGCATTGTCTAAACATCTAGATGAGAGTTCAATTAATTACTTAATTTATGGAATAAAACAAGCGTTTCCATAGCATAATAAAGAAGATTGTTGCACATTAAACTGCAAATCTGTTAGATACATACTTGCTATTCCTTCTAAACATATAATAAAGTTATCATGTAAATTTTTCCCTCTTTTTTTCTTCCCTCCCTCCCTTGCCCTAGAGATGGCTACCATTAGACACAAATAAGTATATATACGTAAAATTATTTTATATATACTTCTGTTTATCATTTCTTTATCTGGATAGGGATGGTGTCTTTTTTTCATATGTCTTTTAGTTAATTTGGGTACTTATAATAGTCAAAATGACTTACACACTCAAAGTCATTTTTACAATATTGTATATACAGTGTTCTCTTGGTTCTGCTCATTTCACTCTTCATTCTGTTGTGCAAGTGTTTCCATGTTTTTCTAAGATCACCAAGCTCATCATTTCTTATAGCACAGTAGTATTCCATCACAATCATATACCACAACTTTTTTGAGTTGGACTAAGACGTAAACCTAAAATGACAAAGTATTGTAATTTTTTGTTTAGATGTTTTTTCTTGTTTTTTTACCTTGCTAATAGGATTTGTACTCAATGGGACTGGAATTCTTAGAATATGTTCTTTGTATAAGCTTTTAAGAAATAAAATTTTATTGAAAGCCTTACATTTCATGGGTATCTGCCCTCTTTCCAGAGACCTAGCCCTTATAAAAAGAAAATTAAAAAGTGGGGAAAAAAGTCAGCAAAACAACACATTAAAAATGTTTAATATTGTATATGCTTGTAGTCCCCCTACTGGAGTTGGGGGAAACCTCAGCCTCTAGGCCACATGTGGCCTTCTAAGTCCTTGAGTGTCTCCTTTTGACTGAGTCCAAGTTTTCCAGAACAAATCCTTTTATTAAGGGGATTTGTTCTGTGTAGTTTGGATTCAGCCAAAGGGCCACACTTGAGGACCTAGAGGTCCACATGTGGCCTCGAGGCCGCAGGTTCCTCAACCTTGCAAGACTATAAGTTTATTTGAAATTTTAATATTTTGATTCAACATTTATTTTAAAATTTAAATTTTTGTTATTTATTTACTGTTTATTATTTAATTATATTAATTATATTTATAGTATTCTTTTGTAATTTTCTGATGAGTTCTTATATCAAACATGAACATTTTCATATACAAAGAAGAGCAAAGAAGGAAGATTGTGTATGAAACCGGAAATCTCTGTTGTACGCAGATTCACTTTTTTAAAATATATATATTAAAAATCAGCACATTTGTTCTAGCATCCTTTTGTCTCCCATTGGACTTATTTTCTATTCATATTTTAAAAAGTCTCGCTGATGTTCTTTACTTTTTCTTTTTTAATTTTTTTT
The DNA here is from genome assembly GCA_028646595.1 of Phalanger gymnotis. NCBI lineage: Eukaryota > Metazoa > Chordata > Mammalia > Diprotodontia > Phalangeridae > Phalanger > Phalanger gymnotis. The sequence goes on along the minus strand of CM053626.1, from coordinate 60,601,325 downwards.
TGGCGTCACTGTTACTTGATTCCCAACCAAACCACTACAGTATAGGTGGCGCAGTTATTTCATAAATGAATGACCTGTGCTCTGCAAGGCTGAGTCACACTGTTCTCTAGGACTTCATGGTTTATTTGAATATGTTTGTGCTAAGACTTAGGGTGCAACATCTTTCATTACTGAAATCTAGAATAGGATCATCTCCCTAACTTTGATGTAGTGAGAAGTCCGTTAGATTTGGAGTCAGCAGCCCTGGGTTGAATATCATGTACTAGCTGTGTGACTTTTGATTAATCACATCACCCCCAATAAGTCTCAGTTTCCTCACATGTAAAAAGAAAGAATTAGACTAGGTAATGTCTCAAGTTCCTTCTAAATTTTTTTTAGAGCGTAACTTTCCCCACTTCCCCTTTTCTGTTTCACCGAATATGAACCACCAGCTTGGAATCCTGCATAGTGCTGTTTAATGTGAACCAAAATGATGTACACTTGAGTTTTCAAAACTAATCCGTCTTTTATTTCATTTCTTCCAGAACATAGGCAAACATTTCCAAATATTCTGAAGAAAGGTTACCTTGAAATTAGGAAAGATCATGACAGTTACTGGCAAAGCTGTTATGCTGAACTTTCACCATATAATCTATACTTCTACTGTCTTGATAACAGTGGCAATCAAAACCTTTATGCCACTTACCAGCTTTCATGCTTCCAGAATATATCGGTCCTGGGCAATCTTGAGACCAGAATGGTGGATACAGTCCTATCTGACAACACCCAGCTACAACTGAAGGCAGAGTCACCATGGGAAGCCTTGGATTGGGGACAGAAACTTTGGGAAGTAGTGCATGCTGCGGTGCCAACTTACATGGGGCAACGCGATGAACTGGAAAACTCATCAGTGCTAGGACATGAGGACTTTCTTCATACTCAGTGCTTACAGAAGTCCAATGGGCTCCTCCAATCAACTTCTTTCATAGACAGCTCTAAACAGTACCAAAACATCCTCAAGTCTGGGACACTCTATAGACTCACTGTCCAAAATAACTGGAAGGCTTTTACATTTGTACTGAGTAAAGCCTATCTCATGGCTTTTCAGCCTGGTCGACTAGATGAGGATCCCCTGCTGAGCTACAATGTTGATGTATGCCTGGCTGTTCAAACTGACAATCTGGATGACTGTGACTCCTGTTTTCAAGTCATCTTCCCACAAGATGTCCTCCGCCTACGGGCTGAGACTCAGCAAAGGGCACAAGAATGGATGGAGGCCCTGAAAACAGCTGCCAATGCAGCAAGGAGCTTAGGGCAAAACCTACAAGTCACTCTTAGAAACAAATCTAGGGACCAAATGGGTGGGCATGACCTCAGGAAGAGCAAACGTCAGTCTGTGACTACCAGTTTCCTGAGTATTCTCACAACCTTGTCCTTGGAGAGAGGTCTCACGGCTCAGAGTTTTAAGTGCGCAGGTAAGAAGCAAAGTATATTTTATTTCCATCCTAAAATATAATTAAAGGAAATTCAGAATACTATGAAAATATAGAAATTCCCTCCAGAAGCAAAGTTACTTCCCATTAGCGAAAGTACCTTTTCTCGTAACCAAAAGCAGTTTAAAAACATTAACCTATCCTCATGCAAACAATGATTGTAAACCATTTTATGGAGCTATACAATCATAGGATCATAGATCTAGTGCTGGAAGGGACCTAAAAAACTATATAGTCCACCCCCGCCCCCCACTACCACCATTTTCCTTATAAGGAAACAGAGGCCCCCAGAAGGGCAGTGACTTGTCTAGATTTCACCAGATACTCAGGATTAAAGGTAATTTGACCAAAGCATAAATAGAAGTGGAACGGACACCTTCTGTCTCTTGCTAAGGATTACAGCCACCTTAGGTCTCTGAAAAAGGATCATTGCACATTTGGCAACTAATGTTTGGTCCCAGGTAAGAAGTTTGGCTCCAGAGATAGACTCACAACTCTCTCAGAAAGGGCTGCTCCTAAGAAGAGATATGAGAAGACCTGCCCCCTTCCCTACCCCCCCCCCACCCCCCGCTTTGCAGAAGTGGAGGACACTGCATATATTGTCAGACTTTTTCAGTATTTTGGTTAGTTTTACGGAGCTGATTTTTTTAACTTCTTTTTTATTCTTTGTTATAAGGGATTGTTCTTTGGAATGGGGTACTATAGATATACAGTTGGGCAGTGTAGGTAATGTTTAAACAAAAAGATATCAATAAAGAGTACTGGCAGTTCCTATGGTCAATAACTTTTCTGGCAGTGATTTCATCTGATCCCCTTAGGTGAGAATTGGAAAGGAGAGTTTAGGTTTGACTAAAATGAAAATAGTCACTTATTTAGCAGGTGACTGTTCATACCCATCCAGTGAACCAGTGCCTCATTTTCAGGGGAAAGAATGGGACAGCTGATGTCTTTTGGAGCAACTGCATTACTATAAGATATAAAAACCGGGGTTTTAGTCAATTTATGATCTTTCGAAACTCTTCTTCTTTATTCCCCAAAACTAAATTTGTTGTTCTGGGAAAATCCTGATTTAAAGTCATTATCTAAATTTTATTATTTAAATAAAATATGATTTATCTATATAATAATTTAAATAGGATCCATTTTTTAAATCATCCTTCTTGAAATAAACCCCACTCAAATTTATGAACAATGAGGAATAAAGGAAGACTTTTGTCTAATAGAGAAAATTTGCATTCCTGTCTTTTAGATTTGTGGGTTTCAGCGGGAGGAGAATTTTTTTTTTCAGAACAGAAAGACTTTTTTTTTTTAAGGAACAAGAGAGAAGATCTAGGATTGAAGGATAAACAAGAAATATGTTCTTGGCTATGACTAAATTGTGGATTTCAGTCCTTGCTTTCTAAATTGAAAAATGAAACTTATGAACTAATGAAGATATAGTAGAAAAATACATATTTAGTGATATAATGATGCTGTCCCTTTTGGGGGAAAAACAGCATTTGCTTAAAAGTATATTGATTATTAAATGAAATGTAATTAGTCCTCTTTTGCTCATAATACGACAGTGATATTCAGCAGACATCTGTAGTACAGAATAGAAACTAAAATCTGCTAAATAGGTATTGTGTCAATCATGGAGTTGAGAGGGAGTAGAAGTGGTAATGAGGAAAGCGTTCAAGAGATATTGAGTGTTGTTGATTTGAAACTCTTAAGTTCACTCAGATCTCTCCTGTATTCTGTTAAGAATATTCTAGGAAAAGATGTGGTCTTGTAATTGGGGAGTGGGAGTGGGGTGGAGGGATAGGTGAATGCATAACAGGGATTTCTCTGAATCCTTTAAGTTTGAAATATTGTCGAAGGGAAGGATTTTGCTTTACTTAAATCCTCCTTTTATTTTAGGAAGTGTTGAATTCTGAATCCATGATGTATGTATAGTTTTTTCTCTGTTACTTGTCATCTTCTTACAGTCCTTTGAATACTGTCCTTTCTGTCCCAAGTAAGAATACTTTGTCTCCTGTAGGGGGCAGAATCCCAAAAGAAAAAAAACAATAACTTCTAAATGATGCAATGGAATATTTTTCTTTTAAATGTTCTCTATTGATAGTCTGTGCATCAGAGGTCATAATGGCAGAATAATATTTTTAAATGGATTTATATTTCTCAAATATTATTAGACTTCATCTTGATTCTTGATTCTTAACTTATTAGCTGCCTCTTTTAGCCTTATGACTAGACTAAAACATACATATACAGGTTTAGGTGGGGAAGGAAGAAAATGATAGAAAAATACTTAGCACCTGGAATATGTACTTTTAAATACCTCAACTTTTCATAATGTGTTAAGCATCAACTAATAGTTTGTAATACTTCAATATTTAGAGGAAATATTTTTTTCATGTTGACATTTCTTCTTGCCTCCCTTCCCTCCCTCCCCTTTTAAACATTGTAAGAATCATAAAATGTAAAAAGGATACAAAATTCCACTGGGTAACTCTTTCCTAGGGTATCGTTCATTTGCTGTTCCCCAGGAGAGCCACAAATGCTCGCTTTTCAGTTCACTAAGTATTGCAAATGGTCTTGTTTTACAAGATTCTTTCTGTAAGGAAAAGAATTTTCTATGTTCCTCTTTAAATCTTATACATGCCTTCCAGAGAGAATGTAGTCTAGCTTTTGAAAACTTACTTTACTTTGTATTTACATGACTGTATATTTCTTATTTCATATGCCTATGTTTTTACTACTTTATTTGATTGTGTGTGCATTTCTAATTGTAAGTCTGCACAATGTGTATGTATTTATAAAGGTTATTAGGGGATTATTATACAATCTTCAGTTTAAAGATTACCAGGTAAAATTTGATGGTTAGCTGTACAAATTGCTGAGTGGCTATAAATTATTCCATAGGTGTGTGTACCCAGAGTTAGATTTTTAAAACCAGTAAATTAAGAAGTCATTATTTGAATTACAAAAGTTTCTTAATTTTATAAAACATTTGATCTCTGATTTCCTATAAGTAATGACCATTTTAGTCTGCTTAAAGTACCATCAATTAGAACAAGCAATGCGTATCTAGTGATGAACATACTGCAAAAGGTAGAGGTTTAAAACCTGGTTCCTGTTTTCTAGGAGATGGAAAGATAAAATGAATATGTATGAAACCAATAGCACCCAGTAGAATCAAGTGCTAAACTATATGACATCATTGACTGCATAGGTGCTCTAGGAGTTCAGAGAAAAGGAAAATCAAATGCATCCTGGGATATCTCAGAGAATGTTGGAGCTGAAAGGGCATGTGAGAGCATTTTCTTGATCAGACTCCTAGAGTTACAGAACTCGAAGGGATTTTTTTCACAAATAAATCAACCAGAGGAGTGAAGTAATTTGTTCAAGATCCCACAGCTAGTAAGTAATTGATGGAGCCCCAGTCCACTTGTTCTTCCCCCTACGCCAGGTTGCCTCCAGGGAGAGTTGAAAGAGCTAGTGAAGAACTCATGCAGGAGACAGAGCTATAGCAGATTCAAAGGATGGAAGGATTTAGAATAATGGGATGTTGAAGCTCAGAAAAGTCATAGAATCATCTGCAGTAGTACCGCCCTCACATTTTATAGATGAGGAAACTGGTCAATCCAGCTAGTAATGACAGTGGTAGGTCCAGAATTTTTAGGTAGAGGAAGCTATGTGAGGGAGACAATGAGGCAGAAGTGAGGCCGACTGTGTTCATGGGACAATGGAGATACCTCAGTTACTAGAAGGGAGACAAGTAGAGAAAAATAAAATGGGAGACACAGGGCCTGGCAAGATTATAGAGGGCCTTGAAAGCCAGGAAAAAGAATCTAGATTTGATAAGAGTACTAAATAGGAGGCCCATACAGAGAATACACATATTATTCCATAAGTACCACATGATAAAAGTGATATTTAAGGGAAATTAGCATTTCAGTGGCATCATTTTACGCATATCTAATTTTATGAATAGCTTTTCAGGAATAAAGCTATTTAAGATTCGCAAATTGCTTTCTCACAACTACTGTGTGAGACTATGAAATCTGTAATAAACCATGTAATGTGTGATAAATTTGTAGAACCATGTAATATGTTACTTTAAGCCATAGGTAGGAGGTAGGTATCATTGAAATATTAATTGTTAGATAAGACGTTGTCATCATGTCCTTTGTTGTTGTCATTAGTAGTGGCGTCTGAACTTACTTAGGAGCCCTGGACTACCTTCAGTATGGGAAGCTCCCTCCCATTCATCAGTAACTTTACAGTCTTTGAGAGTTGCCTGGCTCAGAGAGTTTAAGGGACTTGCCCATGGTCAGCAACTGGTTTCTGTCAGAGACAGAACTTAAAGCCACATCTTCCAGCCTTCAGGGCTGGCTTTCTCTTCTTACATCCCCTTGCCTCTTCATCCGAAGGGTAAAAACCACCAATTAAGCATCCTCCCCAAGTGCTTCTGAATTAATGTTCTGCCACAACCAAGGGGCTGGAGGTTGGGAGGAAGCAGCCTAGCATCTAGAGAGGTCTGGATATGTATGAATGTATCTATGCAGGGAATTGCAGAATGGGAAACGTGCATAGCGTTTAGTTGGCAATAGTATTCTAAAGCAGTTTTGTTGAATTATCTGAAGATCTAGAAGCATAACTATCAGAACTCCTTCGAAAGAGAATTCAGCTGCTTATATAAACAAGCTGTGACAACACACACAAGAATGTTTTCAAGTCTTCCCATGTGTAACTAATGCCATCTTGAACTGCAAGCAGTGCTGGTCCCCTATTTCAAAACTTAGGTTGAAAATAAAAATTCAGGCCAAGGAGAGTGGGGGATAAACAGTGAGCCTTGGGTATTCCCTGCCTCATTTTTCACACTAGGCGCTTTCTGCTGTTTAACCTCCCCAGCCGCTGTGGGGCTTTATTAGGAAGAGCTCTCTGGGGGAGGGGGGATTTCCAGCCTTGGGGAGGGACAAGCTGATGGGGGAGAAAAAAGTTTTGCTGTGAATTCTTCTGCCATTTAGTGCAAATTCCTGTAATTACCGTCATTGTGTCCCGTCTGAATGGCACAGAATACAGGAGAAGCCATTCCTAATTGAGACCTTACAGGAGGTACAAATCCCTTCTTTGTTCAGCCTGACAAATTAGTGCCAGAAAGTGGCAGGGTCCGAGTGGAATCAAAGGCAAGAAACACAAAGATGGAACTTAAGGCTACAGTAATAACCCTCTCTTGTCCTGCAGGAAAAAAAATAATGACCAATGAAAAATGAAGTTTTTTTGTTCTAAATTCCCTTGACATGACAGCACCTCAGGGCTGCTCTATTTATTTAGTAAAAGTGATTAAATAGTAATACAACAGGGCTGCCCATTGTTTCCCATGCTACCCCCCACCCCACAGACCCCTGCTGGCTTGGCTAATTGATTGACAATGAACCTCTGATAAAGAAGTAAGTTGGGAGGACCTGGTGGGGACATTTTTTCCCTTTCTTTGTGTGCCGAGTGTGTGTGTGTGTTTTATTTCATTTTTGTTTGAATTGCACTCTCTGGTTTTTCTTTGTCCTCTCTCTCCCCTTTTCTCCCTCTACCCCTTTCCTTTTTTTTCCAAAGCTTTTCAGGGTCTGCTCCCAGCTGACATTCACAAACAGGTAGAGAGGAATTAGGATTGTGGTGCATAGCTTTTGACAAGTTTATCTTGGGGGCTAACTTCCCCTTCCCCCAGCTCTGGGTAAGAGAGCCACAGTGTGTGAGATGTAGTCCTAAGAGGTAAAAGGGGGGTGGGGGTTCAGATAGTTGGTGCATGAGGGTCAGAAAGAGAGTTCAAAAACAAGTTTTCCATTTGTGGGAACGGATGTCTGCACTGTCTTCACATAAAAGAAGTTTCTCCTCTATTTCTCTCTACTGCCTTCTTCCTTTCAATATTTGCCCTGACATTCCACATTGCAATCAGAAAGACTGTGAACTCATATTTTGTCTGATCCTCACTTCCAGATCACTTTGACCATATAAGGGTAAAATCTAGCAGAATGTCACAGTAACTGTATCTTGAAAGATGCTCAAAGTTTCATTAAGATGAGATATATAATTAATGGATCATCCTTTTATGTTCACCCAGCTCAGCTATAGCTTAAACCTCTAATTTAACAGACTGAAAGTTACAGCTGGGAAAAGAAATAATTTCAAGTTGCTAACAAAAAAAATAATATACTAAGTAAACAGTGCCAGCATTTCTAATATCACATAGCAACCCATGTGATAAGTGGAGGCCATTTTTTTTTTTTTGCAGAACTTAGTTACATGTATTATTGGAGTTTGGATGGGAAAGATACCTTTAACTTAGCTATACAAGCCTCCTGCCATGTTTGTGGTAGTTAATTATTCATTAAATCTGAAGGAAGCAATGTTTCCGTGTTGGTCATTGTTACTCATTGGCCTCAGGGCAAACTCTACAGGATGTCAGCTTTTAAGAGAAAGAGGAACTGATTTTCTGATCATCTGTACAAATGAGTTCAGGCAAAGTACTGTAGGCTTCCTAGTACAGAACATCATTACAGGCATTTTATATTGAACTCTAAAAAACTTTAAAAAACAAATTTCAGTGTCCAGTAAGGGAATCCTATTTGTAACCACGTCTTACATTTTCTAAGGAAATGGGGGACAGGGACAGAGTGTACATTTTATTTTTATGGCTGTCTCTAAACCTTATTTTAGCTCTTCCTTCCACATTTCACCTCCATTAGGCCAAAAGGCTAATAAGTAGGAAAATAGATTTTTTTGAGGGGATCTGGCAATAGGCAGTGAGGTGAAAGGAAAAAGAAGAAAAGCAAGCATGTGCGCGCGCGCGCACACACATATATACACACATACACACACACACCCAAACCAATCAATCTTGACAGTGTGAATTGTTTTTCCAGGTTATGTACTCCTTCTACCTAAGTTTTTATAATTTCTGGGATTGTGTCTGATTACCCTTAAAGAGCAGTCATCCCTTTGGTGAGAAAAACAGATCATCTGTAAAGTGGAGGTAATGACACTTGCCTTACCAGTTCTACTTTCAGGCAGCTCTCAGTGCTAGGAAGTAAGCTGAAATTTGTCTTCTTGTGACTTCCACTCTTTGTTTCTGGGTCTCCCCTCTGGAGCCAAACAGAAGCCATCACATCTCCCTAAGTCTTCTGTTTTCCACACTAACTATCCCTAAGCCCTTCAACCAGTTCTTAACATCCTTTATCTATGTGCATAGTGTGTTCTCACAGAAAAATATGAGCTCTTTCAGTGCAAAGTTTGGTGTTTCTCTTTGTGTCCTTAGTGCTTCTCACAGTGCCTGGCACTTGGTAGTTGCTCAGTCAATGCTTATTGAATTGAAATAAATGGAATTGCCTACCTTACAGAGTTGTTGCGAGGGAAATGCTTTGTAAATCTTAAGTGCTAGATAAGTGTAGGACATTGCTGCTGTTTGTTATTGGTTGTTATGGCAGTAGAAGAAAGAGGTTGCTGATAGCGAGGTCCTTGAGTAGAATGAGAAAGGTGATGTACCTTCTTCACTGTGCTCTGTTCTCCAGTCAGAGTCCTGGCAAACCAAGAGTGGATCTTTTGTGGGCAAGGACAACTGGCTTGGGAGCATAGCAGACTTTGAGCTTGACTGGTAAGGAGGAGCACCGAATAAAGTGAAAGAACACCCAGAAAAGAGGGAACAGAAAGATATTCTAGTGGGAACAACTTCACAGGAAAACTAATAGAACTTCCAAAGAAATGACCAGCGATGAATGACTTCTACGGGGTAAAAGAAAACAATGAGAAATCTCCAAAAGGAAAGAACCAAACTGCAAAAACAAAAAAAAACCCTACACCTTTAGAACAGAAAATGGACAGTCTGTAACAACCTCTAGAATGACTTAGAATAGCAATAAAAAATGTAAAGGAAAATCTGATATCTTTGAGACTGGAAATATGATTGCTGAAGGCTATCCATATCTCCTCCCATCCTTAAAAAACCACTTGATCATGCTACCATCCTACTGTTCTTTTTCCTGCAGCCATTCCCTAGGACGAGTGGGTGGGAGTCACAAGCTGTCCATACTTTTTGACTCAGTAATCTTACCTCATACTCTCTTTTCAACCCCTTCCAAACTAGCTTTCTGCTTCATTACTCAACTGAATTTCTCTCTCCTAAATTAATAACAATCTCTTAATTACCAAATCAAATTGCGTTTGCTTAGTCCTAATCTTTCTTGATGCATTTGACACTGTTGTCCACCTTCTCCTGAATAATGTCTTTTCTCTGGGTTTTTTAGTTCTTCTCTTGTCTGGTTGCTTCTTTAAAGTCTCTTCCTGAATCATCATCCTTGTCTTACCCGTTAACCATGGGCATACTTCAGGGTTTTATGGCTAAATTCCACCAATCTGGACCTTTTTTTCTCAGTGATCTCGTAAGTTCCCATGGTTTAAATTGCCGTCTGTGGAGATAACTCTCAGATCTAAACATTTAGCTGCTAATCTTTCTCTTAAACTACATTCCCATATCACCTACTGCCTTTTGAAAATTCAAATTGAATTTCCTGTAGGCATCTCAAACACAATATGTTTAAAACAGAACTCATGCTTTCCTCCCAATCTCATTCCTTTCCTGAACGTCCCCATTTTTGACAAGGGCACTGACATTTTTCTAGGCTCCTGGGTTCACAACCTCTGAGTCACCCATAGTTCTTCATTCTCCCTTTATAGCCAGTCAATTGCCAAGTCTTGTCAGTTCTGTTTCCATAACATCTCTTGCATCTTCCCCATTCTTTCCCCTCACATAAGCAGTATGTTTGTCTAAGGTGTCTAAGCATCCTTCCAAGTAAAACTTGTTTTAAATTGCATATATGTATATATACATACATATACATGCAAATATATGTAGAAATTAATAAATTAAGGATTCATGTGATGGATAAAAGAATATTATCATAAAGTATTAAAATATTATATGTTGATATATACACTAAAGCTCAGAAGGATGCTTAGCCACTTATTAGCTCTTCATAAATGTAGGCAACATGATTTTGTAGGTTATAAATTTGCTTTTCTGATTTATTCCTGGTATTCTTATCACAGAAATCACATGATATTCTTTGATACTGTTCAGAAGATGTAAAACCATTTTGAATTTCAGAAGATAGAGATCTTTTGATGGACCTCCCAGAACTTCATAGACCATAGCTGTGCTTGCCTTTTTTTTTTTTTTATTTCAACTGTTCATTCCTCCTAGTCTTTGTTACTGTACTTTGGTCTGAAAAGTTCTTGTACCCCTTTATGTTTAACTTCTTTTTTTTGGTTAACATTGTTCTCATCATGCGTTCAGCTCTAGCTAAATGCCTAAAATGAAAACCCAATTGTTCCCTGCCCCTTCATGTTTCCATTTTGGATAAAAGCTTTATATTTACTACCTTTTCCTTAGTGGGGATGAAGTAGGGGCAGTAGGAATTCATCCAGAAGTAGCAAAGATTCCTTTCTTATTTGCTAGTCATGTTTCTTGAGAATCCAGTCTTTTCATGGAATCATAGGGCTAAGAGGTAAGTACTTGAGATTTTTTAAAAATATACAATACCTAAATGAAAGTTACCCTATTATTACAAAAAATGCCCATAAGATTTCATAGCTTCTTTCAGTGTTTAGTATTCCATTTCAAGAGTTAGTTTCTTCTTTCTAGATTCCCTCTCCAGCTTAGGTATATTTGCTACATACATTCTGTCCACAGATAAAGAGTATCTTCGTGTGTCTCACATTTTAGAACCTAAAACTATAAAAGTATTCTTACATAAGATTTTAACCAATGGTGAGCAAAATGGTGATTGTGGATTGGTAGGGTGCTTACTGGATTTGGACTCAGGACTTGAATTGAATCTCAGCCAGTGTCATGTTGTGAGCATCAAGTGTCATAATGTTTGCAAAATACTTTGTGAATCTTAAAGCATTAGAAGATGTCAGTTACAGGTTAGTATTCCTACTTGTGTGAACACAGGCAAAACATCTACCTTTGGGTCTTAGGGTTGGACTAGGTGATCACTAAGCTCCCTTTCAGCTCTAGAGCCAATGATTAAGGTTAGTTTAAACTCCCTGACTACACAATGCTCCTTTTTATGCATCTAAAGATCAGTCTTGTTTTTTTTCTTTTTATTGATGAATCATTTTTGTTTTCAGCTTTTGATCCACATAATGAGCCCTTATTCTGTCATTACTATAGCCATTCATTCCCCATCTTGCACCTGTTTATTTCCTCTCTTACATGCTGACTCAATTTTTTTCCCTATTGAATGTCATTCTGTTAGTTCTTACCTCTGACTTAGCCAAGTTTGGTTTTATTAACTGTGGTATATACTTATACTATAGTAATATAGGCCAATACTGTAATGATAGTACTGGTCATTTCTCCTGATTTACCTCCTGGTTTGTTGTCATCTATCCAACACAGTAGAGAGCTCACTAAACTTGAAATCAAAAGACAAGTTTGAATATTAACATTGCCCCTTATTAATAACTACATTCCCCTGGGAAAATCTCTTAACTGTTTGAAGACTCAGTTTTCTCATCTATAAAAACAGGGATAATGTTACTTACACTTGTCACAAGGGTTCTATAAGAAAATTCTTTTTAAGTTCTAAAATGTTATATAAGTATGAGTTATTTTAAGCAGACATGATGGATTTTTTCTTTTGACCATCCCAATCACTCATAAAAGTATTAAAGGTAAAGCCCAGCAATGATCCCATAAGGAACACAAGGTTTTTTTCTCCCCAGGTTACCCATTGATAACCATTTTCAAGTCCAAACCCTAAATTGAGAACACATGGGAATGTTTTGGAAGGAGGCTCATACAATTTTCAAAATTAACAGAATTTTAATTAACCTTCATCACAAGAAATAAGTGTGCACTTATAAGTGTACCAAGCACAGTGCTTGGTACATAGGCACTTAATAAATGTTAGTTGACTGACTGGATGCTACACAGTACTTTTTGGGGAGAGGTGGGGATGATACCATTTTTTTTATGAGGGTAAGGTATTCATATTTTGCAAAAAGTTTGGAAATCACAGTTACTGTCAGTGATGTGCCAGTGGTCATATCTAGACCATATTTTCTTGTTATGATAAGTGCCTTATATAGAACAAAGTAAGAAGCTCAAGCAGCTCAAAGGCCTTGACAGAAATCATTTTCACCTCCATCTATCAGGGTTACTGTTCCGACACACAAGAGTGTTTCAAATTCAGTTTGAAGCACTTGCCCTTTTTCTTCGTCATGGATTTTTTTAATTCATTTTGGCCAACTAAAATGACATGCTTTGCCAACTGTAGTCAAACCTAACGAAATAATTGATACAAATGGTATGATGACTGGGAAGGAACCAGACTCAGAAGGGCAAGCAAAAAATTAAACTTGGAGGCTTAGTATCTCATTGGAGTCATGCGAATCAGCTTTATCTGAATAATTTTGGGGAATATTAAACTAGCTCACAAGATTGGGGTAATAAAACTGCATGTGATTAAAAAGTTGTAAAGCAGTGGTATCAAATTCAAATAGAAGCAGGGCCCACAAGAATATACATGAGGATCCCTAAATGCTGCATATTGATTTAATTTTAAAATGTAATGGTATTTATGTTTTATTTTTATTTTGTTCAATATTTTCCAATTACATTTTAATTTGGTTCTGGCCACACTTGGGAATGTGATCCCATATTTGACACCCCCGTTATAAAGCAGTGGTCAAAGAAAATATCAGTCAGTAAACATTTGTTAAGTACCTTCTCATTGTCAGACACTGTGCTAAGCATGAGGAATACAAAGAAAGGCAAAAGACAGTCCTTGTTCTCAAAGAGCTCATAGTCTAATGCAGGGCTGTCCAAACTTAGGTTTTGATTGAAACAATAGACAATATATTTTGATTTGCCATTTTAGTGAGAGCTCTGCAGTAGCTCAGCTTCCTTTACTAAAGTATTTATGTAAATTTCTATGCTCGTAGGTGGGTGTAATAAGAAGGCAGAATTTATGATTTCGAAGAGAATCATATGTATGTCTGAACGGTTCAGAAGCTCAGGATATAAGGAATTCTCTAAGTAGAAGGCAGAAGGATTAAAGCATTTATTCAGGCTCCAAAGTAACAGACCCATGAACCAGCCTCCCCATTTTGATATTTTGATCAAAAGCTTCCAGGCCCAATAAGTCCACCTCACAAGAGTAACCAGGAGGCCACAGAAAAACATGATGGTATTAAACCAAATCATATTCATGCTTCCCCTCTCTGGTAAGAAGATTACCTACTGCCCTCAAGTCCTTGCTCAGCACTCCTCGGTCCACACACTGGTCGGCTCTG
>CM053626.1:60565599-60587017 GCA_028646595.1 Phalanger gymnotis | reverse complement strand
TGAAAGAGGGGAGGGCTGACTGGGGAATGAGGCAATCAGAATATATGTAATCTTGGAATGGGGGGAGGGTAGAAACGGGGAGAAAATTTGTAACTCAAAATCTTGTGGAAATCAATGTTGAAAACCAAAATATTAAATAAAATAAAACCTTAAAAAAACAACATAAGTTATAGAGTAGATGTTGACTTGCATTGGTAAAGGTTTCCTTACTGGGTATTCTTCACACAAATGAAATCATAGGTTCAATCCCTATTCTCAATACTTACAAGTACAACACTGGACTTGGAATCAGAAAGACCTGAGTTCAAATGCTGCCTTGGACATGTACTAGCTGTATGACTCTGGGTAAATCACTTAGCCTCTATTTGACTCAGTTTTCTTATCTATAAAATGGGGATAAAAATAGCACCAACCTCGTAGGGCTGTTGTGAGGATATAATTTTTGTAAAGACAATATTTGTAAAGCATTTTGTAAATCCTAAAGTGCTGGATATTGTTATAATAAATGTTATTATTTTTAATAAAATGATCAAGAATTTAAAATTGTCACTATGTTGCACTTCCTCTCTTGCTCTGCATCCTGTAATCTAAATTAGAAGCATTTTATTCAAATGTGACCACCTCATCTCCAAAGTTCTTCTAATATCAAAACTAAATTTCCTAGCACGTGTTTCAAGATAAGCCATCTGGTAACTATCAGCATTATCTAATTCATTAGTATTCATACTCTTTGTTTCAGAAGGATAAACCTACTTTCTATCTCATATTCAAGGTTCATCGATTTTAGCCTCCTGCTTTTGCCCCAAGGTCCAGGGATGCCTTTTCCCTTCCCATCCCTTTCTCCTTCTAAACTTTGCCCAAGATTTACCTTCTTCTTAAAACTTTCCTTGAATTGTCCAGAAGGCAAGTTATCCCCATTCACCCCATAGTCTTTCAGTACTAAAGCATTTGCAGCTGTATTTGTTCGTATATAATGTAAAATAAACACTAGAGACATTAAGTGCCAATAATACAAACTAAATACTTTATTAGGTTCCAAAATGAGAAGATGGTAGCATAAGTAGATTTTAGTATAAATCCATAACCCGCCTTAAAGAGCCTGCCTTGGCATTCATGGCTCCCCAGTCCAGGTATCTCCTGTACTCTCCAGGTCTCAGCAAGTACTGCCGTCCTCTGTAGTTGGGCATCTCATACAGGACCCAGCAGCCTTCTAGCACATTGAAGGAGTGGATTTCATTCAGTCGGAAACGGTCATGGATACAAGGGCAGTCATCGGTGAGCTCTGACATTAGACCTTTATATTCTTCTCTCTCATACAGTCTCATCCTATGAGAGCCAGTCTGCTTGGGCAAGAAACAGAAGGGAAAAAAACTCAACAAACTGAGTCATTTTTAGAATTCAGCTCATTGATGGTTCAGCATGTTAATATATTTTCAATGGATGAACAGATGAAAGTTAAATAGAAATACTGAAATTACTTTGTGTATTTCTGATATTCCTTTGATCCATAGAGGCTAAATCATTAAATATATCTTCTTATGACTTTCTTCTATTTATTGTTTGGGATAAAGAAGCTTGATGGAGGTCATACTATAACACAGAAGTAGATAAGAATACATCCTTCTTGAAATTGCTGTTGACATCATTTTTAACTCCAGCCAGATGGCACACTAGATAAAGCACTAGGCCTGGAGTGAGGAAGACCTGAATTCAAATCTGGCCTCAGACATTTACTAGCTGTGAGATGTTGGGCAAGTCACTTAAACCCTTCTTTGCCTCAGTTTCCTCATCTGTTAATTGGAGATAATAACAGCATCTATCTCTTGGGGTTGTTTTGAGGATCAAATGAGATAATATTTGCACCTGACACATAGTAGGCACTATATAAATGCTTATTACCTTCCCCTTTCCCCTACTTCCAAATGATCAATGGAGGAATTTGTCTACTTTTTACTCTCTGAATTTCTGTATCATAGGGCCACAGTTAGCATATATATTACTGGATTTTTTTGCTTTTCATTTCTGAATAATTTCTAAAAATGGACTTTTGAAATCATTTCTGGACTACAAAATAATGCTAGCAGATATAACAAAAAGCATCTGATTATTTTCTATAGTCATAAATTCCTCCCTAGAGTCAATTTCTCAGCATCTTATTAGGCATTTCTGCTGTATTTATCTGTGTTTGGGCCACAATTAGAAACTCACTAGAACTTTGTCTTCTTTTCTGTTTTTTTTTTTGAAAAAACTTTCTAGGCCCCCGCCCCTTCAATTTTTAGCTAATGGAGGCAGAACTCACTTGAGGTATCAGACAACAGGACCGAATGGTATCATTAAAGCCCATCCATTGCTGGTAGTCAGGATATTCTCCCCTTCTCAGGTAATACTGATGTCCTGAGTAATTAGGATGCTCGTAAATCATCCAGCAGCCACTGTCCACCCTGATGGAGTTGCAGCGGCTGAAGTAGGCCTGCAGGTTGGGGTAGTCGCTACTACATTCATAGCAGCGGCCCTGGAAGCCTCTGTCCTCGTAGAAAGTGATCTGCAGAGGGAGAAGAATTCAGGGCTTTGTTTCCTCTCATCTGCCCCTTCAATTGCGGCATCTTTCCATTTGGGACCCTTCCCCCGCCCCCAGAAATACTTCACTCACCTTTCCCATGTCTGGTTGGCGATGGATGCAGTGTCCTAGTGAGAGCGGCAACGGCCGCTCATATATATAGAGCATTTCTGCTGCTGCATTGGCAAGAACAACAAAAAAGGGGCCCAGTTTGGTGCGTAAGGGGATTTTGTGGTTTGCTTTTTTATTCTGCCTTTAGTGAAGAGTGTGCTATGCTCTGCTTTCTCTCTGGTGCATTCTAGTACTGTTCTATACTTGCTATTGGGGGAGGAATATAACCATTGGGACAAAGACAGTTCATTGTTAACTCACTTTGTTTGGCTCCTTCTTTGTTCTGAAGCACGCAGTTCTGCCCCATATGATAGGAAATTCTCATTTCTTGCTTTTCCTCTACGCTTGGAGACAGTATGTGCAATGTCTCTTTTGGAAGTTTTCTCAGGAGAGTGGGCGTGTCGGACTTGGAATCACAAAGACCTGAGTTAAAATCCTGGATCCTAGATGCATAACATTTAACCTATTTCTGACTCATTTTCCCTACCCGTAAAATGAGGCTGGTAAGAGCACCTATTTTCCAGAACTGTTGTGAGGCTTGAATGAGATAACATTTGTAAAGTGTTTTTTCTATATAAATGCTAGTTTTTATTATTATTATATGAGATCACACAAGGAAAACAAACTTTGTGTTAAAGTTATATGAAAATATCACAGTTTCCCAGAGAGGCTGCCCATGCTTCAGAGGATGGCAGCTGCCAACTGATCACAGTTGGCCCTATCCTCAGAGTTATTCTGGATACCTACAGCTAGTTACGGTGCCAAGATTGTTGGGCTTGGAATCAGAGAACTTCTCTTCAAATCCCAGATCTGCCACTGATTACTATGTCTGTGATCCTGGGCAGATCATCTTGGCCTCTAGGTGTCACAGCAGCGAGCACTGGATCTTAAGTCAGGAAGATTCGGAGTTCAAATTGGTCACGTTAACAGCCAATTAGTTAATTACTAGTTAATTAGCCAAATTAGTTAATTAGCCACTTAGCTAATAGCCAAATAGTTAATCACAAAGTTAATAGCTGTGCGATTCACTGGCAATTCCATTAACCTCTCTGCCTCAGTTTCCTTATTTGTTTGAAGATAATAATAAAATCAAAGTCGGTTAACAACCAACTGTCTTTGTTTCAATGGCTGTGTCCTTCCCCCAATAGCAAATCTAAAAAATTCTATTTATTATTATTATCATTACCTAACTTCTTTGAACCTCAGTTTCTTCATCTGTAAAATGACCTCCTAAGCTCTAAATCTGTGAGTCTATGAGTTCAGTACTGGAGCTAAATTCAGGTTTTGATTTCTCCTTTGAAGTCCTTTAAAAGGATGGGGTCCTAAATGCCTAAAACGAAATTAGCTATAGTGGCAGGGGGGTGGGGGAGAGTAGAAATAGTATGAAACCACTGGGGACCCAGCCCACTTGTCCCATCCTATTTTCTTCTCTTTCACAAAGGCCAAGGTTTTCTCTCACTACTCTTTTGGTATCATTACAACCACACTTTCATCTAGTTCCTTTCTGCCAAGATCTCCAGAAAGGGATAACGATAATGATAGCTAGCATTTATATATCGGTTTAAGTTTTACAAAGCATTTTATATCTATTATCTGATGTGAGCCTACAATCTCACTGAGGTACTGCTATTAGCCTCATTTTACAGATGAGAATACTAAAACCGAGAAGTTAAAAGACTTGTTTAGGATCACACAGCTAAGCGGAATTTGAACTCAGGTCTTCCTGATCCGAGGTCTTGTGTTCCCTCTACTTCTCTACCTAGCTGCTTGCTTCTCCTTTACCCTGTTGGATATGAAATAAGCACACAACCCCTTTGTGGTATTATGACCTATTCTGATGAACAGCATATGTGTGCAATGTCTTACTCTGTATTGTGAGACCTAATTTCGTTTTTGATCATTGTGACACCCGAAATCCACCAATCAACCAATCAACACATACTTACTCAGCACTTATTATTTACCAGGCACTGTACTGGAAATAAAAAGATAAAAATGAAACAATCTCTGACTTCAAGAAGCTTATATTCTAATTGGGGTGATAACACGTACATCTAAGTAAATACATAATCTATAAAATGAATAAAAGGTAATTATGATAGGAAGGGAGGTCAAGTGAGGGGAGAGTACATACCAGGCAAGGGAATAACCAATGCAAAGACATGGAGAGAGGAGATGCCACACTATGTATATGGAGCAGTGGGTAAGTCAATGTGACTAGATTGAAGACTATAAGGAGTAAAGTGATGCATTAAAAAACAAAAAAAATGGAGAGGTAATATAGGATCATGTTGTAATAGTTTTAAATACCACATAGAGGAGATTATATTTGCTCCTTCATGCAACAGAAACCCCTGGAGTTTACTGAGCAGTGAGTGAATGAGGGGACATGAACGGACCTGTGCTTTAGGAAAATTGTTTTGACAGCTGTGTGGAAGATGGATTGGTGTAGGGAGAGATTTGAGGCAAGGAGAATATTTAGGAGGTCATTAGTCCAGACCAGAGGGAATTATATTCTAAACTGGGGTGGTGACTGTGTGAGTAGAGAGGAGGGGATGTATAAGAATAATGCTGAGAAGAGAGATTTGGTAATCGAGTAGATATATGGGGTGACTGAGAGAGGGGAGTTGATGTTGACACCAAAATTTTAACCCTTGGTGATTGGGAGAATGGCGGTATTCTCAAGAGTAGTAGGAAAATTCAGAAAAATGTATGGGATTTGGGGGAAGGATGAGTTCTATTTTGGGATGTCTATAGGATATCCAGTAGGCAGGCTATTGGTGATGTGGGACTGGAGCTCAAGAGAGACTCTAGGTCTGGAAATATGAATCTGGTCATCATCACTGTAGATATCTCCTCTCTGAGGAATGATTGACTGAACCACAGTTTAGCTATGAAACCCGAGGTGAGGGAGATGTCTGCTGTGAGTTCTCTGCAATCCAGAAGAGTAACTGAGTCAGAAGCAAGTACTGTAGAGTTAAGCTGACACATACTAGACTGGAAACCCAGGCAACAACAAGAAAGGACTTTGGGAAGCTTGTGAAAATTCCTTGGATTCTGCCCCACCCCTAACCCTCAAGGACAAATCAGGTTGACCTCAGTGACAGAACAGCAGTGAGCATGGGAGGGAGGCATCTTGCTCAAATGCTAGATTTCCACAGCTAGAGCAGTGGCAGGTGAGAGGCAGACTTTGAAGACCTCAATTTTATTTTATTTTTTACGTCCAAGATGAGACTTTTCAAAGGACCTTTCAGGTAGGAAAAGAGAGGGAGCTACAAAAAAAAGTCAGACATCCTTCCTTCCAGTTTAAAAAAATGATTGAAATATAAAACCTCTGTATCACATAAGCATAGTCAAGCAAAACAAATTCCCTCATTAATCATGTTTAAAAAGAAAAAAGTGTTTCTTATTCTGAATGTTGTTTTTCTGTCATTATATGTGCATCATTCTTTTTTTATCAGTCCATAGGAATCATGGTTGATTTTTTTTAGTTAATTAGAGTTCTTAAATCTTTCCAAATTGGTTGTTTTTACAGCATTAATGTTAAAGTATAACTCACTAAAAAAAAAGTGAGACATAATTCATCGTAATAGATATGAGGGACCCAAATTCAAAAGCTTCGTAAATTGTAAACTTCGTCTTTATCTGTGCATGTTCCCCCTGTTTATGTCTCCTTGTGGTCCTCCATAGTAAATCTTTTTGTAAGTACCTGGGATAGTTGTGTGTTGCTTTGAGAAGCAACAGGAAAGGAAGTTGGGAAGGCAAGGAACCTTTTCCCTTGAATATGAACCGGGTATTATGAAATTCAGGAAAAGAAGAAATGAGAGCATTAAAGAACCAATAGGGGTGTCATTGAGATAGGTTCTGGGGCTTCTTGATGCAAAAGAAAAACAGCTCTGAGCTGCAAGTCTTGGTAAGGGGAAAGACCATGGTGGCACCTTCCTACCAAGGTGCTGACTTTCTTCAAAGCACCACTTTTTTCAAGTTTTGTTTCAAGTTTCTAGTTTAAATACACTCCAAGAGTCTTTAGAGCTTAGGATATTTTGTCTTGGCAGATTTCTTTTTGCTCTTGTTTATTGGTTTATTGATGTCTTTCTGGGCTATAAATGGACATTTGAAAAAATAAATTGAATGTAATTCACAAATTCTCTAAATGTATGAATTTGAACACTCTCAGGGGAAAGTGATGCTCTTTCTCTTAAACACTGAGATGGTATCTTTAAGAAAATTTTTTAAAAGGCTCGCCGTGACCCATTGGAAAATAATTTGGATTAATGCTTTGTCTTTTTTCTTTACTTTATTAATTAATTTTTAGTTTTCAACATTCACTTCCACAAGATTTTGAGTTACAAATTTTCTCCCCATCTCGCCCCTCCCACCTTGGCAGATTTTCTTAAAGCTAAAATCCCACACTTAAAAAGTTCTTTCCTTGAAAAGAGGGGTGTGTGTACATATTTGTTAAACATACTTTACTTGCAAGTGAGGAAAATTAGCACTCAAACATAGTCAAATGTTTTTTCAGTACTGAATCAAAGAGAAGAGATAAAAATTAACAGCTTATGTTTTACATACAAAAATATAATGAACTTTTGTATAAATAAAATGTGATATTTTATTTATATTTATATATCAATTTTATATAAATGTATATTTTTCAAATAGATTTTTGATTCATCTCATAATGGAAAACATCTAAAACTTTAATATGCAAAATGATTGGTTTGTGTGAAGAAAATCAGAGTTGTTTCTTCTTTTAGGGAAGTAATTAAGTGGTAAATGAATATATGTGCATATGTTTGTATATATTTATGTATGTGTTTGCATAATACATACATACACACATTTACTCTTTTTATCTCTTTAGTTCTTGCTTTAATTCTTCTAGAAATTCTTTCTTTGAGACTTTGCTTATAGATATTTTCAAGTCATTTTCTTCCGTGTTTGTGTTTTGAGCTTTCTTGTCACTATAGTAACTCTTTATGGTTGGGTTCTTTCCTTGTTTGCTCATTCTTCAAGTACACTTCTTGACTTTATATTTGTTAGTTTGGGGATCTGCTCACTTCTGGGGAAGATATTTGGCTTGAACTTTGGTCACTTTCACAGTCTGGGAGCCCGCAAATTTTCAGTGTCCCCAAAGTGGTATAATCCTGGAGAGATCTATTCACAAACTTCCTTGTCTGAGCTCTTCTAGTTACTGATCCAGGTTTGGGTTTGTTGGCTTGTATGTAGTTGAATTTTAGTAGAATGCTACTGGACTCAGTCGCTGGTAGCTTCCTGGAAGGTTTTATAGGTTCAGAACAACTGAACTGCTGGCTCCCTTTTAGTCTTGGTCTTCCCTGTTTTTCCCATTATATGTATATGTGCTGGACTAAACATTAGAACTGAGTCGCTGCTCTGTTCTTGGGGTCAGAGTCACATAACTAAGTTTCTGAAATTTGTTTTATGCTCTGTACTCAGCTAGCCACCACCCCTACCTCCACTCCCCCCCAAAAAAACTTTACAAAAAGTTACATCTCTCTGCTCTGGATTGGTGACTCAGAACTGGGTAATGAGGGACAGAGTTTCCAGATGGCACCCAAGCATTTCTACTCTCAGCATTAGTTCAGGAGACCTCTGAGATCTCTTTCTGCTCTGGAGCTTTTTAAAATTTTCTTTTCTGTCCCAGGGCCCTGGAATGATCCTTCTCCAACTGCTGCTGAGCTACCCTTTGACTGTGCTCCTTCTAGTCAGCCTCTACCCTAGTGTCTGCAGACCTCTCTGATTCTTCACAAGCTGCACTAGACTAGAAAATTACTCACTATGACTTTTTCTTGGCTTTCCTTATCAGAATTTTGTCTGGTGCATTTTCTTGGCCGTCATGTTTGTGGGAGAGACATATTGGGAGAGACAGACAAAATACTCCACCATCTTGATTTTCTCCCACTGCACCCCCACCCAAAATAGAGGTTTTAATGGAAGGGAACTGCTATTGGACTTAACACGAGGGAATGAAATTAAGAGCACAAGAAGAGACATTGATTTTGGCAAGAAAGAAAACCACTTCATCAGAAATTTGAGCAATGAAGAAAATGAGGAATGATGTTGAGGGATTTTGAAATGTGGAGTAAGAGAGAAGAGAGTTTTTGATGGATGACCTCCAATTTTTTCTTCAGTAAAGTAGTAACTAAGGTCCTTGAATGAGAAGGAAAGAAGATGTTGTAATGTAGAAGTTTGAGGAAAGAGAAAGATTAGAATAACTGCTACAGAGAGTGGGATAAAGAGTCAATAAAGGAAGAAAGAATAAACAGATTATTACGTAACAGTGCTCAATTGAAATTAGATAAAATAAATTTGTAGTGAGCCAGTTAGCACAACTGTATGACTTCATTTTGTTCTGAACTTAAGAAATAAAACATACATTTCCATAACAGTAGAATGGAAAAAATGCGATTGTGCATGAAACTGCAAATCTATTATGTACAACTTGCTATAATAAAATTACCATGCAACTTTTTTCCCTTTTTTCCTTTTTTTCTTCCCTTCTCCTCCCCCACCCTAGAGATGGCTACCATTAGACACAATTGTATGTATACACATATACATATATGTGTGTATGTGTATATATGTATATATATATATATATATATATATATATATATAGCCATCTAAACATATTTCTATTTATCAGTTCTTTCTCTGGATACAGATAGCATCCTCCTTTATAACTAGGACTACAACTCCTTTGTAATTCTTTTGGGTATTTATGATAGTCAAAATGACTTAGTCACTCAAAGTTGTTCTTAAAACAATTTTGTTGTTACTGTATGCAACATTCACTTGGTTCTGTTCATTTCACTCTTCATGATTTCATGAGAGTCTATCTATGTTTTTTTCTAATATCATCAAGCACAGTAGTATTTCAACACAATCATATACCACAACTTGTTCAGCCAGTCCCCAATTGATGGGCATCCCTGCAATTTCCAATTCTTTGCCACCACAAAGAGAAATGTTATAAATGTTTTAGAACATGAGTTATTTTCTTTTTTCCTTAACCATCTTGGAAAACAGACCTAGTAGGATGAAAAGGTATAGGCAGTTTAATAACTCTTCGAGCATAATTCCTGATTGCTCTCCCAAATGGTTGGATCAGTTCACAGTTCCACTAACAGCGAAAATGTCCCAATTCTCTCCAACATTTGTTGCTTTCCCCTTCAATGATTTTAGCCAATCTGATAGGTGTAAAATGATATCTCAGGGTTATTTTAATTTGTATTTCTCTAACCAACAATGATTTAGAGAATTTTTTCATTTGACCATAAATCGTTTTGATTTCTTCATCAGAAAACTGCCTATTCATATCCTTTGATCATTCATCAATTGGGGAATGACTCTTGATTTGACAAAGTTCTTTATGTGTTTGAGATATGAGACCTTTCTCTGAGGATCTGTCTATAAAATTCCCTCCCCCCCAATTTTCTGATTTCCTTCTGATCTTGGCTATATTTATTTTATTTGTACAAAACCTTCTTAATTTAATGTAATCAAAATTATCCATTTTACATCTCACACTGCTCTCTATCTCTTGTTTATTCATAAATTGTTCATGTACCTATCTAAAAGTCTGATAAGTAATATGTTCCATGTTCTTTAAATTTTCTTGTAATATCTCTCTTTATATCTAAGTCATGTATCCATTTTGATCTTATCTTGGTAAAAGGTGTAAGATAGTGGTTTATGCCCAATTTCTTCCAGACTGCTTTCCAGTTTTGCTGACAATTTTTTTTTTTACCAAATAATGAATCCTTATCCCCAAAACTTAAGCTTTTGTACTTGTCAAATATAAGGTTACCATATTCATTTGCTGCTGTAAATTATGTGTGTAATGTGTTCCACTGATCTGTGTTTCTATTTCTTAGTACCAGATAATTTTGATAATTACAGTCTTACAAAATAGTTTAAGATCTGGTACTGCTAAACCTCCATCCCTTACATTTTTTTTTCATCAGGTGCTTTGATATTCTTGACTTTTTGTTCTTCCAAATGAATTTTATTGTTGGTTTTTCTCTAATTCAGCAAAATAATTATTTGGTCATTTAATTAGGATGGCATTGATTTTCTCAAGCTGCATTCAGCAACATATGAATAAGAACAGAGATGATGGATGTGGGGGAGGTAATCCAGAATTTGATTTGACAAGGCACAGCTAGCAACAGGACAAGGAGACAAGGAATTCAAGTATAGCTGATAGTATGTAGTTAACTAGGTTGGTCAATCATAGATCCAAAACTGTGAAGGAAGTCAAAGCCGGAGAAATGAACTGGGAGAACCAAGCTGGCAGACCGGAGCCCGTCATGAAGACAAAGACAAGGAGATGAAGTTGTGGTCAGAGAAAGGAATATCAGAGTTCTGGATCACAGAGGTGGAACAGTTACAGGGTGGCCAAGGTATTAAAGTGGGATATTAGTCTATACATATATATATGTACATATATGTGTGTGTATATATATGTATACACACATATATGTGTATACATATACATATATATGTATATATATAATATTGAAATCCCCAAATATTAGGGCCAAGGTTGGGCTGAAGAGAAAGATTTTTTAAAATACAGGAAAGCACAATTATACGGCCTCAGCGACTAACCTAAATTAAATATTTCTTTGGCTAGTTATGTTTTCGTTTTTAAAATAGTGCTGGAAACATTATCCCCTACACCATTCCTCCTACTCAAATATTCATTCCTATCACGAGTGTATGTTTTTTATGTTTAACTAAATGTTATTATTACAAATGAATACTTAATAAGATTGGAAGAAAGACAGGAACCATTTAGTGCTGGAAACACAAGCTAAATATTTTATTAGATTTTAAAATGAAAAAGACTGAGAGTAACCATATCTCAGTAAAAATCCATGACCCGTCTAAAAGAACCAACTTTAGCATTCAAGGCCCCCCAGTCCAGGTATCTCCTGTACTCGCCAGGTCTCAGAAGGTACTGTCTTCCTCTATAGCTGGGCATCTCATACAGGATCCAGGAGCCCTCTAACACATTGAGAGAGCGGATTTCACTCATGTGGAAGCGGTCTTGGATGGAGTGGCAGTCATCCATGAGCTCCATCATTTGGCCTTTGAAGTCATCTCTGTCATAGAACCTCAGCCTATAGGAGCCAGAGTGCTGTAATAATAGAAACAAGAAATCAGTGGTGAAACAGAGACTAGTCGAAAATTACCTACCCCAAACCTTCTTGATTCCAATTTTACTATCAGGATAAACATGTGTGGAGAATAAATTTGTCTCCTCCTCTTGCCGGGCCTGGAGTCAGGGAAGACCTGAGTTCAAATCCTGCCTCAGACACTTAGGAGTTGTGCGACCCTAGGCAAGTCCCTTAACCCTGTTTGCCTCACTTTGCTCATCTATAAAATAAGCTGGAGGAGGAAATGGTAAACCACTCCAGTATTTTTGCTAAGAAAACCCCAAATAGGATCACAAAGAGTCAGATATGACTAAACAACAACCACAACCCTTCATTTGCATAATGATTCTTTGACATGGCTGGGAATAGAGCCCAGCAACCAGGTGCATCCTTCATCACTTTGTCTTTAGGAAATAGCTTTCTTAAAGTAGGATTTACCATATTGTTTTCATCTTTATTATTAGAGGGAGTTCCTATAAATGAGTTGACACATGTAAAGTGCTTTGTAAACCTTAAAGTGCTACATTAATACTAGATGAGGGAAAGTGTGAACTGGAAAGCTAAGCATGCTATATTTTCACTTGAAGATGAATTCTCTTTAAACTATTTCTTCTAGGGCTAGTTTTTATGAATTCCACCAATCCTGGGATCCTTAATCCTTTATACTCACAAGGGTTTTTAGACATTCCCTTTTCTCTCCATTTTCTCAGCTTTGTCCAAACCCAAATCACCTTGAACCCAAGGCTGTTCTATTGGGCTCCATTTCTAGAATTCTATGATTTCAGCTGGAAAGGGCTTAAGAGATCATCTGATTCACCTTGTTCATTTTACAGATGAGAAAACTGAGGCCCAGAGAGAGGAAGTAATTTGTGGAAGGTCACATTGATAGTAAATAAAAGAGTTACAATTTGAATTTAGCTCCTTTGACTCCAAACTCATCTGCTATACCAATTGGACTCTCTCTAGGTTCTGCTCACCTCCATTTTATCCCACCCTCAACAGCAAGGGATATCCTTTAAGCATTATTGTAATCACATTATCTTCCCAGCAAAATATTCAGTGACCCCCATATGCTTTTCCCAGAATCACTGAATATACCAAACAACTTTCTGAACATGGCCTTCGAGGTCTTACTTTACCAATAATATGTTCCTCTACTACACAATTTTTTTCTTCATTCTATCAGGGCTAAATGGTATTAAATCAAACACAAAATGTTTTAATATAATCAGAATTTCCAGATTATATTTATGAAAATTTAATGTATGTGATCTGTTAATTTAAACTTAAACCAGAGTAGCTATTCTTTGACAAGGCTTCTAAGTTTACAACCCCTCTGATTCCATGTTAGTCATTAGATCAAGAATCTTTGAGCCTCCTTAATTTCTTTATTCCATTTAAAATACGAACCCTAGATCCCTATAGTTAAAAGGCCACAGAAATGGACCAGTGAAAAATTGATAGGTTGAGAGATTTCACCAGTCATCAGACTCTTGAGAAAGATACGTTGTCCTCTGGGGCTAGGCTACAACCATTCACTAATTAGCTAGATTTAGTTTGAGAAAAGAATGTTTTCAAGCACTTGACTTTCCCCAATGACTTCAAACGGAACCATACTCACTTGAGGGATGATGCGGCAAGACCTGATGGAATCATTGAATCCCATCCACTGCTGGTAGTCTGGATACTCGCCTCTCCGCAGGTAATACTGATGGCCCAGGTAATTGGGGCGCTCATAAATCATCCAGCAGCCACTTTCTACCCGGATGGAATTGCAGCGGTTGAAGTAGGCCTGCAGGTTGGGGTAGTCGCTATTACACTCATAGGATCGGCCCTGGAAGCCCCGGTCCTCGTAGAAGATTATCTGCAGAATGAAATATTGGGGAAAGTTGAGAAAGCCACATTATTGTACAAATACACTGTCTCAGCTGCGTCTCAGCACTGCTTTCCTGTGGTCTTACCTTTCCCATTTTGGAGACAGGTGGAGAAGTTCACTCAGTGCTGTTTGCCGCTGCGGTGGAAGCTACTGTATATATAGCAGCCCTTCCTGCTGCCTCCGCAGGAATAACACAGACGGAGCCCATTTTGGTGAGTAAGGGGATTTTCCGTGTTCTTTTCTTTTCTATGATCATGGTCAGGGGGAATCATTGAATGTTTCCCTCTCACTCTTTCTGGCGAGTTCGAATTGTCCTAATTCACTAACACTGTTGTTGCTTTTGAAGTGAGGAGGGTTTCCACTCTCTCAGAATAATTATATTTAGGAGAAGAGAAAGAATGAGATAGTTCTGTCCCCATGACTCCCCTCTATGGAATATTCTGTATGGCTCAGTTTCTAACTGTGATTGAGCTAAGCAGATTATTCTCCCTGAAGTATGGAGTTTCTAATAATAATTTTTAAATAGGTACAGTATAGGGTCCTGTAGGAAAATTGAACAAGGTCTCTGATTTGAAAAATATGAGATTCTATAAATTCAAATAATCGTTAGCATTGTTGCCATGACAATTATGTTTACTATCAGAAGTCATTTAGGCAAATTTGCCAAGTTGGTGAAGTTTATCTTTAGTCTCCTTCTTCCCTCCCGGTCTCTCACTTTCTAGTCCCGCCTGGTTCCATACAGCCCTTTGACGGCTCAAAGCCACTTTGGTATTCTGCTAATACCTTACCTCAACTAAGGAAACCTACACTAGAAAACTCGTTCTTTTTCCTTCTTCCTTGAATCCTCCACGATAAAATTTCTAACTTGATGATACTGGTAGCTAGATATTAGACCTAGCTGAGGCATTGAAAGGCAGTGTGGTATAGTGGAAAGACCACTGGATTTAGAGTCAAAGCACCTGGCTTTGAGTCCTAGCTCCGCTATTTACTGTTTATGTGAACTTGTTCAGGTCATCTCTGGGCCTCAGTTTCTTCATCTATAAAATGGTTCTATTGGACTAGTCAGAGGTTCCCAAACTTATTTGGTGTACTGTCCCTTTTTAAAAAAATTACTCAGCGCTGCCCCCCAAATCTATTTTGTTTAACCCTTTAATTTTTTTGAAATTTATGTCATTTCAAATATATATGTATGTATATATATTTATTTTAAATGATGCATCTTAAATTTCATAATTTATTGTAAATTTCTGGGTTTTTCCTGCATTGAAATTTTGATGACTCAATATTGGTCATGTAATCATATAGGATCATATTGTAAACAAGTCACTACACACACATATTCCTGCCAGTACATGCTAGAATTCCCAACGATGTGCCATGTGCTGGCCTGCCAAAATTTGCTTGTTAAGACCCGATGGTGGGCTTGACCACTGATCAGTTACAACTTTCATTTTGTGTGTCAATTTGGACAATAATATCATAGGAATGGTTTTTTCAAAATTTTCTTCTCTTCTCTTCTTTCTTTATGCTTCCACTGCCCCCTGTTTTTATTCAACACCCTTCAATTGCACCCAAGGCTACTACGTCCTCCTTGGATCATTCCAGCACCCCAGGGGGTGGTATTGCCCATTTTGGGAACCTATGGACTAGATGATGCCTAATGTCTCATTCAGCATTAAATCAATAATCTTATGATTTAACTGTATGACCCTTGGCAAATTACTTCGCCTATATGAGCTTCAGTTTCTGAAAAATGGGTATAATAATACTTGTATTAGCTACTTCACAGAGTTGTGGTAACTGACTACATAAATGTGTGATGATGGTGGTGATGATGAAAGCATTCTAACCATCCACACTACAATGAGAATGATTGATAGAATAATTATAAAGTGAATCAATATAAAATAGTTACATGTAGTCAGAGATTCCCTCTGACTACAGAGGAGAAGGGCACTAGCAGTCATGGGGATCAGGAGAGGATTCATGTGGAAAGTGGTTCAAGAGCTGCATCTTGAAGGAAGAAAGGAATTCTATTAGGCAGAACTGAGAAATAAATGCACTCCGGGTGTAAATGCCAGGTGTCACTGTAGGGGGCAGTGTCTGAAGACTTTCTCTCCTTCCTTTTGGAAAAGGGAGGAGCAGACTATGCCAGACTGTTTCTTTCTATCTCCTTCTTCAGGGTACCTTTTGGCCAGAAGTTTCTCTTTGACCTCTCCTTCTCTTTCATTTCATCCCTCCCCCTTCTCTGATATGGCGGTGGTGATTACTAGCCCAAAGTCAATGTGACCCAGACTGCTGCAAATAAAAAGATTAACTCTCTATTTAAACCCAGGAGTAAATTTTGACCCACACCTAAGGATTCCTTACTTTGAAGCTAGAAAAGTAAAATGCGGATCATTAGCAAAAATCGTGGGAACTCAGATCCCTCAAAGCTGTGACCTCTGGATGCCAGTACAGATAGAGTCTCTTGCCCATTAAATTCTATGTATTCAAATAGCCGCTGGCTCCCCTGACCCTCCACCCATGCTTTCTATGCATGACACACGTTAAGAATGTAATTAAGGTTTGGTCTTAATGTTACATGGAACAAAAAGTTTTGAAACACTATCAAATTGCAGGGAAGCCACTTAAGAGGATAGAAAACATGGTAAAAGTTCAGTAGAGGACTCAGGAGGGATGGGAAATAAGAGACATGCACAAACATAAAACAAAGATTAGGAGTAGAATCTCTTAGGAAAATTTTATGTTTATGTATCTATGTATGTATGTATGTATATGTATATATGTGTATATCAGTATCTCTATATAAATATATCCATGCTTAATTGTAGCAGGAGAAGACGGGGAGGAAAGAGGAAAAAAGAACAAAGTAAAAAGTATATACCAGAAAACAAAAGAAAACCTACAAGGACGCAAAGGAAAGATGGACAGCTTTCAATTCAACATGTAGTATTTAATATATAGGCTTTCTTGAAATGGAAATTTATTGCTATATATTTTGAATCTTCTCTTACATTCTGCTGTGCACGTGGCATGTTTTTTCTTTTCTTATTTTGTTTTTAAGTTTTAGTATTCAAATTTAAAATAAAAAAAGATTTTAAAAAGAGGATAGAAAATACTTGAGACTATATGGTAATTAAGCAGAGGGAAAACAGCAAGTCCATTCACCAAGTCTCCAACAGTGTCTTGGGGTAGGCACAGTCAGTTATTTCCCAGACAAATTCTTAAGGTTAGTGAAGCAGGAGCAAGGAACACTTGTGTCTCAACTCTTATGTCCAGTTTCCATTTCTAGCACCTTCCATTTCTGCATTCCATGACCACTCCCTTCTAGTGATCTTCACTCATTGGTTCTGATTGTCCAGGTCAGTGTAATCCTATTCATTCTGGCCCAAAGTGCCTGGTAGAGCCCATCTCTTCTAGACTTGGTAAGACTACACTGACTCTGAGAAACTGAACTACATTTCCCATGGTGCCAATGCAGTTCAGCCCTTGGAGGTTCCCTTTGACTACAGAGATTTGTTCCATACATAGGCATGGGGGATAACCAATGCAAAGGTTTGGAGATAGGAAATGGAGGAACATGTGAGGAATGGAGAGAAGGCCAATTGGGATGGATTACAGAGATCTGGAAGAGAGGTAACATACAATAAGCCCAGAAAGATATGCTGGAACCAGATTGTGAAGGGCCTTTAAAAGGCAAATAGAGGAATGTATATTTTTAATGCAGAAGAAATAGAGAGAAACAAATTTATTGAGTAGGGGAGTGACATGGTCAGATCTGTACCTTTGAAAATCACTTTGGCCACAGTGTGGAGGATAGATGGAGTGTGGGAGAGGCTTTAAGGAAGGGAGACCAGTTTGGAGGCTGCTGAATTATTGAGGCAAGATAATGAGGACCTGAATTAATGTAGTAAATGGGTAAGCACAAGAGAAGGGTTTAGATTGCTAGAAATCCACAATTAAAGACCACTAATTTAAACTAGCATTTCCTAGTCAAATACTGTGATTCAAGCCCAAAAATCTGTCACGGGTCAGAGGAGTCCCAGGGAATTAGTGAAGGGTACTTTCAGTGTTGTGGATATATTTTAGCTCAAAGGCAGCTCAGTGTATCTCAGGATTAAGAAAATCATCCAATCCTGGAGGTGACAATAGGGGCTTTTGATTCAAACAGGAAAGGGCATCCTCTCAAGGTTATGATCAAATCATCTGGAAGACATTGTTAGAGTTGACAATTAAGGACCAGGGGGGCATCTTCTTGGCATCCACATCCTTGGAGGAAGAAATAGCAAGGTTTGGCAGCTGATTAGATATGTGTGGGAAGGAAGAGTGAGGTGTCAAGGATAATGCTAAGGTTAGAAATCTGTGAGAGTGGGAGGATGTTGGTGCCTCTGATAGAAATAGGAACACTTGGAAGATGGGTGGGTTTGTGGGGAAAAGAGAAGTTTCTGAGTTCTGTTTTGGACTTGTTAAGTTTGATATATGACGCTTTTCTCCTTTCCCACCCATACCCCCTAGGGTTGTTGTAAGGATCAAATGAGATATTTGTAAAACTTAGCACGGTGTCTGGCACAGCAGTAGGCACAGATAAGTGCTTGCTTCTTTTCTTCCTTTCCTTCCTGTCTTTGATCTCCTCCCCCCACCCCAGGGTGCACACCAAAGAGTGCAATCATTGTATGAAGGGGTTAGACAAGCTTAGCGAATTTTAAAATACTTACTGGCTGTATGAATACCAGTGAGTCACTTAATCTCTCTGAATCCTTCTCCCAACTGTAAAATGAACACAGTAATACCGTGTACTTCACAGAGTTGTGTAAAAAATCACTTTATTAACCTGAAGCATTATATAAATGGCCAGGTGAGACTTGGGAGCATAATTAGGCAGTATAGATGAGGGATACAATTATCAGGATTCCTCAGCATGTTCCTTGTGGATATCTTTATAATCTCCAACTATTTCATTTTTTGTTGTTCAGTTATTTAGTTGTGTCTGACTCTTCATGACCCCATGGACCATACTGTCCATACGGTTTTCTTGGTAAAGATATTAGAGTGGTTTGCCATTTCCTTCTCCAGTGGATTAAGACAACAGAGGTTAAGTGACTTGCCCAGGGTCACACAGCTAGTAAGTTCTGAAGCTGGATTTAAACTCAGGTCTTCCTGACAACAAGCTCAGCACTCTAACCATGGAACCACCTAGCTGCCTCCAACATTACCCAACATTTAAACATGCTATTAGGGAATTATAGCATCTTGCCCTAGAGTCAGAAGATGCTGTGTCCTTGAAAACACTCTCTGGACTTCTCCCCCTCCAAGAATGTGCCTGTATCAGTGCTGGTGTGAGTAGGATTGTTGCCACCAGAGTTTAGGGGATCTTGAGGCTCTTTTGACCAGAAAGACAGTCATAGGGCTTCCTGTGGTTTTACGTACATGATGTCTAACTGTAATCTCTTTCTCTTTGAATATCTGCACCAAAAAAAAAAAAAATCTGAGAGAGTTGCTCTGAAATAGATGGCAGCTAAAATTGGTGGGGAATTAGCTCGGTAGCAGGCTGTAAAGGACAGCAATCACAGGAATCATTCTGTAAAGTGATTCCATGGCCAGAGCTGCAAGGACCTGCAAGTATTCCTGATGCTCAGATGGCCCGAAGCTCAAAGCTACGCACATTTTTCAGGAAGGGTTTTTGATTGTAAGTTAAGAAGTGCAAACTAAATTAAAAACAAGCATTTTATTATAAAAATTATCCTATTTTTATTGATACCTCTTGTTTTTGCCTCACCTTCATTCCTGAATGTATCACTATTCTCCCCACCCCCATAGGAAGCTGTCCTTTTTTAAACAAAGATTAAGAAGAAAATGAAAAATGCAGTCCAGCAAAACTGAGGCACAAACTTGTGTCCGACACACATGGTAAATGACTCATGGAACCCTACTTTTACAAAGAAGAGAATTCTTATTTTAAGCCAACCTAGGTCATTATAATTGCATAGTATTCACTTTCTTTTCTTGTTGTTCTTTCTGTTTACATTGTTGCAGCACTTATGTACATTCTTTTTCTGGTTCTGCTTTCTTCATGCTGCGTCAGTTCATCTAATTCTTCTTGTTTCTCTGATTCTTCATATTTGCCATTTCTTATGATATAGTAATATACCATTCCTTTCATATGTCACCATCTGTGTTGCCATTTCCTAACTGATAGGCATCTACTTTGTTTTCAGTTCTCACCAAAAAAATGTTGCTGCATACCCTTTGACCCAGCAATACCACTTCTAGGGCTATATTCCAAAGAGATCATACAAGTGGAAAAGGGACCCATATGTGCAAAAATATTTATAGCAGCTCTTTTTGTGGTGGCAAAGAATTGGAAATCAAGGGGTTGCCCACCAACTGGGGAATGGCTAAACAAATTATGGTATATGAATGTAATGGAACACTATTGTGCTGTAAGAAATGAGGAGCAGATGGACTTCATTACAACCTGGAATGACTTATATGAACTAATGCTGAGTGAGGAGAGCAGCACCAGGACATCATTATACACGATTACAGACACAAGGTATCTGTAAGGAGTAATGTTGATAGACTTGACTCCTCTCATCAATGCAAGGTTCAAAGACAGCTCCAAAAGACTTATGATGGAAAAAGCTAGGCACATCCAGAGAAAAAAATTATGGAGTCTGAATGCAGATTGAGGCAAACTTTTTGCTTTTGTTTCTCCTTTCTCATGATTCATTCCATTGGTTATAATTCTTCTTTACAACTGGACTATTATGGAAATAAGTTCAGTGTGAAGGTATATATTAGAACCTACATTGGATTACATGCTGTCTTGGGGGAGGAAGGGGGAAGAGAGGGAGGGAGAGAAAATCTGGAACCCAAAAACTTGTGGAACTGTTATAAACTAAAAATAAAAAAAATAAATTAAAAAAAGTGTTGCTATGAATAGTTTGATGTATGTGTGACTAAAGAAGCATTTTATTTAAAGTGTGAATAAGAACAAAGTTTGGCAGAAGTTGAAAACAATAAAACAATTATCGAAACATATATAATTTATCTGGTTATCATTAATTTCTTTTTATTAAAATAGATTTTAATGACATTTTCTGTTTCTTATATCACCATAGTTATCCCAAGTATCTTTCCCCCTCCTCCTGCCAGAGCTATGCCGTATGATAAATAGTAACTTTTAGAGAGAGAAAAAATCAGCACAACTTATTGATAATGGAAAAAATATGAAAAAAATGTGCACTGTGTAACACTTACGGACCTCTCACTTTCCCAAAGAAGTGGGTTCAGATTGTCTTCTCATAGGTCTTCATTTGAGTCCTGCTTGATCTTTGTAATTTTGTAACATTAACTTTTGATTTTTTGGTATAAGGTTGTTCCTTCCGTTTATATTGTCATAGTAGGTGGCACTGTGGATAAAATGTTGGACTTGGAGTCAGGAAGACCTGAGTTCAAATTCAGCCTCAGACACTTGCTGTGTGACCCTGGGCAAGTCACTTAACCTTAGTTTGTTCATCTGTAAAGTGAACTAGAGAAGGAAATGGCAAACTACTCCAGCATTTATATAGTGTTAGATTTATAATATGGGCTGCCTATAGACCATCCTGAAAGGTGAGTAGATACAACTTAAAGATCCTTATCTAACCTTACTCATTAACCAAAACTGCAGAAATTTTTAAGGTG
>CM053626.1:60549794-60565099 GCA_028646595.1 Phalanger gymnotis | reverse complement strand
AGTACTTTGTCCCAAGCTTTAGGGTCCAAGCACTGCTATTTTCAGAGCTACTTCTACTCCACCATCACCCCAGCCTCTGTCACAGAAGCGCTCCTCCCCCAAGAACGGCCAACCAAGAACGCAATACAGATCCGAGCAGGCACAGCAAGAGAATCTGCCTTTGTGCCCACAAAGCACTCCTTGTACTCCTGCTCTGATCGACTGCTTGATTCTTCCCACCGTATGAGCCAGGGACTTGGGAAGCAGCTGACACTGGAGCTCTGGGAGCAACCTCAGGAGCTTCCTGCAGCTGCTACTGCCACTGCTGCACCACTTCCTCCATGAATGTAATGGATTACTACTGTTACATAAGAAATGATGAGCAGGCAGACTTCAGAAAAACCTGAAAAGACATATATGAACTGATGCTGAGTGAAGTGAGCAGAACCACAATACACAGTACACAGTAACAGCCACATTGTGCAATGATCAACTGTGATAGACTTAGCTCTTCTCAGCAATACAATGATCCAAGACAATTCCAAAAGACTTATGATGGAAAATGCTAACCACATCCGGAGAAAGAACTATGGAGAGTGAAGAAATACACAGAGTGAAGCATATTATTTTCACTTTGTTTTTTGTTTTTTCTTTCTCATGGTTTTTCTCTTTTATTCTGATTCTTCTTCCAAAACATAACTAATGTGGAAATATGTTTAACATGATTGTACATGTATAATCTATATCAAAATGCTTGCTGTCTTGGGGAGGAGGGAAGTGAGGGAGGGAGAAAAAATTGGAACCCAAAAGCTTACAAAAATCAATGTCGAAACTATCTTTACATGTAATTGGAAAAAACAAAATACTATTAAAAGAAAAAAAAGAAATTAAAATTCTTTGTTTTTTTTTCTAATAGGAAGTTTGTAAGAATCATATTGTTATATTTACTTTGCAGACTTCCTCTGTCCCATGTTTTTCTTCATTTCTCATTTCTGAGAAGAAAAAATTTTAAATATATTTCCCTAAATAATCTTCAGATATAGATATGCTACTTCTAGCCACCATACTTCTCCCCTCCCCCATTTAAAAATTATTCCATTGTTAGGGAAAAGAAACATATTTTGTCCTTGCTAGGGCAGATCACCAGGATTTAGCTCTGGTAGAGACCTTACAAATCATTGAGTCCAGTCCCTTCAATTTATTGATGAGGAAACTGAGGCCCAAAGCATCTGGGGTCACACATCTAGTAAGTGTCTGAGGCAGGATGCAAACCCACAGTCTCCCCAACTCCATATCTAGCTCTCTGTCCACTACAGCATGAAAACAATGGGTTAATCTCAACAAACTGTCTTCTTTTCCTGAGCTGGGATTAAGAGATATGAGAACTTGTTCTCATTTTTCCAAGATCATCACCCCATCACCTTTCCCCTTCCCCTGACTTTATTCCTATTCTGCTGCTTCTTTTCTTT
Organism: Phalanger gymnotis; assembly: GCA_028646595.1. Taxonomy (NCBI): domain Eukaryota; kingdom Metazoa; phylum Chordata; class Mammalia; order Diprotodontia; family Phalangeridae; genus Phalanger; species Phalanger gymnotis. The sequence goes on along the minus strand of CM053626.1, from coordinate 60,563,651 downwards.
CTCCCTTTCTGCCTCCCCCTTTACTTCCATCTTCTGTCAGACTCTCTCTGCCCTCTGGAGTGATGGTCCATGGTTGTGGTTGTCTGGCTCTTTTTTCCCCGGACCAAAAGCTTTGTGCCTAAGACTTGTAAGGAATGGAAATTCTAAATATAAGTTATGCCTCTCAAGCACTTTGCAAATGGCTTCTTCCTATTTCTCTCACAGACATAAAAACCATATATTTTTAAAAAAACATCCCTACTAGGAACCCATTTGAAAACTTAGACTCCAAATGCTCATTTCATTGACTCCCCTGGATGATACCAGTGATGGGTCAAAGTCCTCCAGGGGTGGGGAACATGTGGCCTCAAGGTCACGTGTGGCCTTCTAGGTTTTTGGGTGGGGCCTTTTGACTAAATCCAAACTTTACAGAACAAATCCTTTTATTAAAGGGATTTGGTCTGTGAAGTTTGGATTTAGTCAAAGGGCTGCACTTGAGGACCTAGAGGGCCACATGTGATTTCGAAGTCGCAGTTTCCTCACCCTTGCTAGTCAATGGTGTCAAGAATCCTACACATCAATGAAAGTGGATAAGTATGGTGGAAGGACACAGGGATTCAATTAGCCATTCCGCTGTAGAATGGAAATGATGAATTAGAGATGACTGGAAGAGAGATGTCCAGAAAGCAGATGGTGTATGTTTGGATTTAAAGGAACACGTCAAGGCTATACAGATAGATTTAGTAGTCATCTGCTGGTACTTGAGCCTCTGGTCACTCTCTTGGAGAGTCATGAGAGAGAAGAGAGAGATGTCATAGAGAGAAGAGAATAGGGTGCTGGAAAGAGTCTTGAGAAACACCCACTAAGAATGTAGGAGTTGGAGAATCTCCACCTCTGTAGAAGAAAGAGTAGGTGTAGTCTCACAAATAGACCAAGAACCCAAAGAGAGGAATGTTGCAGAAGCTCAGGGAAGAAAGAATGGGTGCTGACCAGCAACATCAAAATTTTCAGGAAGGACAATATAGATAAAGACTGAGAAAGATCCATCAGATTTAGCATGTGATGGGGAAGTGATATGAATTTCAAGAAGATGAAAGCAGAGAGAGTGGTCAACAACAAACAAACCTGGAAGCAGTGAAGGTAAATTCCTTTCAGAAGTTTGGCAAAGAAAGGGAAAGACACAGAATAATAGCTCAAAGGGATATTAGGGCCAAGTGATGCTTGGTTTTTGTTTTTAGGTTTGCAAAGACCTAAGTATGTTTGTAGGCAGTAAGGGGAAAGCCAGTAGATAAGGCAAGATGGAAGATGGTATACAGAAGGATAGTTGATGGAGCAAATTCCTGGAGGAGTCAGGAGAGCATGAGATTAAGGGAACAGATTGACCTTAGAAACAAGAAAAGGCCAACTCCTCTTCAGAGGCAGGAGGAAAAGGAGAAGAGGATATGTGAAGTTGGGGAGTTTTGTAGGATAAAATAAAGAAGGGACTGATAACAGAGCAGTCTATCTTCCCAGTAATGTAGGAGGCGAGGACATCTGCTGAGAGCAGAGGGAGCGGAGGAAGCTTTGGGTATTTGAGAAGAGAAGAGAAGGCTTAAAATAGCATAGGGGGAATAAGATAAAAAGTCAATCAAGGAAAAGGAATTTTTTTTTTTTGCGGAGTACCCAGCGAGGACCCAATCGAGATTACAGAAGGAGAATGGACCCATTTTAAACAGGGGTGTGACTTCCTTTGACCACATTGCACCGTATCTTGTCACCTGAACTTTTATTTCCATAGAACCAATCATGAACATTAGCGAAGGTATATCTGCATTCCTCAATGAAACTCTCTAGATAAATGGAGAAACTTACAATTCTGAATCTCTCTTTACAATTCTGTGCGTTTCCACTCAAGGAGGGAGCAGGTTGAGGTGAAAGCTGAATTGGCAGCTTAGAAATTTAATCACTGCTTTCCTAAATAGTCAATCACAGTCTTAGAGACTGAGAACCTACCAGTCTTGTTTAACTCAAATAATTATGTGAAAATTGTCCTGCCGAGATCTATTTCAGCTTACTTAATTTAAAATTTATCACCACACATTATTCAAATTCCAATATCATATTATCATCTCCACTCAGGAAGAAAAAATCAAATCTTTTTTTTAAGAAATCCAATATTTGGGTTGAAGAATTACTTTATCTGCCTGACCCTGAAAATATTTCCTGCTGAATTTATTCATTCTTCCCTTTTGTCCCAGGTAGAAAAGTTTATGGAGTATCAAGATCCTATGGAATTGATAGCCTTAGGCATCTGAAGCATTTTTAAAAGTCATAGAGAAACAAATGAATGGAAGATTATCTTTTAAATACCTCCTATATCCCTGTTCTGTGCTAAACTCTGGAGATATAAATACAAAAGAAATTAAGTGTATGCCCTCAAAAAGCTTATATTCCAATGGGGAACAGTACCCACATGGGAGACTGGTGGCCAGGGAGGGACATTTCCTTACAAGGATGGTGAATTGGGCAGCCATAGGGGAGTAGTTTGACATGTCACTTCCAGGAACAAGGACAGAGTTGATCGAATCATGGTTCCAGGACTGAAAAAGGGGGAAATTGGGGAAAGGAATAAATATTTATATAGCACCTACTATGTGTCAGGCACTATGCTAAGTGCTTTACAACAACCCTATTACAGATGAGGAACCTGAGGTCAAGTGATTTGCCCAAGGTCACACAGCTAATAAATGTCTAAGGTAAAATTTGAACTCAGGTCTTCCTGACTCCAGGCCCAATGATCTATATACACTGAGCCATCTTGCTGTCTAGCTGAAGTACACACATGGCATCAAGACTGCTATTGAGGCTGGTGAGATGGCCCAAGAGTAGAAAGTGAAGCAAAGTGTGATGACTGGGACTCGTTTGAAATAGTGGGCCAGATGAGCAAGTCACCAATCAAGGCAGCAAGGCTCCAGGGCAGAAGTTGTAGAGATGGCAGGGCTAAAACCTCCAAGGTGTGGTTGATGGTCCAGGCAGCATTTATCTTCGCTGTGAAGCTATTAATTCATTGAAGTCAGGGACCAGTTTATGACTTTCGTCGCGTCCTCAGAGCTTAGCACAGTGCCTGGCACATAGTAGGCACTTAATAAATGCTGGTTGAATGACTGACCGCGACAACATTTTAGTCATTCCCAGGTTCTTTTTCATACAACCACCTTGAATCTTTGTCTGAACGAAGTTAAGATTTTCAGAAAGGGACAGGAGATTCTACACTCGGCTTATCCTTTATTTTTGGATCTTTCTCCTACTTGAAGAAATTAGCAACCCAAAAGCCAAAAGCTGAAACCAATCAGATCTTCAGTAGGTTGTCATAGTCCTAAAATTTGGGATTTTTATCCTCCTTGTTTCCAAGGTAGGATGAGAAGAAAAAAAACAGGAAAGGAATCATAAAAATATTTAAAGTTATGTAAAGAACTTCCTATTTCACTCACAGAACAAAAGCTTCTGGTTTGACTTAGCAATATTATTTGAACGTGTAAAGAATGTAGACCAAAGATGACAGCCGGCAATTATCCATTTTCCCTGAAGCCTAAACAACAAGAAATGTGCTTAAGTTGCAACAAGAAGAATTTGGATTATAAGTAAGGACACATTTCCTTAAATTGTGAACTTTTATACATTGGAAAACTATAGCAGGATGGGTTGGGACAACTGCTTTTGGAAGACCTTTAAAAACCAGACAGATTCCTATATGTCCAGACTAGTTAATGTTCTTATCTAAAGACAGAGAAAAAAGATGATCAATGGTTATGAAGCTTATTCGCTCCACTTTAAGAAAACAAAAGCCCCAACTCACTCTACCTGCTCCCACTTGAAACCGAAACAAACCTCACTAGAACATACAGGAAGGCGAGTACTGATTTTGTTGTCGTTCGATCAATTTTCAGTTGTGTCCGACTCTTTGTGACCCCTTTGGGGTTTTCTTGATGGAGATACTGGAGTGGTTTGCCATTTCTTCCTCCAGAGTCCTGATTTTACTAGCAATGAAAACAGATAAAGGCAAATTAGTTCGTCTGTATGGCCCAATCTCAAGCTGCCTCCTTTGCTATCACTGCCTGTCACCAGAGGATATGAGATGATCTTTCTAGGCTGAATCTTTCAGATCAAAACCCTTGTCATTGACCTTCTAAGCATCCATGCAACAGAACTAAGCATTTTTACTGTCTGTCCCCAATGCCTTGAATGTTTCTCTCTGTCTCTTCGCTTCCCTCTCTTCCTTCAAGTCCCAGCTAAAATTACATCTTCTCCAGGAAGCCTTTCCCAAACCCTCTTAATTCTAGTCCCTTCCCTCTGTCAATTATTTCCTGTTTATCCTATATATAGGCAGTTTGTATGTAGTTATTTGCATGTTGTCTCCCATATTAGATTGACAGCTTCTCAATGGTAGGGACTTTTTTTTTGCCTTTCTTTGTATCCCATTACAGTGCCTGGCTCAGAGTAAGCACTTAATAAGTATTTATTGACCAACTAATTGAATATGGAGAAACCAGAATAGAGATGACTGGGAAGTGATGTGGAAGCCTGGTTCCAGGGCAAAAGCTATCTTATCAGAGCCCAGGATCCCAGGGACAAAGTACAAGTTTTCTGTGGAAGGAGTATGGAGATGAATGTTTGTAAAGGTTTGTCCTTCTGTTCTCAAAGAGGACCATGACACCAGGAAGATGCTCCCATGACTTGCAAGTAAATTGGATTACAGTGAGGGAAGACTGTGCAAAGTCACCAGCCTCATTTTCTCCTCCAGAGCCATCTGGATCTAGTGGTCAGATACAGGTCAAGACAACTGGAGATGGCCCAGGATGCAGTGGAAGACTTTGGCCTTTTTAAGCTAAGGTCTATCAGAGTTCTCACTTTGACTGAGGCAATGCCCATTCAGTGATTAGGACTGTTTAAGAAGCTAGCCAAGGGATGGCCCCTTTAAAAAAATCAAATAAAACTGGGACGGGGAGACCCTCAAGGTCGTTTCCTGCCAAAAGAGAAACAATTACTATTTACATTCACTTTGAGCCATCAGGGCCCCCAAAATAACTACTAAGTGGTGCTTGGACAATGACCTATTGTTGGCCAATCAATGAGAATAAGAGTGAATTGGGTTTCAGGCCTGGTCTTTAAGAAAGAAATCTAGCCGGTAAACCCCAAAGAGATCAAGGAATGCTTATTGACTAACTAAATGAGTGACTATCCAACTTGCTCAAACTAGCCTGGAAGTGACTTGTAGAGGGCTCTGAGTTTTCTCTATGCTGATGGGAAGCCAAACTTCAGTCATTGTAAACATCTGAGTGAAACCCCTTTCAACTCAGATTTGCTCTCTGAACCTTCGGCCAAGGAAAGAGGAAAAGGCAGATTTGGAGGCAGTAAATCAGTGATACGTCCAGCCCAAAGAGAATGAGGTGAAGGGGTAGAGTCTTTCTAAGCAGAATTGGGGCTGGAGCCATAAGAAATCTGATTAGATAGATTCCACACCTAACTCTAAATTAATGACATTGAGACAAGCATTGCCATCTACAAAAGGAAGAGGCTAAGGAGAGAGGAGCCTTCTCTCTGAGTATGGAAAAGCTTGGTACTCACAGCATGGCATCATCTAGTGAATGGGGGTTGGGATAGACAACAGGGGTGAGCAGTAGCTTGATCCCACTTGTTCCTTACTTTTGAATAGCATTGCTCCCTTGTTTCATTCAAAACTCACTTAAAATCCTACCTTTGAGGGGTCTTTCTCAACCCCTCTAGCTACTAATACCTTTCCTTAAGCTTAAGTAGCTTCTAAAACTGTGCTAAAACTTTGGAGACAATCTCTCTTTCTCTCTCTCTCTCTCCCCCCTACCCTCTCTCCCTCTCTCTTCCTCTCTCTTATTCATTGTTCCCCTTCTCCCACACACACCTGAGCTTAATTCTTCCTTTCATCCATTATTCAGTTTTATTCCAAGGAGTCTGCTGACCCCTGACTCAGCCATTACAAATCAACATTTATACTGTATACATACTTAGAATACCCAAACAGTGATCTCCTGTCTATAGAATATCTAAGGACATTATACACTGGGACATTTTTTGTCATAGCTCTTTGTCACAGAGACTGAAACAAAAGAAATAAACATTGCCACAGGGGGCGTTTAATGAACATCCATTGAATTAAATCTTACATATTAATATGATAAGAGACTAGATACAAACAAGCCGAAAGACTTCTATGGACTCCCAAATGACCCACACTTTGAAAACTGCTAAATGGCAGAGAAGTGCAGTGCCTAGAGTCAAGAGCTCCTGAGTTCAAGTTCATATTTTAACAGCTATGTGACAGTGGGCAACTCACTTTACCTCTCTCTGCCTCGGTTTCATTGACTATAAAATAAAAACCTATGAGAGTTGATATGAAGATCAAATGAAGTGATATTTGAAATGTGCTTAGCACATGGTAGGTATTTAATAAGGGCTTGCTCCCTTTCTCCCTCCCCCTATCTCCAATGTATTAAATAACCTCTCAAGATGAGAAGGATGTTTTAAAGCTAAAATGGATCCTAGACTTTTGATCCAAGTTCCTCATTTTGCACATGAGGAGAGGACTTAGGAGCACAAACTATTTTACCTTGTTACGAAGCTAGTTGATAATAGAGACAGGGCTAGGACACAGATCTGCTGACTCCCAGGCTGCTTCTCTGTCCCCTATTCTTCCTTCCAGCCTAATGAATGGATGATATAATTGGACACCCAATTCTTAATTATTGCTTCTTTCCTTTGTTGGTTTCAGCCAACTCCAATGTAATTTCATGTTCGTCTAAAGCCCTTGAGGGTTATATGGGATCTATCCTGGCAAAAGAGCTATGGTAAATATATAATCAACTAGGAATATGTTTCTTATTGGGCTTACTACACAAAAGTGTTTTGTTTTTTATAACTTGATCAACTTAGAAACTCCATGTCTCAGTTTTAAATGCATCCCAAACTGTTCATATCCCGTGTTCTTGCCATATGCCTCTCAGGTAAGATAGAATTAAAGATCTCTACTTTTTATAACAAAAAATTCATTATGGCACTATTTCATAGTAGCAAAGAAACTAGAAACAAAAATGGGGGCCTAATGATTGAAGAATGGCTGACAAACTATAGTATCTGAATATAACAGAATTTTTTGCTCTATGTAAAAAGAATGTAATAAATTCAAAGAAACACAGGCAGCTAGGTGACCCCATGGATAAAGCACTGGACCTAGAGTCAGGAGGACTTGAGTTCAAATCTGGCTTCAGATTGTGTGGCCCTGGACAAATCACTTAATTCGGCTCAGTCTCCTCACCTGTGAAATAAGGATTATATTAGCACCTACTTCTCAGGATGAGGATAAAATTAGATAATGTTTGTAAGGCACTTTGCAAACACTAAAACATTATGTAAATCCTAGCTGTTTATTGTTACATAGGAGGACTTGTATGAAGTGACGCAGGGTGAAGAAAGCAGAACCAAAAGAACCACAGACACTACTACAATATTGCCATCTACAGCAATACTAAAAAGCATGTGGATTCTGTGGGACTGAGGTGATCAGGTAGTCCATTCCGGGCATAAGAAATGATAATTAAACCACGATCGATCAATCAACAAGTATTGATTAAGCACCTATTACGTGCCAGGCACAATGGTAAGCATTGAAGATATGAATACAAAGAATGAAACGATCCCTGCTCTTGAGGACCTTACATTTCAACCAGGGAAGTGAGTACATATATGCGCACATGCAGAATAAATATAAAGAGAATAAATGCAGATAAATACAATGCAGTTTAAGAGGGAAAGCACTAGTAATTGGGGAGATAAGGAAGAGTTTCAGGAAGAAGATGGATGCTTGAGTTGAGTTTTGAAGGAGGAGGGATTCTCTCATGTTGAGATGAGCAGGGAGTGTATTCTAGGTATGAAGGGTGACCAGTGTGAAAGCAAATACAGCAAAGTTAAATGAAAAAAAATCAACATTTATATCGACTTGGCCTGCATAGATTATTACTTACTCTGGGGAAATGGGCAAACATGTTATTTCTACATTGATTTAAAACCATCTTCACTTTTAATCCTAGGTCCATTGAAAGACAAGAGAACTTGGAAGGTTATTTTGTCCTTCCATCTGATTATCAATAAGATTGTCCTAAAGTGATCCAACATCAAGCAGAGAGGTAGGTGTTTGTTCTACTCTTTAGCCTTTTTAAAACAGGAAATTCCACAGACTTCCTTGGTAGTGTATTCCAATGTCTTATACAACTTTGCAGCAGGGAACTCTTTCTAATGGCTAATCTAAATCCCTCACTATGTGAAAATTACATTTTCCCTTATTGGAATTCACTATTAAATACTAATGCATGGAGGTATTGGAAAATTTTCCCTGGCTAGGCCATCTTTTCCATGTTCTATGACTTTTATACTCTTCTCCCAATTGCACATTTTCCATTCTTCCTATCCTATGTAACATGATTGACACTTGAGGCCATTTTACAAAGGCAGAGACTCTATGAAATAGCTGAAGCTCTACCTCTATTATGAAGTAGACAATGTCCCAAATTATAGTTCTTCAAAAGGCCCCAATAGGAATCCCTGTATTGACCAAGGACAACAACTCGAATGTACGAGAAAGAATGAGAGCAAACAGAAAAAAGAGAACGTGAAAAATCCCTTTACTAGCCACGCTGGGCCTCTTTTGTGTTGTTCTTGCCGACGCAGCAGCAAACCTGCTATATATATAGGGGCTGTCGCTGCTGTTGCCCATAGCACAGGACTCAGCATCAGCCATCACACAGACATGGGAAAGGTGAGCAAAGCGTGAAGCTTCCACAAATTGTCTTTGGGGATTGGGCCGACATGGAGTTTGTGGGGAATCAGACCCGTGAGCCTTTCTCTTCCATTTCAGATCACCTTCTACGAAGACCGTGGCTTCCAGGGCCGTTACTATGAGTGTAGCAGTGACCACTCCAACCTTCAATCTTACTTCAGTCGCTGCAACTCTGTACGGGTTGACAGTGGTAATTGGATGATCTACGAGCAGCCCAATTATGCAGGGTGCCAGTACTACCTGCGCAGGGGCGAGTATCCCGACTACCAGGAGTGGATGGGCTTCAATGACTCCATCAGATCCTGCCGCATCATCCCTCATGTGAGTTTAATTTTGTGGATTTGGACTCAGAGGGTTCAAATCACAGAACTGCCATTTATTGGCTTTTTAATCTTGGGCAGTTCATTTAACCTCCACAGTCCTTAGTGTTTTCATTTCTAAAATGAGATTCAGTGGCCTCAAAGGGCCCTTTAATTCTCAATCTATGATGCTATTACACTAAGAAAAAGCCAGTGGACTTCAAATTGAAATTTTCAAACTATGTGAAAGTGTATGGGGGTTTGACAAGCAAATATTCAGAATAGTTGGCAGAGTTCAGACAAACTTTAAAAAGAAAGTGTATTTTATTCAAATTTAATAAAGGTTTGCCAATAAATACAGGTAATGATGAACAGCTAATATATTAACAAGTATTAATTAAACACATAGTATGTGCCCCATATATAATAGGTGCTGCGGTAGATAGAAAATTTATGATATGATCCTTACTCTCAAGGAATTTGCAAGGTACTCAAGAGGCAAGCCCAAGGCACATGAAACAAAAAAAAGTGCTAAACAAGGCAGTCATCACAAGAATAACAGAAAATTAGAAGGGAGAAATCCAATATGGATGTTTTTTCCTCAAACTGGCCCACTCTCTTTCTCTTAGGCAATGTGTACAATAGGATACATTGCATTTATACCTTGGCGTTCTTGAAAATTCATATTTGAACTCAAGGAGACCTGTGTTTTGGGTCTGAGATGTCCTGACGATAGGTGAAAAAATACTGAATTAGAATTACACTGACTTAACTATGTGCTGCCAGGATATCATAGAATCCTGCCCTTTTGGCAAATGTAAATATTGTAAAACTTTGCTAAGATTTAAGTTTCAGATCAATGTTGAATCATTTGTTTTGTAGATGGACTTAATAGGTTAAACTTACCTTTACTTGGGAGAAAAAAACTTTCTTCTTCCAAACTGAGCCAGGGATCAAAAATGTTAATAAACTAACATATTAAAAAGGCAATAGTCCTTTCTACTACACGACTAACAGATAGAAGACCACATAATAATCCAGGAATGATGTCATCCTCCAAGGCTTTCTGACCCTTTTAGACAGTTGAGTACCCCTTTTGGTTCTTCTAATGACAAATTGTATGATGTGGAGACCGTCACTATTTCTATGCTCCTCCAACTCACCATCAATAAAACAAGCGTTTTACAAATTCTGCTTTGTACAGTGAAGCATGTCAAATGGTCCTTTTGAAAGGTTGAAATTAACTAACGCAGTCTGTGACTATTAAAATTCTCACTTTTCATTTTTGCTGCCTTTTCTGTTGATGGAACCTGCAGACTGGATCCCACAGAATCAGAATCTATGAGAGGGAAGACTACCGGGGCCAGATGGTAGAGCTCAGTGAAGATTGTTCTTCCCTCCAAGACCGCCTCCATTTCCATGAGATTTACTCCCTCAATGTGTTAGAGGGTTGCTGGATTCTTTATGAGCTGCCCAACTACAGAGGAAGGCAGTATCTGCTGAGACCCGGAGAATACAGGAGATTCCAAGATTGGGGGGCTATGAGTGCCAAGGTGGGCTCTTTGAGAAGGGTCATGGATTTGTACTAAAATATGTTTACACTCATCGTTTCTCAATCTGGAAATTAATAAAATATTTTCTGTGTGTTCCTGGCATTAACTGGTTCCTGTTTTTTATTTGACTCTTCTGACAGAAGCAGGGCCTGGCTCAGGATGATCTGAGTCTTTGGAATGAAATGTGACACTCTTTGATTAGAACAGTTAACAAAAAGGAGGTTTACTTAGCTGTAGTAGAGAAAAGATATTTAGCAAAGATATATCATTGATGGGCATACTTGGTCCTCTGGTCAGAAGTCTGAGGGAAGAGTTCCTGACTTCAAAAGAGCACTGAATTTGCAAAAATAAGATAGATTCCACTAATCTTATCTCATTTCAATTCCACTCTTGGAAAGTGTCTTTTTAAAAACAACAAAAATGCAGGATAAAAGGCTTATAAACTAATAAACTATAAACTAAAGAAATTCTCTAACAATGGGCCAGAGATTGTTATCCCAAGCCTTGAGCTAGGAAGCCTCCTAATTAAGTTCCTTTTGTGTGGTTAAAGTTGTGAGAGCTGTCCCACCACAAATGAGTGGACATAAAGAAATACACATCTGAGTGGACCACAGATATTTATGAGAAGTAAAACTGGGTCAGAAAAAAAATACCTGGAAGAGTAAGGCAATAATCCCAGAAGTGGATACCAATTGCAGCCAGCTAAAATAAGGAAAGGGGAGAGGGAGAAGGGATTCCTCCACATTTCCCTCCCCCAATAAGTCTATTTTTTATCAAAGTTCCAAACACATGGACAAGCTTCAATGATAAAACATAATCTTTATGTACTAACCCTCCCCATAGTCTATACCCTATAGTCTATCTCCATAGTCTAACCCTCCTCAATGTTTTCAGTTCTTCTCCCTGTGATTCTTTCCCCTGGGAGAGGACTGACATCTGAGTCTCTGCTTTTGCCATTGCTTACTGTTGAGACCACTCCCTGATAGCTTCTTCATCTTTTCTGCTGTTGGGAGATGCCCTAAAGATGAAAGCTCAGTCTTGCTTGTCCTTCTTCTTCTAGCTCCCTCTCTTCTTTTTTTTGTTTTTTCTGGGCTCAATCCAAGTCCCAACCTACTGTTTACATCCTGTGATAATTTCTTGACCAGGAAAGAGGTGAGCAAAACCTCATAATCCCAGAAATCTATGATGGATCAGGCCACTCCTGGTCCTGAGGAGGAGAAGAATCTGTCCCTCTCTTCCAAAAGGCCATTACTTTGTTATTATATAAAGGAGTCATATCTGTGACACATACACTCATGCACATACACACATACCTTCCAAGTTACTTTCAGCTCCATAATCTGATCAAACTATTACCCATACCCCTCTTCAATCTGTATGTTTTTCCAGATCTGGGATTTTGTTAATGCAGTGATCTCTCATGTGATGAAACTCCATTTGTCAATTTTTTTCAGGTAAAAAACTGTTTTGCACTTTATAGAAGTAGAAAGCTGCCTGGGGAGGATTAAAAAATTGGTTATAAGAGGAGAGCTTGAACCCAAACCATTCTGACTGATCAGCTCTCTAAGCACTGGAAAGGTGGTGTCTCCAATATACAGATGATTCATTATTATGTATGTTGACCAGTGTAAGAGAACAGCTAATTAAAGTCACACTTCTCCATGCATGCAATCAAACTTTATTAATCAAAACGTGTAAACAATACTCTCCTCTAAGGACAAACCACCAACCTCAGTCTTGGAGGTTCCAATAAGCTTCTTTTACAGGGGACTCACTGCAAGGTTCATTCTCTGCCTCATCAGTGGCCTTGTGTCTCCTTCTGAGGTGGTCATCTAGCAATTCTCCATCAATCAGTTATTCAGCACCCACCCCTTGAAAACAAAAGCTGCTCAAGTCTCAAGAGGGAGGAAGCCAACCCTAGTCAAGCCCTGGCCAGGATGATAGTTGGTTGGTTTTGTTTTGTTTTAATACTTCTAGCTATGGTTGTTCCTAAGTTGTTTACAACAATTTGGTTGGTAGTTTACTACATAAATTACTAATAAAGTTGTTTATAATATTTTATTGGTGATCTATCTTATTAGAGATCCATATGTTTATCAGTATTTAAGAGCACACGTTATTTGCTACATCATACCACACAAGCATTTATTTTATTATTAAAAAAACTTATAGAAAAATAGATTATTCAAACAGCTCACTAACAAAACGAAGGCATAAAACAAAATGGAAGCAGTTACGCTACATTGACAAACATTCCTACTATCTTATTAAGGTAATACAACTTATTCTCACTATACCCTTCCATTCAATTTTTTAATTTGGTAAATTTATAATCTCCTTCAAAAAGAAAGGCACAACAACAATTGCTAAACAGCCTCAGGATGGAAATAACATCTCAAAGTAGTCCGGTAATAGGTTGCAGAAGGGGGCCCTGAGGGACTTCAACACTGAAGGACCCATAACTATCATATGACATGTAAATCCACTTTGTAACAAGCGTTTCCCTTGTAACCGGGCCTGTCAAGCATTGTGTTCTGCACCACTGATTATTGGTTGGACAACCAACGCCTCTCCTCTCATTCTACTCTCTCTCACCTGTCACTTTATATTGCCGATCAAAGCTTGCTCCCCTTCTCCTTCCCCTCTTTGCTTCTCTCTCTTCCCCTCCTTCCAAAGTGTGCCAGCTGGAGATTCTTGGCCCATTCATAGGATTATGGGAGTGTAGAGTTAGAAGTGGAAGGGACCATAGAGGTCATCCAGATCAATCCCCTCATTTACAGGTGAGGGAAATGAAGTCCATAGAGGTCACACAGATAGTAAGTGCATTTGAACCTAAGTCTTCTTTCAAATCCGGTGCTACTGGCAGCTATATGCACAGATAATCAAGAATTTACTAAAATCTAAAAAGTAATAAATCTAAAAACTAAAATCCAAAAAATCGAAAAACTAAAAATACTAAAAACGAAAATCTAAAAAACACTTAGCAGTGTTTTATTTTTCCCAACTAAATGTAAAGATAGTTTTCAACATTCATTTTTATAAAATTTTGAGTTCCAAATTTTTCTCCTGCCCACCCCAAGACAGTAAGCAATCTGACACACATGTACAATCATGTTAAATGTATTTTCACATTAGTCATGTTGTGAAAGAAGAATCAGAACAAAAGGGAAAAACCATGAGAAAG
>CM053626.1:60530959-60549294 GCA_028646595.1 Phalanger gymnotis | reverse complement strand
TTTTTTTGTGGCAATTGGGGTTAAGTGACTTGCCCAGGGTCACACACCTAAGTAAGTATCAAATGTCTGAAGCCAGATTTGAGCTCAGGTCCTCCTGACTCCATCCAGGGCTGGTGCTCTATCCACTGTGCCACCTAGCTGCCCCACCTCTCTCCAATTTTTATCCATTTATCCTAATTCTGCCCTCAGGGCAATAAGAACAGATCTTATCCACCTTCTAGATGCCTTCAAATACTTGAAGACATCTATCATTTCTCCCCAAAACTTCTCTTCTATAGCTTGAACATCTCCAGGTCCTTCAACTGATCCTCATGTGTCATAACCTTTAATTACACAGAGTTCCTTTCCTTCCCTTTTCCCCAGTGAAACAATGTCTTTCCTAAAATGTGATGCCCAGAGGTACTTTCTTGGAGTTATTTGAGGGGGACCAGCAGGTTGCTTCCCCCCCCCCAAAAAAAAACCTCTTGACGGGTTTTCCTAGTGCTTGAAATTCCACCCTTAGGGATTATTTGAGGCTGAAAAGGAGAGGTCTCCAATTAAAATACCTTTGAAACCTGGAGCCCCTCAAAATCTACCCCAACCAGCTGACATCTAAACAGGAAATTGCAAAGCAGTCCTAGGGAAAGGATGTGGGATTACGGGAGAGAATGGAACTTTAATCAGTAACTTTGACAGATCAGCACACTGAAGCCTATGACTGACCAGGTGGTCAATTATCATTACACCATCACTCTTGCTTATGTATATATAAACACACACACACACACACACACACTGAGCAGCAGCAAATGAAGGGAACTTCCTTGGTGTGCTATACAAGTGGTCTGGTATCTCTAGATACCGTTAATTTTTGCGAGGTAATGATGCCAATAAGAAAACAGAGATCATATCTGAGAAACTGCTCAGCACTTTCAGTGATCACAGGCTGCATCCCTATTGCCAAAGACATTCTTTTAGCCACCAGTAGCCTCTCACTAGTTCTGTATGGCTATAAATCAGGGAACGCCCCATTCTCCAAATAATCAAAATCACAGATGACACAAAGAACAATGAAGAATTATATGGTGACTCTAAGTATGTTACAAGATATTGCCAGTGATGACTTGAGGGCAAGAAGTGGCCTCTAAAGGCAAGATCAAGGACACATCGGACTATAAAAGGAAGTGGGCTGCTCACAGAGCAACAAAGAGAGAACAGATAGAATGTTTCATTGGCATCCTTAAAACATTAAAAGACCTAAAGGAAGGCTTATAACATATTAGGTAAAGCTCTTTGGTGATGATTCATAGAAGGTCAGAGACAGGAATCAGTTATTGTCCAAGATCACCAGATATCTCATACACATGTGCATAAATAGATGTTTGACTAATTGCTTTCCATTTAAAAAAAACAACTTTTATTGGCCTTTGTTTTTACAACCCCTAAATTTCCCCTTGTATCTCTCCTTCCTGCCCCTCCCAGAGACCCATGTCATATTACAAGGAAAGAAATAAGTATTTATTATGTGGTAGGCACTGTGCTAGGTACTTTACAAATATTACTTCATTTGATTCTCACAGGAACCCTGGGAGGTAGGTGCTTTTACTATTATCATTATTATCACCATTTATAATTGAGAAAACTGAGGCAGATAGAAGTGACTTGTCCAGGGTCACACAACTAGTAAGTGTGTAAGGCTATATTTGAACTCAAGTCTTCCCAATTCCAGGCCCATTTATAAAATGTTTCATAACTATAGACCTCTCATCTCTGCAGAGGAGCTAAAGGCATTCTCTTCTCTCCTCTCTTCTTTGAGTCCATGCTTATTATTTGTTATTTGCAATATTCACTTTTAATTGTTTTATGGTTATTTTTCTTTCCATTTACATTGGTGTTGACTGATTTTCAATTGTGTCAAGTCACATGATAAGGTAGACATTGCCAAATAACCATTTGTAGGGCACAATCCCTTCCATTCATTTAGCCACACCAGCTCATATCAATGTCCCATGTTCTCCAAAATCAGATAAGGCAACTCCAATCTTAGGGAACAATTTTACTGTTTTCCTTGATGCAAGGGTTTCCTTAGCAACATTTTCCATGTGTGCCAAAGGCAGAACATAAGAGAATTTTTAAAGACACTCAGAGGAAATTTCAGGTATACCAGGTCCACAGCCATATATTCTTTTTGGAAATTTTTGCTGAAGCACTGAAGGAAGAAGAGGCAGAAAATTGAATTCTGGGCATTTAGATTGGTAGCCACACTCCAGTGCCTGAACAAGGCATCTATGAGTCCTTTAGAAAATTCTACCATTACTCTATTTTTGAAAACTATATTCCCTGGGCATCGCAATCTATCAGAGACCTTGGGCTTCCCAACAATTACACAAATAGACAGTGCAAGATATCTACAAACCATTGCAGAATGAAATTGTGAGTTTTTCTAGTGTTAAAAAATATGTACAATTATTTTTTAAAAAAAAAGTAAATTAGGGTATCCTAAAAGTCTTAGTGTGGTTTTAGGCTTTAAAAAGGCTTTGGGGGCACTCTACATTAAGAAGGGCCGCTTGCTGCACCCCATTGCACAATGCAGCCTGGGAAGCTGTCCAGGTTGCTGATTTCTAATCTTAGCTGTATTAGACTGGGTAAAAGTCAGGAGGGAGTTTCTTCCCTTATTTCTAATCATCAACTCCGAGAGTCAGCTCCCTTGTATTGTTACTACTTTCAAGCTTCTTTGCCTTTTCCTCCACTTCTAAACCTACTACCCACAAAGAACCCAAAAAACAAACAAAAAAATCTTTCTTCATAGCTCACTGTTGCAATACATCTTTTAACAGTCTTCCTGAGTTTCCTGAAGGTGCATCAATCAACAGACCTTTTAAGTTCCTACTGCTGCTGGAGATACCAATATAAAAGTCCCTGCCCTCAGTTTATTCCCACATACCCTCTGCCTTGCAGACACTGAAAGAAACAAACTGACAAATCAAATGGGCCTTTCCCTTGACCATACAGTTAGACCTTCCACATGACAGGGATTAAAACCTCAGCACCCCTCAATCTAGAAAATCTGAGTAAAATGTTTTGGCCCTCCCTTCATATCAGAAAAGAAGTCTTAATTATTATAGCATTAAAAGATAAAATATCTTGATATTATATAATACTATACATACATTTTATGCATTTCTGAGTTTCTAACCCTTTTCTGTCATCTGCAGCTTCCACAAAACTCTCCCAAAATTCCCACTTAATTTCTTAGGGTGACCCGCAATATATTGATAGGGAAAGTTGCAATGTGGAAGGATAACTAGTATGTTTCCTCAGACACCTTTTCCCTGATCTAGTTTCTGGTCAAAAGGTTGGTGGGAATCACAGATGTTTGAGAGAACATAAGTGAGAGGCCAAACAGAGGATTTTTTTTTTAAGAACAAACACAGGAGGTATTGTGACACAGTGGATAGAGAGCTAGCCTTAAAGGCACCTTAAAGGTAGGTCAAGTCTCACCTCTGACATATGCTGGCTGTGTGACTCCAGGCCACTCATTTAACTTCTCAGTGCTGTAGGTGATTCGTGAAGATTATGTGTTGCAGAGAAGGTATTGACTGGACTATATTGATAGGGGGAATTTCCTCACTTGGGACTTCCCTCAACCAGTGAAATCCAGTCAGAGGAGTTTACATTTAATCTACAGGGTATATGGAGCCATTGCTTTTCCTTGGTGCAAAGTTAATAATGCCAACAGTAAGACCACATTTTCCTAGTAGTCTGAGGTGGTATGTGAAATATTAATCAGGCTAAAAGTTCACGTATGACTGCATCATGCATTGTGCACATAAGGTCTCAGCCCATTTAGATCAGTTTGGTTGATCAGCAGTTTAATGAACCGTTCAACACCAAAACATCTGGCCTAACTGGTTAGAACGCTATGCAAGGCCAAGGTCTTAGTTCTCTATTTGAGTGAGCCAGTTAGTTTTGCTCTGTTTCACGGGCAGGAGACAGAATCCCTAAGCTTAATCAACTATTCCTTCCTTTTGAACTTATATCCTTGATTACAAGGGAGATCAGGTGAGAGAAAGCATCCAAATTAATTATCTACTATTTGCTAAGCATTACTAATACAAAATCAGCTTTGATCCAGCTTCTTTGAAGGAGGCTTTGAAGGGATATTGAAAAGAGCTTTCAATCTAATTGGGGGTGGGGACAGGAAGGGAAGAAATGATACCAAACAGTGGTATAAGATGAATATGAAGAATATGAAGAGAACAGAGAGGAGAAATCAGTAAAAATTTATCATCCCTCTTTCAAAAATCACTCAAGCAAAAGCCATAGTGGTGGCAATTCAGTATTGTCATACCACTCACCAACCCTATTTCTCCTATCTCAGCCTCAGTTTTCTGGTCTATGAAATGAAGGACTTGACCATTAAGGTCCCTTCCAGTTTCAAATCCTGTTTCTCTGATTATACAATGATGAACTGAAATGATTAGTGTGTCTTAAACATTCATGTGATGAATTGAATTGATTAGTGTGAATCTTAAACATTCATGACAATTTTTCTTAATAGTAACATAATGTTTGTCCTTAAATTATTAAAGGCCAGATTAACTCTAAGGTCTAGGGGTGAGTCTGAAGCCCAAGTGAGTCTGTAGCTAAGCCTACTCTTCATGGCTGTTCTATTCCCTAAAGAATGTTTTGTAACAGGAAAGTAGAGATTGAAAGACTGTCCCACAGCACCTCCAATTGGATATTGATTTTGGGAGAGTGACATTTCTATCCTTTTTCATCTAGTTTCTTTTATTTTTTTCTTATTTCCTTTCCTCATTTCTGTAATATTTGTCTTTGTCTCCTCTATCACTACATGCATGTTAAAGTAGGCAGAATGCTGGACTTGGAATCTAGAAGGACTCAGCTTTGAATCTTGCCTTTAATATTGAAAAGTGTGACTGTGAGCAAGTCATTTAATTTATCTCTCTTATTAAGTTATCTTTCTGAGCCTTGCTTTACTCTTTCTTCTTCTACAAGACCTGGAGTACCTACTTTGTAGGGTGAGTGAAAGGATCTAATGAGATTATATCTAAAAGTACTTTACAAACTTTAAAGTTTATGGAAATCTCCTCTATTCTTATCTCCTATTTTCCCATGACTTAATGAATCCCCTCAAAAGCATTTGTTAGGGTCTTACTACGGGCCACTATGTACTGCAACTACAAAGTAAAAGGAAAACCAGTTCTTGCCTTCAAGAAACTTACGTTTTAACTGGGGAAACAATATGACCATAAATAGTTACATACTAGAAACTTACAAAATACATGGAAAGTAATCTTAATGGAGAAGGAACTAGGGACTGGGGGATAGGAATGTGTTTCATTTAACAGCTGGATACTGGAGATCTGCTCAACAGATACTCTGCTCTTCATGCTTAGTAAAGCCCCTCTCTGCCAAGCATTCCCGGTTGTGAGCATAAAAGCAGGGTTAGTGAAACAGTGGTAACGAAAACATTAAAGGGGCATTTCCATACCTCTCTAGGTAAAGGCCAGCTTTGGATAAACTGCTGAGCTGTTGGTTCTTAAAGGAGGTGGGTGAGGAGGGATGCCAACTAGTAGGCTCAATGGTATACGGATTACTGGATTTGGAGGGCCAGGGATGGCAGTGCTTTTTCAAAGTTATGAAGATTGGGGTCAGTGACCAGCTGCTCTTCATTCCCACAGTAAATCAACGAATGTTGATTAAGAACTAATGTGCCAGGCACAATATTGAAAGCATACAAGGGGGATACAAGGAAAGGGACACAATATTGAAAGCATACAAGGGGTATACAAGGGATACAAGGAAAGGCAAAAAGAATCTTAGCCCTCCAGGAGCTCAAATTCAAATGGGGTAGATGACATGTAAATAACTGGAAGTCAACAAGAATATCTTCACAGAAGAGGGCAGATAAACAGTGAGGAGGAAGCTCTAAAATTGTAGGGGGTGGGGAGGGGAGAAGGAAAGGTTTCCTGCAGAAGGTGGAGTTTGCCAAACAAGAGAAAATATCCTGGAGTAGCAAGATAAGGTCTTTTAAGGAATTTCTTAAGAGCTGCAAATGTTAAGTGAAGGAGGGTGGTTGTGTAATATTCTAAAACATGCAGAATGATTAGATGAAACTAACCTAGAGGGAAGCCAGGAGGAAGTTGGGAAGGTTATTAGCTGGGCTCTGGAGGTATTTAACCACTCCAGTTTTCTGTGTCTGAAAATGCTTAAGCTCTCAGAACGCCATGCCTTTCCCTCCCATCCCATCTTGTGATCCATCATCCATCTAGATATGCATGTCTTGGATCTGTCCAATCAAAATCTACAGCAACAGCAGAAACAACTAATGACTAACTGGATACTTTTTGGTAATGGTTCTTCTGGGCCTGGACTAAAAAACCAAAACAAAGCTCCTTCTAAAATGCAACTAACGGACTTAGCCTTGAAGTTGTACCCAAATCAGGGAAGAAATCTAGCTGCTATTTCTGTTGCATGAACCTCTTAGAGGAGAGAAAAACAAAAATAGCCTCAAACTAAATTCCCAGTAGCTGGGCTATTTTCCTCGTGGGTGACACATGGAGGAAGGACAGGTTTATGTTAGCTACAGAACCCTCTTAAGGAAAGTCTGCTTGGGAGGACTCTAGAAGAGACATAAGATCAAGTTTCTCCAAGTTGTGTGGCAACCTCCAAGGATGAATAATGAATGTACTTCTCTTTAGGGTAATGAATACATCATCTATCTTGGGGCAAGGCAGCCGGAGCCAGCGAGTCTTCCATTTTGGTGATTGTGGGGGATAACTAACTGGGCTGTCTAATACTTCACTGCAAACAATGACCGAAAGCTTTAGAGAAGGAACAAAAGGCGTTTGGAAAAAGAATCTAGGGAGTTGGTACCTAGTCACTTTTTTTAATGCTTAAAAAAAAAACACATCAAAACCTGGTAGTTTTTGTTTGTTGGTTCCCTCTTGTGGCTAAACTAGATGCAGCAGGAGAAAACCACAGGCTGACCATATTAGCGACAAACAAACAAAACCCAGACAAACCCTTCCACCCCAACCAAGTCTCATTCTAAATGCTCAAACTAACATACATATACATAAATACATACATATATGGGTCTCTCCACAGGTGCCAAATAAACTAATTTAAACTCTATTAACTATTAAACATATTAAAGTAATTTAAGTTCTATTAACTAAACTATTAAACATATTAAGGTTACTTAACGGCTGTTAACCAAACTCTGTTAAACTAAAACTTCATAACATTTTGTACAGTTAAGGAAGTTATGATCAACAAGCACATATTAAGCACCTCCTACATGCCTAGCACAGTGCTGAGGGAATAAAAACAAAAATGAGACAGTCTTTTCCCTCAAGGAGCCTAGATTCTATCAGAAGCAACGTACATACAAAATGAATACACGACATTTTTGTCGTTGTTGGGGAAAGGCCCTAGTGGGTGGGGAGAGTAGGAAAACCTGAGCTTTGAAGAAGGATGGAGGGGGTGGGAGGAGTGCATTTATTTCTTACAGTGCTAATTAATCATTCAATACTCTTTTCAATATTGTTTTCCCCTTCCAAATCATGTTTCAAGGGTAAGATATAGGTTTGCATAGGTCTCCTTTTCTTCTTCATTATGAAAGACAGACTAGGCCTTAGAGAGCTGGAATTTAGTTCTGGCCTTGCCACTAACTTGATACATAACCTCAAGTTACTTCATTTAATGTCTAGGGGCCTCAGTTTCCCTATCTGCAAAATGGAGAGGGGAGGCTGGGTTAGATGATCCCTAAGTTTCCTTCTGGGTAAAAAAAAAAAAAAGTTTATGAATGCAAGTCTATTCTAACACTTGGGCTTTAAGTTTACCTTTATAAAAGACTAGAAAATAATTTACCAATGATGTCAACTCAGATTGACTAAAAATCCTTAGCGGTTAAAACTTATTGTTCTCTTGCTGAAGATCACATATAATAACAAAGGAAGAAAAATAAAATGGATTTCTCTTCCCAGGGTCCAACATAAGCCTTGAAAAACCACATCTTATTCACTTACCTGGGTTGCTGCCTGCCTTCTAATATTATCCAATGCCTGCAATCAGTGATGATGTCACTTTCTAGCTATATAGAGGAGGTTCTATCCCAGAGCATTCTGGGTAATGAAACCCTTGTTGCCTCATTCATATTTTCCTGCATTGTTTATAGGTCATATCTTTAGTCTGCTGATCTTTTGTCTATAGTAAATAGCAATCCCACTTTGGCATCCACTGTAAGATACTACATTAAATCTAGTGCAGCTCGGAGAGCCAGATTTTAAAACGTTCTTCTTACACTTACTATAGAACTTATTTCTTGATGCTATTGTTTTCACTGTTTAGGAGCTAAAGAGAACTCCTTGTATACTAAGTGGGCATTCAAGACAACTCAAAAAGATTCTTATGATCCTAGATCAGTAGTCTCCAAAGTAAGGAGTGGGATGACAGCTTCCTGTGGACAGTAGCATGACCCCAAAGGATAGGTAATCAACCAATCAGAGATTAGGAAGATGAACCATCCTGAATCTTGTTGCCAACACTGAATCACTACCCTCTTCATTTATTAGCTGCCCAATTTCCCCCCATTCTGTCCACTCCAAAGCTCTGCAAGTTTTCAATCTGTCCCCGTTCTACCTGGTGTAGGCCCTTTGGGTAGTAATAATCTAATCTCAGCCTGGGCACCAGCTCCAATAGCTGCACAGGTGCCTCTGGGAAAATTCACCTCACCTCCCACTCAACCCCAGAATATCTACAACTTACCTTCCAGATTACCTTGTAGCTCAAGCAGGTGCCTCTCATCTGGCTCTGTGCTCTGAGGCAGTGTCTGGTGAGTAAACCAACATAGTCTAAACCAGTGGTGGGGAACCCGTGGCCTCAGGGCCACAGGGGGCCCTCTAGGTTCTCAGATGTGGCCCTTTGAATATGAAATTGGATTCTGTCAAAGGGCCACACTTGAGGACCTAGAGGGCCCCATGTGGCCTCAAGACTGCAGGATCCCCGCCCTGGGTCTAAATCCTTTTTCATTTTTAATAGAGCACAGCAAGTCAGTCACACATGATGAGCAGGCATCCATCACATTGTCAAGGGCACCACCATCATTCCAGTCCACTAGGCTACCTACCATAGTATCTTCTCAAAAGCCTTCAATCTCTCTCACCCAATATACAATCAGCGGCTAAATCTTGCTGTATCTATCTCAACATCTGTTCTCTTTTCTCTAATCATACAGCCACCACCTGGAACATTTCTCCTTCACCTCTGGCCAGACTATTGTAATGGCTTCCTAATTGCTCTCCCTGCCTTATCTTTCCTCAAGCCAATTCACCCTCTACACAACTGCCAAAGTGATTTTCCTAAAGTGCAAGTCTGATATGTAATTTTCCTATTCATTAAACTCCAGTGGCTCTTATTAACCCTAAGATGAAAATAGTATTATATTTATTGCATCTTTTTAAAATTTCCTTTTAGGTATAAGTTTTGTAATGTATTATTTGTACAATAGCACATGTATATAATTTAAAAGTAAATATACATACATGGAGGATGTTCATTTTTTTTTTTTTTTTACCATTGGGGTGCATAATAAAAAAAGTTTGGAGACTAATGTTCTAGATGTCTAATATACGAAGAGACTGTAAGGTGGAAAAGTAACCACCTCATAGTAGATTATGGGTCATACTCATGGGAATTACTGGGCTCCATAACACAGAGTGTCCACAGTGCCTGGAATATACTCCTTCCTTTCTTCCGCCTCTTAGAATACACTTCACACCTAAATATTGCAATAGACTGCTGGCTTATCTGCCTGCCAAAAGTCTCTCCCTCACTCCACTCTGTTCTCTACCCAGCTGTCAAAATGATCTTCCTAAAATACACCCCTCCCCACTTACTCAATAAACTCCAGTGGCTCCCTATCACTTCCAGGATCAAATATATATATTTGACGTTCAAAGCCCTTCATACTTTTCCTCATCCCCCCACCCACTACACCTTTCTAGTCTTCTTATATCTCTCTCTAACTTTCCACGTATACTTTTTGATCCAGTGACATTGGTCTTCATCCTTCATACTTACTTTTCCTTGAATTAAGCTGCTGACTTTGCACAGCTCTCCCTCACTTAAATCTAATTCATTTGCATGTCATGGCATCACCTCTATGATGTCATATTCCTCTTAGAGAACAAAGAACAAAGAACAACACTGGGAGTAGTAGGAATTGCCCCACTGGGGACCCAACTGGAACTGGCCAGTTGGTCAATACAACTTTTTTCATTTCCTTTTCTTTTCTTCCTCCCTCCCTTCCCTCCCTCCCTCCCTCCTTCCTTCCCTCCCTCCCTCCTTCCTTCTCTCCCTCCTTCCTTCCCTCCTTCCTTCCTTCCCTCCTTCCTTCCTTCCTTCCACAGAAATGCTGAAGGTCTCTTCTCTCCGTTTCGTTTTTTTTCTTAACTAGGTTAAAGAGGCCATTTGCCTCATTTTTTTACCTAACCTTAATCACTGAATGAGCATTGGTTGCCTCAGTCAAACTGTGACCTGCTAAAGACCTTAGCTTTAAAAGACCAAGGTCTTCCACCACATCTGGGGTCATCTCCAGTCATCCTGATGCATATCTGGCCACTAAACCCAGATGGCTATGGAGGAGAAAGTGAGGCTTGTGACTTTGCTCCCTCACTTAAATCCAATTCAATTGCACGCCATGGCATCACCTTCATGATGTCATGGTCCTCTTCAAGAATAAAGGACAATCATCCATCAGCAGACCCTGGGTATTTTCTCTGTTCTCCCATCTCAGGAATGCTCTCCCTCATCATCTCTACCTCCTGGCTTCTCTGGCTTCCATCAAGTCCCCGTTAAATCTCACCTTCTACAGGAACCTGCTTCCCCTTAATTTGAGTGTCTTCCCTCTGTTGATTATCTCCAGGTTGCCTTTCTATTGTTTGTTTGTATGTAACTGGGTACATGGTGTCTCCCTCATTACACTATGAGCTCTGGAGAGCAGGGACTGTCTTTTGGCTTTCTTCGTAAGCCCAGTGCCTTAGCCCAATGCCTGGCATATAGAAAGTGCTTAATAAATGCTTATTGGCTGACAAAGTACAATTCAGCTAAATCAGCAGATACAGTGGCTTCATATGAAAGTACATGCTGTGTTCCAAGTTCCACATCCCTGACCTCTCTGCCAAAACAATGATGGTCTTGAGACAACATTGGCCATTACAATGACTCAGTGATAGGGGCCTTCATTTAAACATTCTTTTCATTTACACTATCGGAGTCACTGTGTATGTTGTTCTCTTGGTCTGCCACTGTTATTGCTTTCTCATTCCTCTCATATTTTTCAATGGAGTTCAGCTAGAAATGGTTCTGAGACAAGTTGTTATCCTGCCATTCTTTTATATTTAATGCTTTGTAAACTATTGCATAGTGTTAGTGACAAGAACAAACCCCAAATCTGAAATAGTTTTAGAAAGGGTTTTATTAGGTCATTTGGCAAAGGAAAGAGCCAGAAAAAAAGGTGTGGCTCCCTCTTGAATCTTTGGGAGATTACATTATGTAGAATTCAGACAAAGATGCTAAGACATCTGATAAATTAGCCTCATGTAGGCAGTAGGGAGTTTCCAGAGAAGAGCAGTTTGAGATATGTATGTATATGTGTGTATATACATATATTTATACATATGTATATATGTATCTGTGTATGTGTGTATATATACATACACATAAACACACATATATACATATATGCAGTTATCCCTTCCACATCTCAACTTTCTCCATACCAATTTCAATATATCACAGGTTGGCATAAGAAATTAAATGGGAATTTTGGGGGAGTATTGCAGAAGCTGCCGATGACACAGAAAAAGCTTAAAAACTCAGAAATGCATAAAATATATGTTGATGCCGTGACTACCCCATAAAAGAAAAAGAAAAAATTCAGACTTCTTTTCTGGTACAAAGGGAGGGCTAAAGAATTTTATGCAGATTTTCAGATTGTGGGGGCACCATGCCCCTAACCCCCAGATGTGGAAGGGATAACTATATAAACATTCATATTTGGGAAACCCAAACACAAGCTTTGGGTAAACCTAAAACAAGACCTTGGTGGTATCTGAACATTCCTTGAAATTATCTAGCTTTTCCCAGATCATCTCTGAGGTCAACCTGACCTCTACTATAAGCTTTGGGTTTGACAATTTTCTAGTCATATGTAGCTAGGTTCAAATGTTATAATAAAATGTTATTAATAAAACATAAATATTTTCCTCACAATAGGCAAATAAAATAACTCCTTTAAAGTAACTGAATAAAAGTATTAGGTTGTAAGCTTATCTTCCATAGGCTCACTGACCTTTTAATTTGGAGACTTATGGAGGATTGGAGATGATGGTACATTTGTGTGGTATCAAATACATTCTTAAGTTTTTAAATTGGTAAGTAGGTAAGAGTTTTGTCTTGTTTTATCTGTGACAATATTACAGTTCCAGTATAATTTACTTTTAGAATTCTCAGGATGAGTTTTAGAGTACATGTTTGTAGTATGGTCAGTTTTATGTTAATTTGGAGAAAACAGTGAGTTTCTAGTACATGATTCTGGCCAAATAGTCTTTCTAGGGATTTGTTATGTGCTCGATTTTTGCTGCCTTCAGGGACATGTTGCACAGTTTCTACTATTCCTTTGCATAATATGCATTGATTAGTCATCTCTGGCTCCTTAAGGATAAACTTTCTGCAACTTCTGGTGATGTTCAGGATTCTCATCCTGAATTGCTACTATAAACTCCTCTGTTCCTGTAAACAAATCCTCATGATGACCCAGTTTTTTGTGGGACTGTTCTGTCGACATATTATTAATTGAGTTTGTGTAGATAATGCCCATGGAGAGGGTTTTTAATTCCACTCCTGGATCTTAGCCATTTCATAGGATACATCTAAAAGTGAACTACTTTGGTTACATTTGACAAAACCAATGGTGTATAAATGCTGGCCAGCCTTCATTATTGATCTATGACATCATACCTGTTCTAAAAGTATTTCATTTGCTCATAGTACATCTATAAATCTTACTTTTTGATGAAGAAATGTTCATCTTTCTCTAGCTGTCTTAAGTGATGCTTCATTAATATTGTATAGTTTTGCTAAGATGCTTTCTAAATCTCTTGTTTACTTTATTATTCCAAAAGTGTACGTTTGGACTGGTCTTTCATGATTGTTAATTGCTTTAAACATCTTCAGAATTCCCATCCTGCTTTACTTTAGGTTGTCTGTATATCTCTTTACATAAACAGTCCAAACTTTCTCCTCGATAGGTTTAGACTCAATATGTTGCCTGGAAAAGACCTATTTGTAAATAACACCTTTATCCATTGGTTCAATTTGACCTCCAAATCCAAGGTCAAAGCCTTCAGTATTTATTTTTATTCGCTATACATCAAGAGCTTGGGTCCAAATAATATTTTGGTATCTTGAAGAAAGATTGTGCAAAATGAAGGAACTACTTAATGCATTTTTGGTGTACAGTGTCATGTATGATGTCATGTATGATATCATACATGTACACCAAGCAATGATTATTCATCACATTCTCACCTTTTTCAATGGAGTTCAGAAGAAAATGATCCTGGGACAAAGTTACTATCTTGCCATAATTCTCTCTCTATTTCATTTGCTGTGCACTATTACACATGAGAATAAAACAGCTGCTTTTTACGATTAAATAAAAGTACTAGGACCTACGGTCATATTATTGAAAAACCATTCTTCTTGTGTCATTACTACTCCTGCAGGTCTGGTCTATTAAAAGATGTAACAGCTTAAGGCAATTTGGGATTAGAACGATTTTCAGTCATGTGCAAAAGAGCATCACCTGTTATTACAGTATGAAACAATTAGAAGCTGTGCAGGTTTTCCCCAACTATGTTTGCTAAATCTAGTCAAGCGTCAGTGTACGAGTACTCTCGGGAGCCCAGGGAGATGGACCTCTTACACTTGTCAGTCTTCATAAATGTTTCAGGTTAATCATTTAGCTGAGAAATCCAATGCCTGGATATGTAAAAAAATAATGTAAACTCTAGGTCAGGATAGCAACATTCTGGCACAGACTTCTGGATTGGTTTCCCTCCCACTTGGAGGTGCTTTTTTTTTTTTAACATTTCATTTAATTCTATCATCTTGTTTCTTAGCAACCAGGGAAATGCCTCCTTTTTTCTGATGTCAGTGAGCAGGAGCTGAGGAAAGGAGAGAAGGAAAAGAGGCTTGCAGAAGAAAAAGAGAAGGGAAGCTTCATGACCTGAAGACTCAAGCTGGTAAGAAATTCTAAAATACTAATTTTATAAGGGTTGGGGCACCGGGAGGATAACTTCTGGACACTGAGGCGGTCTCTGCCAAACTCTTTTCAATAGTAGTCTTGCTCCTTTTGGCTTTTGATTTTTTCTATCCCTCTTTTTTCAATGACTTAGGAATATTTGAGGGGTGGGCACATTGAGAAGATTCTGGCTGTAAGGAGATGAAGGAGAGGCAATACCTCACAGTGGGTTAGGATTGTTTCTCAACCAAGAGAAGACAGTCCCAAGGATCCTTTCCCTCCTTGACTATTACAGATAACAGATAGAAACAGAGAAGCATCTCAGCAACCAAGGGATATATTGAGTGAAAAAGGGGAAATAAAGAGGAATTGCTTCTTGAAATGTAAATGCAGCGATGCTTATGTAAGATGCAGGTGTCTAAGGCATGTGAACTCTGGAAATTAAGGCAGTCTCACTAGGATTATTTGTGATTGCAATGTATAGGAAGATATGCCCTTCCCCAAGCAGCTCAGACTAAATGGTACCATTAAACTTGGCTTTACTCTGATTTCTAGGTCCTCAAACTTTTTTTTTGTGGCCCCTGGGGAAGTCTGGCGAAGCCAATAGATCCTTTTTGGGCAGCTAGGTGTTACAGCAGTTAGAGGGCTCAGCCTGAAGTCAGAAAGACTCATCTTCCTGAGGAGTTCAAATCTGACCTCAGACATTTATTGTCAGTGTGACCCTAGGCAAGTCATTTAACCTTGTTTGCCTCAGTTCCTCACCTGTAAAACGAGCTGGAGAAGGAAATGGCAAACCACTCCAATATTTGTGCCAAGAAAACCCCAACTGGGATCACAAAGAAGAATCAGATAAGTTTGAATGACAATAACGTAGATCCTTCCTGGGAATATGTTTCAGATGCATAAAATAAGATACATTGGGTTACTAATGAAAGCAATGATATTGAGATAGCATTTTCAAAAGATTTGTTAAACTAAACAGTTCATGGACCCTGGTTTGGAACCCTGCCCTAGGTCTTCTTTTAGGGGCTTCCTAGTACCCAGTGAAACCAAAGACTTAGGAACCCGACTTCAACAGGCAAAGGATAGAAACCTCACTGTGCTAGAGTACACGTCATACCACATATGTAGATGGAGAGCTATTCAGAGATCTATACAAATCATTCCCTTAGACTGTTTGAACTGATGTTGCTAGATTTGAGCATGGAGGGTAGAATGCTGGAGTAGGGAAGACCCAGGTTAAAATCTTGCCTATGCCATTCTTAGTAGCTGTGTAGCCATGGGCAAAGTCCCTTGGGCTCTCTGAGTCTCAGGTTGCAAATTCATACATAAAACATAGATAATGATGGTACTAATGGTAATTGTTGTAGTAGCTACTTCAGTGTTACTTTGAAGCTCAAATAAGAAAATATATGTGAAGCCAACTGGCTGACTTTAAAGCACTATAGAAATGAGAATTGTTGATTTGGGGGTGAGAGGGGAGGGAAGAGGATTGGGCTTGGGATTTCACTGGTAGAGAAAACTCCAGATGAGGAAACACTCATCTATTAAGGCAGGTCTACATCTTTCCTACAACTTATAGCCTTAGAGAGTTGCCTGGGGTGCTAAGGGGTCAAATGTCTTACCCCAGGGTCTTATAGCAAATATATTCAGAGGAGAAACAGTAAGCCTAGGTTTCCCTGACTGGAGTCGGGCTCTCTATCCACTTATGCCATATTGCCTCTCCTTACTACTACTATTACTACTGCTTCTATTACTACCACCACCACGATTACTACTACTACTACCACCACCACCACCACTACCACCACCACCACCAGCACCACCACCACCACCAGCACCACCACCATCACTGCCACTACCATTATGTACCTAAGGGTTAAAATGAAGAGATTTTTCCAGTAGTTCTTTTTTGTCTTTTTTTTTTTTTAACCTACCTTTAGGTAGGGAAAATAATGACTTTCAAATTCATTCAATAGACCAAACCCAGTCTCCCTTACCCACATCAAAATAGTTCCCTTACCCATGTGCAAAGACATCAATAGATATGCATATCATGGAAAATTTGCGTGGCATTTCATGATTATTCAGGGCCCTGCAGTTATCCTCCTCTCATGATAATCACAGAGGTTAAGTTTCACTTTTTACAAATGATCCAACTTGTGTTAGAAAGGCTGCATGGTACAGTCTGGATGGGCTGCTGAGCTTGAGGTCTAGGAGCCTCAGGAAGGTCCAGGGTTCAAAGTTCACCCTTGATGTGTCTGAGCTGCGGACAAGCCACAACCTTGCCTCAGCCTCTCTGAGTCTTGATTTCCTCATATGCAAAAGGAGGAGGTTGAACTAGATGGTTCCTTCCAACTCTAAGTCTCTTACCTTATGCTTTTTTGAACCCATGAACTCGCTCCAAGTCCCAAGGTAAGATGGCATTAAAACAACTGTCAAGTTCTGGATGGATTTGGCCACCTCCCCATCAGAAAACAGGGCTCACCTCTACTGCTGGAAGCTTTTAAATATCACAGAATCATAAAACATTAGAGCTAAAAGGGACCTGGGAGGCCATCTGGTCCAAATCCCCCAATTTACAGATGAGAAAACTGAGGCAGAGAAGTGAAGCAGCTCCCAAAAAGGGCGATCTACTAGTTAAAGGCAGAGCCAGGACTACAGTCCTGGCCTCCTGACTCTTAGTTTAATGCTTCTTCTCTTATGTAACACTTTTGTCAAACTCTCAGCTGCATGTCGGCTGTGGCATCCTCTGAAAACTGACACTTCTATGAGCATTTAAATTAACTCTCTTATCCTAAGAGAAGCAACTGTTAGAGTCCATTCACTTCCTCCATAGTCAGGCTTCCCACACTCTCAGGTTCCAATAGGAGCAGTAGCAGAAGGTCCTAAATAGTCAGATGGGTAGGCTACAGAAGTAGTTTTTAAAAATAATCGTGTGTTGATGTTTTGTCCCATATTAGGGCTGATCCTTATTAAGAAACAAATGAAGTTTCATTAGATTCAATAATATCTCTGTCTCTGTCTCTCTTTCTTTGTGTGTGTGTCTGTGTGTGTGTGTGTGTGTCTTTGTGTCTGTATGTCTGTGTGTCTGCTCTCTGTCTTTGTCTCTCCTCCAATCTGTCCTAGGTGTAGGCAAGCCACAACCTCACCACAGCCTCTCTGTCTCTGTCTCTGTCTCTGTCTCCGTCTCCCTGTCTCTCTCTCTCGGTTAGTTGTGCTGAACTGCCTTTTCATCTTTGGTTATAATTAGAGTTGGATCTGTGGGTGGGGAAGGGGAGAGATATATTAGGAAATGAAACTAGTGTAAAAACAGAAGATTCCCCCCTTCCCAGCTTTTAATTAAACTTCGTGATTATATAATACTTTAGGGACCAAACCTTTAACATTGATTCAGGTAGATTTCAATTACCTATTCTTTATATAGTGAAGATTTTAAAGTGTTTCATTTCATACTCCTTTAGCATTGTTTTTTTATACCTCAGAACCCTGTGCCTGATGCAAGATGGAGATGAGTACTCAAGGACAAGGTCTGCTTTGATGCTTCATTATTATACTTTCTTTCAAGCATCCACTAGACATCCTTTATGGAACTAGGGACTACATGGATTAGTGATTGAAGATGGCTATTCTCTTAAGGGTCAAATTCCTCCTGAATTAACTGTGAATGGGCACAGAAGAGTTCACACAAATTCAGAAGAGAGGCCAACATATTTCTTGGTGCAATACCCAAACATTTCCATGGGACCTCTGAAAAATGGTATAACTAGGGGTTTCCCAATGATTATTAACTTAAGCATTGAGAGACCATGAGACCAACTGAAACAAGTAGATAAGTCTACCACAGTGACTAGTAGGCACTGCTTGTTTGAGACTACAAGGACCTATATCAATTCTTATCCTTTACCTGACATTATGTTTTGCCCAAAGTGTAGCTTGGTGAAAGCCAACCTTCTCAACAGGGAAAGTAGGTTCTCTAATTGACATATTCATTGGCTTATCTCCTTTGGCCCTCCCCCCC
>CM053626.1:60503016-60530459 GCA_028646595.1 Phalanger gymnotis | reverse complement strand
GTGGAGCCCTGCTTCCCTCTGCCACTTTGTGGGTTCTGCAGCTCTAAAATTGGTTCAGAGCCATTGTTTTATAGGTTTTTGGAGGAACTTGGTGGGGAGCTCACGCCAGTCACTGCTTCCCAGCCGCCATCTTGGCTCCGCCCCCCATTTTGCACTTTTTAAAAACATATTAAAAATAAAGTTTAAAATAAAGACAAATCTTTTAATTCTCAATTTTATATCAAAGGATTTTTTTTTGTTTGAAGCTTCTTTTAGCTATGGATGAATAAGGACGTCATACATATGTAAATATATAAAAAGATTCAGAAAATATTTTCTAAAAATAGTTATATTAGGGAAAGGTTAGATTTTATTGCCATCAGTAGATTTAACTAAACTGGCTCACTAAATTTTAAAAATCATCTATAACATTTCTTAAAAGTTTACATAAAATTTCTAAACAAGCCCTTGGTCGTGGAAGTCACATTCATTCTAAAGTTGGAACAGCCTCCAACACCAAGAGCATCCCAATAGAATGTAAGTCCTTTCGAGATGAGGACCCTTAATTATTTATATTTATATCCCTAGCACCTAGGATGGTACCTAAAACACTGTAGGTGCTTAATAAATGCTTGTTGATTGATTGGGATCTTGCACAGCCATCTTTTCACCTGTCTCTGCTACCAGTAGGAATATTTCATTCTCTAACGAACTGAAACATACTTTTGAAGGTGGCACCCAGAAAGTCTGATTTTCCATTCCCTGTGTTTCCTACCACGTCAAGTTTTGATGTCTTTATTGGGGGATATTTGCACAGTAGTTTTTTAAGATTGAAAGAATAATTTAAAAGGATGAATAATCTATGAACTTATAAGTTCCTGAACAAATGAATGAGTAAATGGCAAAGCATTTATTAAGCTCTTACTATGAGCAAACCACTGTACTGAATTCTAGGGCTACAAATACAAAAGCAAAGACAGTTTCTGCCCTCCAGAAATTTACATTTTTAAGAGGGGGAAGATAATGCATATAGGGGAGAGGTGCACAAGCAAGGAAGGACACTGTTTCTGAAAGTAGGGACCACTGGGAACTACATTGACATATCCCATCCAGGCACAATGACTGATTTGATCATGGGGGTAGGGGATGTGATTTGTGAAGGGCCAAGGTGGCAAAATGGTCAGTGGCACCACAGAGGATAAACCCAGAGAATAGGAAGATGAAGTGAAGCATGACTGGGGCTTTTGATAAGATAAAGAAAATTTATTAGTACTTACTACATGCCAGGCACTATGCTAATTGCTTAAGATTCAAATGCAAGCTGCCCCCAAGAAGCTTATATTCTAACGAAGACAACACAAAAGAAAGCTAGAAAGGGAAGTATGGTGGCATAGTTTGTGGCTGGTGCCTGGGAAATCAGGTGAAAGCCTGGTTTTCAGCAAGAGAAGGTGAAAGCACACCTATCAGAGCCTAGGGTAGTTCCAGAGAGGCAGTCACCAATCTAGACAGCAATACAGATAATAACTAATTAAAAGGGAGTTATTGCTGAGCAGACATTGGGATAAACTTCTATATCAACAAGTTTTTTGAATATTGCTTTATCTGTTTCTAGCCAAGGATGGACAGTTGGTATGGTGTAGTGGAAAGAACACCAGATTAACAGGAAATTCAGGATCTCACCTTAGCTCTGCTACCAACTAGTCATGGTTTCAGGAAAATCAGCTTTTTATGTCTGTTTCTTTATCAATAAAATGAGGGATAACAGCTGTCCTATCCACCACTGAAGGCACTTGTGGGAATCAAATGAGAATGTAAATATGAAAGTCACTTAGAAAAGCATAAAGTATCTGTGTTGGTAAACAAAATGGGCTCTTAGCACTCAGTTCAACCAAGTGCCCTTGAAGAGTTTGGCTTTTGTTTCCTTGACTAGATTGGGAGTCCTTGGTGACCTCCTTGCCTCAGGGGAGGGCCTAGTTTACACATGAGTTTGACATGTTTGGGACATCAGAGGCTTTTAGATCATGTGGGTTTAAGTTGCCTCTTTGTGACGATTTTAGGTCATGTGGGTGTGTCCCATGTGTGACTCACCCTTGACCCTGAAAAAGATATAAAACCATGGGTTAGCTTTCTCTTTTTTGGAGCTCTTACCCACAGCCCTGGTGGCACGCATGACTCTGGGCCAGCCCTTGTTATGAGCTCCCGGGCTGAACATAGATGTTGGTAACTATGAATTGTATTTGGTCTGTCTGTTGATGTTTGTAATTTGTTTGTATTTGCTCTGAAGTTCAGGGTGCTGGCTTTTCCCCCTGTACTAAGTGAATGGTATTTGTATGCTGGATTAAAATACTTGTCAACCCCTTAACGTTGCTTTCCTTAGTGAAGCAGATCAAAAGAACGTGGGCTTTTGCAGCATGCTGGTAGCGTGCTTGTTGTTGGGCTTGTGTTGGTCTTTCATGCCCACAAAAGCTGCTAGCCGGATTGTTGAAACAGTATCATTCCATTATAGGCGTTTGAAAGGGATACCATAACAAAGTTTGGGCAGATAGGTGGTGTAGTGAATAGAGTGCCTGGTCTGGAGTCTGAAAGACTCATCTTCCTGAGTTCAAATCCAGCCTCAGATATTTACTAGCTATGTGACCCTGGCCAAGTCACTTAACCCTGTTTGCCTCAGTTTCCTCATCCATAAAATGAGATGGTGAAGAAAATGGCAAACTATTCCAACATCTTTGCCAAGAAAACCCCAAATAGGATCACGAAGTCAGACATGACTGAACAATAATAACAAAGTACAGTTTTATAAAAGGAGTTAAGTTTGAGTGAAATAAAAGTATGGGAAAAATACATTAAAAATCATCTTAGAACTGATAAGACAATTTGAGACTGATGAAAACCTTAATTGTCAAAATGGAACTGTTGAAAAACTGATTTTCCAGACTACTGAAGTTTATCCAGTGCTTAGCACAGTGCCTGACACATAACAGGTGTTAGATAAATGTTGATCGATCCCTTTTAATAACCTTTTTTAAGTTTTTTTTTTATGGCAATTGTCCTTATACATCTTCCCGGTTTCTTGGAAAAAAAAAGCACGACTTTTTAAAAGCAGCTGGATGGGATCACGGGATCATCTATTTTGAGATAAGGAACTTGAAGCCTAGGGAAGAGAGACCCGGCCCATGTTCTAATAGGTAATAAGATGCAAAGCCAGATTCAGGCCCAGGTCCTCTGACTCTATCTAGACATCTCTCTACTGCATTCTACTGTTTCTAACACAACATTACCTTTTTGGGTGACTCCGGGTCATCTCTACGAATATCTGTCATACTGTGCAATATGTAACATACTGATGACCTCAGAGATTATTAGAATATATAGGTCTGCTTGCTTCATTTATTGATTCTGCTGCCACCTATCGGCATCAAAGCTTCTCTCATCACGTCCCCTTCTAAACCAGCTATTTCCAATCTGCTATCCCAAATTTCATATAGGGTTCTAAATCCCCCTTTAATCTTGCTACTTTTACTACAAGTAGAATGCATGGGCTTTGTGACAGATGCTTTCCTCAATGGTTTCTTTCCTCTTAGTTTCAAAGCTATGTTCTAGATCACTTGGGTTGCTAGATGCTTGATTTCTAAATAAATGAATTATCACCATAAAAAGATTTGCCTTAGACTTCTAAACAATTAGGTGCACATTTATGTTCACTGTTCATAGTAATCATTTATTAGAAGTTAAGTCTTCTTAAGTTTATGAGATTTGTCACTGCCTACATAACAACAGAAAATGCTTGAGCTTCCAAGTTCATACAAATTTCATGTATATTTTTCTGAACAAAGGGCAGAAATTAAACAGAGGCAGATTTACTGATGTACGGCCAACATCTTGATGATGAGAGCCATTCCAAAATAGAATGGGTTGCTTCGGGAGGTTCAGGGTTCTCCTTTATAGAAAGCCTTCAAAGAGTGTCAAGAATATTACGTGTTAAAGAAGGATGTAAAAGTGAATCCTGTTTAGGCAGTGGTTGGATTAGATTGCCTTTCAGATTCCTCCCTACTCAGGCTCTACAAAATCAGGTGGTGGGGCTAAATGATGGCTGAGATTCCTCCTAGCGCTAACAGTCTGTGACCTATGACCCCAAATCACCAGAGACAGTAATCGTGGCATGGCTTATGTTGACAAAAGGAGTCTCTTTTGGAAGAGACATCAGTGAGACCCTTATCTGTTAATTTCCTGACAGTTTCCTGTTTATTAGAGAATCCTAATCACAGAGTTTTTATAGTTTAAGTGTGTCTATTAATATAAATAATTCAGGCTGTATGTTTGGAGATATATATATATATATATATATATATATATATACATATGTACACACACACACACACACACATCTTTGAACCTAATCTAATACTAGATTTAATCATTTCACTCTCATCCCACCCCTCTCTTTCTTGGCTGTGAAATGAAACCAGCCTATGGAGGACCCAAGATTCATATGCTTCCTTCCTCTGAATTCAGTATAGAACTGGCAGAGGAGCAAATGATTAGGGAAAACAACTTTACTGAGGTACTCTCAGCATTCTATGAGGTCAAGCATAGTTTTCAGCAACTGTATTCCTGGGACTCTTCAAGACTCAGAGTAACAATAGCCACAGTTACTAAGACTTAAATTTTAATTCAAAATTACATTACAGTTCAGACAAAGACCAGGGTGAAATTTAGTGTTTAACAATAATTCTAAAGCATCACAGTTATACAAAAGAAACAAATGGGCCTGCAGGGGTCCAAAAAAGCAGCTTG
The DNA here is from genome assembly GCA_028646595.1 of Phalanger gymnotis. Taxonomy (NCBI): domain Eukaryota; kingdom Metazoa; phylum Chordata; class Mammalia; order Diprotodontia; family Phalangeridae; genus Phalanger; species Phalanger gymnotis. The sequence continues at coordinate 60,525,686 of CM053626.1, read as the reverse complement.
TTTTATTGCACCTGGGAGAAATATGCCATTTTTGGCAGCATAATATTTATTGTACCACATAAGGAAAGGAGGGCAACCATTGTTCTAGAATCCTAATTCATATGGGCCCTGTAAAAAAACAAAATTTACATCTTTAAACATTCAACAAAAGCTCTTTAACAACTGCTAAAGAAGCTTTAACATGCCTTCCTTATGGGTCATGCTTTCGTTCCTGATTCATATAGAAATTCACTCGGTCAAGTCTACTTTTCACATGATGCAATATCTGCTAATATCAGAACCATCCAGTGACCTGGTCCACAAACAGGGCCAGAAAGGGAGGAACGTTCGGACTTATTTATAATTGATTTTACAACACAGTACCATGGCTGCTGTTTCTCCTTTTGTATTAAATACTCTTGATTTTGGTCATCTACATCTGGGGACAAGGAAAAGTGACAATGAGGATAACAATGACAACACCACAATCAGTAAGAAAGTAATTCCTTGGCTGCTATATAAAAAAGGTCTCCTGTCGCATTAACCACGGCAGGCAAACTGGAAGTTAACTACCGGAGCCGTATAAAAAAGGCTGTAAACTCACAGAAAAGACAACTTGTCTAGAGAAATTATGAAATTGATTTCATTTAAAACTTGAGTGTCATACAGAAAAACTGTAACCCAAAGGAACTAATTACCCCTCTTTGTTGAGCAGAGACGAGGTACTAAAGTTTAGCCTGAGCTAGCTTGGCCTTCAAGTTTTCTCCGAGTTTGTCCATAAACTCAAATGTATTCAGGTAGTCAGATCGCTTCACGCTAAAGGAGGAAGAAAAAAAAAAACAAAACCCAAAACATTCAGTGAGATTTAGTTATAGAGTGGTAACATCCTCAAGGAGTAGGAAAAAAAATCCCTAGGATCAAAGCCACTGCAAAATATCTCCAATTTATCCTTCTTGTATCTTGTTTGTACATCCTTGTATATATGTTGCTTTTCTAGCAGACTGTCTTTTGCCTTTCTTTGTATCCCCAGCACTTGGCAGACCAAATGCCTGGTCACTATACTATTCCTGGTTCTAGAGAGCCGGGTCCTGAGCAACACTGCTTGAGACTGATTTATTTCCATCTTAATGCTGGGCTTCTTTACCCTTTCGGTCAAAGCAATCTATTGTCTAGCTACAGTTCAGCAAGGTAATGGTCCCAACCTTGGAGGCCGAGGGACACCTCTATTTTGGCTGTCATACTCTAGCCCACCCCCACTACCCTTTCACTCATGTATCACAAGTATTGGCTCCAACAGTGCAGTGGACCTGAGCCTAACCTCAAAGGCAAAGTAGGTGTTTTCTGCAAAAGGTTGTTCTGTACCTCAATACAGGAGTGATAAGATGATTTCGAAAATTCATTACTGCCACTGTAAGATTTTTTTTTTTTAATTAAAGAGCCTCAGTGGTTGGCTATTCCCACATTATTGTTGGCATTCAAACAATTTCAGACTTGCTCTGTTACAGAATAGGATTCTGGTTATATTCCTATTAACTTCCCGAGGAGGAGACTTGGGGATGAAGGACAGTGACATTTTCTATCATGAGATGAATGTGGGACATCAGCAAGCAATCCTCAGTAGAGTGTACTCTATGTACTATGTGGTACTATACTCATGTACTATGTACTATGTGGTACGCATACTCAACTACTATTCATTAGGCATTAATGTCAGACCCACTTAATGAGAAGGCTGTATTAAATGAGTTATCCTGTACTTATATAGCTAAGAAAATCTAGCAGTTTCCTCATCTGCTAAACGAGAGGCTTAATGAAGTTTTGCTAAGGTCCATCTCCCTCTGATGATAGATGTGATTAAGCAGAATTTCGCCACCAGATGTTTTTCAAATACATAAAATGTATGGAAGTACTACCACTGGGATTTTCCCCTTCTGGTCCTTTTCTGGACTTTATGGACTTCAAAACCGTGCCTCTACTACCATCTCATCTTGGAGCCTCCCTCAGGGCCTGTGGCCTCCTCACCCTGGAACTTCCTAGCACCTCTGCAGTTTTCTCACCATGGAATATCCCTTTACAAGGCCTGCCTTCCCACTGGCGAGTTCATCCTGGACCCTCCATTTTGTGGAGGGACCCAGGATAAACTGCCTTTACTCCTCTCCCAGAGTTGATCATGACTTTCTGAACTTAAACTGTGCCAGCCCCCCATCCCCCATCAGTTATCTTACACCTCCCCATTCTTTGTACTTGGCCCCCACATTTTTCAGCTGTTTTTTGTGTATTGTCTTTTCCCACTAGACCGTAAGCTCCTTGAGGGCAAGGACTATCTTTTTGATCATATTTGTATTCTCAGCACTTAGTCTGATGCACACAGTAGGCACTTAATAAATGTTTGCTTCCTTACTACCATAGTGCATTTTTTTTTAGTGTTAACACCTCACACTCCAGGGCATCTATCTGTGAGTTCAATGAAGTGGGTGTACCCTCCAATACCAATTGCACCCCATTCCATGCCTACCTATCCCATGTAACCCTTGTCTATGAATTCTCATAATTCCACCACAAGGAGTCCATGCAATGTGCTGTGGTTCTTCCATTCCTGTCTAAACCTTACAGTTTAGAGAACACTTTCATATTCATTATCTCACTGGATCTATATAACAACCATTTGAAATAAGGAGGGCGGGCATTACCCTAGCCCCCAGCCCCCAATTTACTTATTAAGAAACTAAGGCTCTGATTAAATGACTTCTCTACAATCACAAAGATGTGGGTGAGAGAGTCAGGATTTGGAACATTCTGCCTTTCTATCATATAACAATAAAATTCCAATAAACATTAATGTTCTTGGTCAAGTTTTGTTTCAGGAAAGGTGGCACTTCCAACAGAGAAAAGAAGAGCTCATACTTACTTAGGTAAACCTTTAATACAGGCAGCTAAGTCCTTGGTCATGAAGCCAGACTCGATGGTCTCAACACAAACTTCTTCCAAAATTGTTGCAAATGTCTTGAGCTCTGCATTGTTATCCAGTTTAGCTCGGTGAGCTAACCCTCTGGTCCAGGCGAAAATGGAGGCTGGGGAAGAAAAGAGTAAAGTAAGGCTTGGTAATAGAAGGGCTTAGATGTGGCATAGTTCATGGAAGTGTAAAATACTGCCTAAGAAAGATCAGATGCCAACGTTTAAAAAGGCTCATGAAAGAAAAACCCATAAAGAATTAAACTTAAAATTTCAAATACATTATTACAAATGAGATTTCTTTTTAAGAGAGGTTTAAGATTCAACTGGAACATGGTATCAATAACAGTGCATTTTCCTCACTGGGGTAATTGATACTGGACACTTGGGGTATATAACGAGCCTGCAGAGGTGAGTCTCTCTCCCTTACACTGTCTATATCTGTCCCTTCTCTTCAGGCTACAGCTGACCTTGAAAGTGGAATGGAAGAATAGATCCACATGGCATTTAGATGCTTAGCTTCATGTCCCCTTATGCTGAATAGGAGAAGCATGATCGTTAACAATTCTTTGTGCACATATGTGTGTATAAACACATGCACTTGTTCATTCATTCATTCATTCATTCATTCATTCATTCATTTACATGCTGTACCATAGAAACTCTGTGCCATAGAGACATGGACAATGAGTCAATGCCAAAAGAACAGCTAAGAGTTCTTACGATATGGGACAAAGTCCAAAGGTTAGGATAAAGTAACACTTAAGTCAGGGATATGCTGACAACTTGGTACAGAGTCTAGCAACGATAAGGAACCATTTTAAGATCAGAGTTCTCTCTGGTCAAAAATAGAGCAAAAGGCATCTTACCAATTGGATTAGTGGATGTCTCTTGACCTTTCTGGTACATGCGGTAGTGACGCGTTACCGTACCATGGGCAGCCTCTGCTTCCACTGTCTTGCCATCTGGGCAGATCAGCACACTAGTCATCATTCCCAGGGACCCATAGCCTGTAAGTGATGTAGCACAGGGTGTCAAGTTCATCTGAAAATAGTCTCATTGAGTCCCTGGTTTAAGAGAGGAAGGAAGACGGAGAGAGTAGGGGGAAGGATATAAAAAGACCAAAGCAAATCATTTCCCTTGCTATGTCAATGACTGTCCTGCTAATGATATTCATAAATATACTATGACTTATAGGACCATAACTAGGGTAAGCTATTTAGATAAAGCAAAAGTTAGAAGGCTCAAGAATTGTTCTCTTTTTGTGAACTGATCCAGTCTTTCAGGGAAACAACTTGGAAGTACGCCCAGGGGACTATAAAACTGTACATACACTTTGATCCAGTAATACTACTATGAGGTCTGTATCCCAAAGAGATTAACAAAGGGGTGGGAAGAGAAGAACCTACTGTAACAGCAATGCTGCTAGCAGCTGCTGTGGAAGTGTAAGGCCAATAATACCACCACACAGGAGGGCCGCTAGCATAGGTTCTTTGACCTGCTTTTCTAAGGAAAGCAACTTTAAGGGGTTTACAATCTCACTTTATTAAACATACATATCTCATTCACTTAGTTCAGGGGAAAAAGTCGGCACCCTGAACTTCAGAGAAAACACAAACAGAAATTAAAAGCAGAAATTATATAAACAGAGCAAATAAGCAAATCAGCAAACAGGGCTTCTGTCTATCCATAGCAATACATACATAATTACCAGAGAGAGAAGCACCAACATCTGGGTTTTCAAAGCTAGGGGGCTCCTTAACGGCTACCCAGAGTCTCATCTTGTCAAATCACATGAACACTCCTCCAGTGAGTGAATCCAAAGCAAAATGACAACCTCAGAGTATATATACACTTCTTCAGGGTCAGAGGGTGTCAAAACCATGAGATTCAAACCTATGTGATCTAGGCCTTCCCATGACTTGAGCTGGTGATCAAAGACTCCTGATTCAATCAAACACTCTTGATTGAAACAAAGGCAAGACTCAACAGCACTTGACTGCCTCAGTAATAATTTTCTTCCTACATTTAGGACCTTGAACTATTAATGATTAAATCTACTGTTTCATACACTGTTTAAATCACTAATAATCACTATTAAATTACTTTCTTAAATCACTATCCAAAACTCTGTCTGAAGGGAATAGTTTTCTTTATATAGCTTTATTATAGAATAATTGATTATTAAATACTTTCATGCAATCTCATTTCTACTCTTACAAAGGACCCCCAATGCAATTTCTAATTCTGCTAGCGTTCATAATGGACTGGTATAACTGGTGTAACCTGACTAAGAGTTACTGCAGCTGGAACAAATTCAGTCGAGGAGGCAGGGTGACTGACAGCAGAGGCGACAAACACATGGCCTGTGGCCACATGTCCCACTAGACTCCCTAATGTAGCCTGAACGTGATTAAAATGCAATTGGGAAATATTTAACAAAATCAATAAAAATATAATAAAAGAGATGTTGCATTTAAAAACTAAGTCAATATGTAGTTTGCACGGTTAGTTTGCAGTGCATTAGTGGCCCCATTTCTACTTGAGTCTGACACCAATAACTTAGACAAGAGTCTTGCTACAGGTGTGTATATATGTGGAGAAGAAAGGTTGAGGAATCATATGGTAGTAGTTTAGGGCATAGGTTGACAACGAGTGTAGCCCCAAGAGGCTTTGGGGGTAGGCGGGCCCTGGGAGTGGGATGCTATGGTAAAAGAAGCCCAGCTGTGTAGCCAGGGAAGTGGCACTTCAACATCACAACTCTGGGGACAAAACTCCATTCACTTGTGCTAATTATCATTCTAATGAGGACTCAGGGATCAGCAGAAGGGGAAAAGACCTAGCTGGAATACATTGTGGTATCCCATCTTTTTTTAAAGGGCCTTTAGTGAATTTTGCTTTCTAGTTTGTGTCACTGATACATGTTCAACTCTTATAAAAGGAAAGAAAAACAGTATTATCTCCTGGCTAAAAGCAAAGCACACTGAAGGCCCTGGGTATGTATGTATGTATGTATGTATGTGTGTCTGTGTGTGTCTGTGTGAGATTCTATGTTTTCTAGGTGCTTGGGGGTATCTGAAACTCAAAACACCTTACCACCATAAAAAAATCAGCAGAATCAAGTTTTCATTGATTCCCATTACTGGTATTAAGTTTGTGGTATCTTTAACTGCTGAAGTGCTTTATTTCTGGCCTTTCTGTAATTAGGAATGCTCTTTTACCCATTGAATCCCTAGGTCTTAAAGCTAAACTTGAAGTGCATTTTTTTTTGTCCCAATGAACCTACTGAAATTATCAAGGAGGTGGCAGGGGACCCATCAGACAGCAGTGGAGATGGTAGTGTTTGGCTGAAATGCCTCCAGACCTATATGCCATCACTCTCTGGTTGTGGTACTAACTCAGCAGCAAGCTAGCCAACCAAAACAATATAACCACCAGTTAAAACCAATCACGGCCTGGAATAATGCTGTGTGAAGGCTTAGTAGCCTGGTGGAAACAGGATGAAAGAACGGCTTCTTCCTTTTTTTGGTCTGTGACTATTTTGGGGGACTACTAAAACAAACTTCTTATTTGTTGCCCCAGAGTCATTTATTCTACGCACTCTGAGACTTGCTCATGCTATTCAGAAGCTCCTTACCTTGTGCAATGGAGTCAGACTGCACATCACCATCATAATTCTTACAGGCCCAGACAAAGCCTCCCTCTGATTTCAGAGCTTGGGCTACCATGTCGTCAATGAGTCTATGTTCATACCATATGTTCTTGGCTTCAAATTGGGATTTGTATTGCCTGGGGAACAATAAATGGACAGTCCAGTTACAGGTCTAAAGGGAACGTCTGTGTCTTGCCCTGAGGGAAAAGTGGAGACTCGAGTTAAAAATAATGTCTTAACCATTGCTGCCCAGTATTTCAGTTATAAAACTGAGAATGGCATTTCTGAGTTGGACCATGCTGCCATCGGTCCTATTCCTTTATTATACCCAACAATCTGGATTTTCCCAGGGTGTTCTATTTTGGCAACATGTTAATACTGAAAGGGAGAAAGTAGTCAAAATACCACTTTGTAGGCATTTCCTACTAAAACCTGTTCTCAATGACAAAGGAAAAAGATGTCAAGTCACTATAAAATGTCAACACACACAATTTCTCTAAGTACCATATATGAACACCAATGACTTTCACAGTTAAGGAAGGCCTGAGGTTCCAGCTCACTATATGGTAAAGCACTTTTCTTCCTCAGTAAAGTAGGAGCAATAAAAGCCATTCTGCCAATATTATAGGGTAGATCAACTGACATATTCACTCATTCATTTGAGAAGCATTTACTAAGCCTCACTAAATGTCAAGTATCGCGTGAGGTGCTGGAGATGCCTTTGAAGGGTAGGCTGGAGCCATATTGTGACAGGCTTTAAATGCCAAACAGAGGAATCTGCATTTTATCTCTGAGGCAAGAGGGAGTCACTCCTTTCCTGAGTAGGGTGGTGACATGGGCAGACCTGTATTTCGGAAATACCACTTTTGGAGCTGTGTGGAGAATAGACTACAGAGAAGAAAGATGTTTGTGTGAGTGGAAAGAAGGGAAACAGATGGGAGGAGCATTGAGGTTGAATCAACAAAAGTTGCCAACTAATTTGATATGGTGGTAAGGAGTGAGAGATTGAGGAGGGAGAGTCCAGGATAACTCTGAGGGTGTGAAACTGAGTGCTGGCAGGGATGGCAGTGTCCTTGAAAGAAGTAGGGAACTTAGAGCAGGAGGGACTGAGGGCAAGAAAATGTGTTCTGTTTGGGGCCATGTTCCATTTGAAATGCTTATGAGATATTCATAGGTGAAAGCAGGACAGCTATCGACTGCCAGATGAAGATAAGGCTACTGATGTATCTACTGTCACTGCCACCAAAGCCAATTTTAAAATCACAAAACTTCCAGTTTCAGCAGGAATGGAGTCAGGCTACCCCAGGCAAGTGGGATGCTTCAAAACTATGAAGTACCTTTCTGTTGCTAAAGATAGGCTTCATTCAAAAAGCACTAATAAGAAGCAAGGTTCTGAAAAAGACAGTGGATATTTTGATTTTAAGGCCGTGGTTGTTCATTATGAGGTGATGTTTTGACTGGCATGCCAATCGGATTTAAGTGAGGCAGAGTTGCACAAAATCAAGCCTCACTCTATCCTCCAGAGTCATCCAAGTCCAGTGGCAAGATAAAAGTCAGGATACACCCAAAGCAACTCTAATCCTTTGAAAAATCGGCAGGAGCCATACTGTGGTGGGCTTTAAATGCCAAACAGGGGAATCTGCATTCTATCTCTGAGGCAAGAAGGAGTCACTGGAATTTCTGGAGTAGGGTGGTGACAAGGTCAGACATGTACTTTAGAAATATCACTTTTTTTTTTATTTTGCCAGGCAATCTGGGTTAAGTAACCTGCCCAGGGTTACACAGCTAGCGTCAAATGTCTGAGGTCACATTTGAACTCAAGTCCTCCTGACTCCAAGGCTGGTGCTCTATCCACTGTGCCACCTAGCTGCTCAGAAATACCACTTTTGGAGCTGTGTGGAAGACAGACTACAGAAGAGAAAGACTAAAAATTAGGAGGCTATTGCAGTGGTCCCATTAGATTGTAAGGTAACTGAGAGCAGGATTTGTCTTTTGCCTTTTTTTAGTATCCCTAGTACTAAGCATGGTGCCTGACAACTCTAATCCATTCAAATCTCAGTTCTGAAATCTTGGACTTCACTTTGGTTCTTCCTTCTCCCTCAGTTCTCATACTCAATCAGTTACTAAACCTCACTGATTTTTACCTGTGAAAAATGTCTTCTCCCTAACCTTTCTTCTCTCTTCCTACTATAGCCATGCTCGTTAAGACGCTCATTACCACTTGTTGGAATACTGTGATAACCTCCTAGAAGGCCTTCCCATTCTAATCCTCTTGATTGCTTCTGCCAGAATAATCTTTTTTTTTTCATGCATGGATTGAGTTATACTACTATTGAAAAATCTTCAAGGGTTCTTTACCACTTGAAGCAACCTCTTTTGTCTGGCATTTAAGAGCCTCTATAATCTGGTACCACCCTACCTTTCAGTCTTCTTTCCTATTGTCTCATTCTACATATTCCAAGCTCTATCCTAAGTGGTCTACTCTCTGCCCCTAAACACATTACGTACTCTTATTTCCCTATGTCTGGAATGCTCTTACTCCATGAAGTGTTAGTCTACTGAAATCTTACCCAATCTTTAAAGTTCAATTCAAAAGCCAACTAGAGTTCTGAACTTGGAGTCAGGAAGACCTGAATTAGGTGCTTGCTAGGATACTAGCTGGGTGACACTAGACAAGTCACTTAACCTCTCAGTCTCAGTTTCTACATCTGTAAAATGGGGTTAATAACAGAACATACTTCATAGGGTATTGAGTTAATATATATGTAAAGGGCTTTGCAAACCTTAAAGCACTATATAAATGTTAGTTATTTTTATTATTATATAAAAGCCTTATTGAAACCCCATCTTTTTTTAACCTCATAAAGCTTTTGGTTTTGCAATTCTCTAATGTATAATTTATCTGTGTTTGTTGCTTATCTCCCCACTGGACAGAGCTCAAAAAGGGCAGGGATTGGGTTTTATCGAAATTTGGTAACACCCTGACGTCAAGCAAGTAGTTACTTCATAAACATTTAACGAATGTTGTTACTGTTGAATCCTTCAGTGACAGTGAAGGATGTCACTGTCTTTCCCCCAAGGCAACAGAACATAAAGATACATTCTCTGCAAAAGGCATGGATTTATAAAAACAGAAAGAAATTGCTCTAATTACTTGTCATATATTTCCTGGAAGATGTCTTTAAAGCGTCCATCATATTTCTTCAGAATAGTGTTTTTGGTACTCATGTACAGAGGCCAGCCTTTAGACAGAGCCATCTGGAAGGAACTGTGAGCAAAATCCTTGATTGACTGGTCAAGATTGTACATTCCCATAGCAACACCACCACAGTCTGTGGAGAGAAAGAACATGAGAGGCCGAGGTGAGAAAGAGCAGTACAAATGAAGGTCTAGCTGTAGCCCTGTAAAAAGCACCCAATTACTTCTAAGAACTTTCTAGTTCCTGGTCATCTGGCCACTGGCTTTCTCCAGCCAGGTTTGTGAGCGGAAGCTTTCTGGATGTAACACAAGCTTAGAAGAAGCTCCGGCAGGAAGAAAGCCAATTTTACACCAAACATAATTCTCATTTCAGTTCTCAAAGATCACCATTCTTAACAACGGAACCAAAACTTGGGCAAGTCTCCTAGTGACACTAGGGAAGACAAAGCTGTCACACAGAAATGCAAACAGATTCCACGTCAGAGGCTAACGTTAATTTCTAGCCTGTCATTAGCATACTAAGGTGACTTCATGTTTTTGATGCTGGAGTCATAAATCTTACCCAGCCTTTGACAAATACCAATGTTACTAGAATTGAATCAATATTCTCCATTTCCTGTGGGGTTTGGAAACTCAGTAGTTAGCAGAAATTTTAATTAGTGGAAATAACTGGGCTGTGTTTCATGAAAGGTACAAATAGAATTTTATGTATTTTTATTCCATTGAACTTTTAAATTAGGACTCAAAATTTACTAAGTTTTGGCTGTGTAGTAGGCACGGAGAGGGTAGCACCAAATCGATATGCTTGATCCCTGATTTCACAGAGCTTACATTTTAGTTGAAAGATCGTAAAATATATAACTATAATATACAACATTGTATGACAAAGACAAAATAGTCTAGAAATGTACAATGATGCTGAATTAGAGATAGTTTTGAATGCCAGGTAAAAGAATCTGAAATTTAGGGAGTGGAGAACCACTGAATATTTTTGAAGAGGAATGACATGAAGAAGAGATTATTCTTAAAGCAGTTTGAAAGACTGATTAGTGGGGAGGGCACTGAGGCAATAAGATTTATTGAAAGGCTAATGTAATAGCCCAGCCTGGTGGTAATAAGACCCTGTACTACAAAAGTAGCAACAGGAAGAATGGTGTTGTCTACTTACTCGATACCTTTTGGATAAGAAATGAAGGAAACAGGAAGAGATGAAGATAATAATAGCTAGGATTTATTTAGCACTTTAAGATTTGCAAACATTATCTCATTTTATCCCCCCAAATACACTTTACAAATATTATTTCATCATATCCTCACAACAATTTTGTGAGGTTGTCAGTCATTCAACATCTACTAAGCACCTACTGTGTGCCAGGTGAGGCAGCTAGCTAGCTGGCTCAGTGGATAGAATGCTGGAGCTGGAGTTAGGAAGACCCGAGTTCACATCTGACCTCAGACACTTACCAGCTATGTGACTCTGGGCAAGTCATTTATACAACATAGGTTGTTTGCCTTAATGCACTGGGGAAGGAAATGGCAAATCACTCCAGTATCTTTGCCAGGAAAACCTCATGGACAGTATTGGCATGCTACAATCTATCGGGTTACAAAGAGTTGGACAGGACCGAATGACTGAACACCAACAACAATGTGCTCGGCACTGTATTAAGCGCTGGAGATAGAAAGAAAGTTAAAAGACAATCCTTGCCCCAAGGAGCTCAACATCTAATGGGGGAGACAAATAACTACATACAAACAAGGGATATATAGGGGAAGTTGGATTATCTCCATTTTATTAATGAGGAAACTGAGGCTTACTCAGTCAAACGGCAGAGGCCAGATTCGAACTTGGGTCTTCCTGCCTCCAAGTCCTAAATTCTATTTACTAAACCAACAAGGTTCTGAACATGGGAGATTGGATAAACAGTAGAGGAAGAACGGTATGATGGATGGTGCACCGGGCTAAGAGTCAGGGAAGACCTAGGTTTACATCCTTCCTCAGTTACTGCCCAGCGCAGCAGGCCCTAAGCCAACAAGCACTAATTAAGCACTTAATAAGTGTCAGGAACTGAATGCACATTTGAATAGCGGAGACAAAGCAGAAATAAGAAGGCACAGGGGGCAGCTAAGTGGCATAGCGGATAAAACACGGGCCCTGGAGTCAGGAAGATCTGAGTTTAGATCTAGCTTTAGACTTTCTAGCTGTGTAACCTTGGGCAAATCACTTAACCCTGATTGCCTCAAAAAAAAAAAAAAAAAAGGAAAAGAATAGAGATAACAAGGCATAAACAAAATATATGAAGTGTAAATGGAAGGTGATCTCAAGAGGAAGTGACCAGCAGTAGAGCGACTGGATTTGAGCTGAGTAATGAAGGAAGCGAGGGAAGCCAGGTTACAAAGGTGAGGTGGGCAAGTTATAGACTCAAAACTTACTTTCCTGGGGGCAATAAACAAAGTGGATGTAATAATACCTGGAATTCCTCAATTACAAGGTGGTTGTGAAATTCAAGTGAGATAATGTGTGCACAGTGCTTTGCAAACCTGAAAACACCATGTAAATGTCAGCTACTAGTAAGAGGATCATGCACAGAAGACAGAACAGATTTAGGGAGAATAGATTTTAAATCCAGTTCAGGGACACATTGACCTTGAGATGCTAGTGGCATCCTACTGCTTAGGTTTACTTTCTGAAGCCCTATACAAACTGGCCCCAACTCACCATTCCAGCCTTAGTGGTCATTATTCCCCCTCCTGGACTCCGCCATTTTGCCAAATGGGCCTTCTTTTTTTTCCCTCCCCCCACAACACTCCCATCTCTGTAACTTTTAATTTCCATGCTCTGTGGCTGGAAGGTATTCTCTCCTCACCTGTGCCTCAGAATCCTTCTCTTCAAGATTCAACTCAAGCACCATCATCTATCTGAAGCATTTTCTGATAACCCTTCCACACTTCAAGGGCCTCCTTCCCTTCCAAACTACCTTTTGTTTAACTAATTTACACAGGGTGTCCCCAAAGTCTTGGTGCAGTCTTAAACTTTAATAGCTTAATAGATTTTTGGGGATACCTTATAATTTGTATTTATTGACTTTATGTTTATGTTATACATTTTTGATAAGTATTTCTTTGTCTCCTCCATTAGAACATGAGCTAATTCCCTTTCTGTTGTGGCAAAGAATTGAAAATTGAGGGGATACTCATCAATTGGGAAATAGCTGAGCAAATTATGGTATATGAATGTAATGGAATGTTATTGTGCCATAAGAAATTATGAGAGGGAGCAGCCAGATGGTACAGATGATAGAGCACCAGCCTTGAAGGCAGGAAGACTTGAATGCAAGGCCTCAGACACTTACAAGCTGTGAGACCACGAGCAAGTCACTTAACCCCAATTGACTCCACCCCCCCCCAAAAAAAAACCACAAAGAAAAAAAGAAATAATGAGAGGGGCAGGTTCAGAGAAACCTGGGAAGATTTGTACGAACTGATAGAATGAAGTGATCAGAACTGGTAGAACAACTGGTAGAATAAGAACATTGCAAAGATGAACAACTTTGGCATAATTGTAACGAGGGTTTTGCTTTTCTTTTCCTTTTTTTTGTTTTTTTAATGGGGGAGGCAAGGAAAGAAAATCAATGCTTGTTAACTGAAAAGACTGAATTTAATTTAACAGTTCCTGGGACATAGGAGACACTTAGTAAATCCTTACTGATTGATTCATAAGAGAAACAGGGTCCTAGATGAACAAACCTAGTCAATAGATATTTGTATTTTGTCCAATCCTCATCACTTGTGGACTATGGAATAACAGCAGTAGACTGTACTTTGGACTTTTATGGATTAATATGTATATTAACTGTTTGGGCAATTCATAAAACTGAGGCAAAACCCAGCTTTTGTCATTGTCTCAGATCCTCACCTCTCTAAGATATAACACACACACACACACACACACACACAAACTCACTCCTCCCCTTGCCATGTAAAATCATCTACCTGGACATGAGTACCTCAGTTAATCAACATGTATCTGTTAAGGACTTAATATGTGCTGATCTAGGGCTGATGATACAAAGATAAAAACAAAAGGGTCTTTGCCCTCAAGAATGTTAATTCTATCACAAGAGATAACATGTACATGTATAAATACGTGAAAGTAATATACAAACACAAAAGTTTTTACTTTATATAGATTTGATGCATAGGATACCACAGACACAACATAACCCTTTACCTGCTGGATTTTCTGTCCTACAAACACTTACTTGTATAATTGACCCTATAAGGCTTACAAGTTGTATCACATAATGAATTTTTATATAACCAATGACACAGTCAGAACTAACCTTATTTTTTTAAAGCATTATCATTTCCCATTGAGATGTTGTACCTACCTTCAAAACTATGGACCAAATATGTCAATGTTTCGCCTCCATCACGTGGTGTATAGGTTATCTCCACTTTTCCAGGTCCAGGAACTACAAAATCAGTTGCTCTGTACTATTTAAAAGAAATTACAGGGTCTGAGAGAATTTAATTCAACAAGCCTCAAATGAAAATACTGTAATTTGAATTCTTGAGAAATTGTAATAGAATATTGTGTGAGGAGGATGTTCATTTTCCTTAAATGTCATCATTTTATAATAGATAAACTGAGGCCCACAAAGGTGACATATTCAAAAGCTACTTGGGAGCACCCTTTTACATCACCACTAATAAACATTTCCCAAGAACTTATTACGTACAAAGCACTATTCAGTCCTGTGAAGGGCATGAGAGATATATCAGAGATGGTACCTGTCCTCAAGAAGTTTATACTTCATTAAAAGAGAAGATATGTACCCATGAAAGAATGACTAACAACACAAGGCAGTACATGGCTGCCAAATGAATGGTATTGAAAAGAAGAACTCATAGGCATTAGAGAAGGGAGGGACAGTCCACATTGTAAAAGATGAAACAGTATAAATGTCCTGGCAATACCAGGAGGCAAACAGGATTATCTTCCCTTTTTACACATGGAGAAACCAAGGCTCAGAAAGCTTAAGTGATTTGTTTAGTCACACAGTTAATCAGTGGTAGGACCAACTTGAACTTGGACCTTCTGACTCTAAATGATAACAGTAACGATAGGCAGCATTTACATTGTGCTTTAAGGTTGGCAAGTTACTGTGGCTATATTAACCCTTTTGATCCTCAGAACCACCCCGGGAGGTAGATGCTGTTACTATCCTCATTTCAGAGATGAGGAAACTGAGGCAACTGCGAGGTTAAGTGATTCCTCCAAGGTCACATTTCTAGTAAGAATCTGAGGCAGGATGTGAACTCAGTTCTTTCTGGTTCTGAGTCCTGAATTCTATCCACTGAGTCAAAGAGCTGCCCAAATCTAGGGCTATTTCCATCATATTAACTTGCCATGGTGACATGGGCAAGGTTTCTTGGTAAAAGATGGTGCCTGAGCACATTTGTATCAGACAGTCCAGTACCAACATGGGGCATCCAATGTTTGAGCCAACGGTGGTAGAGTAATCTGGTGGTACTTCTAGGGTTGTGCCACAAGTTTCCCAAGGAAGACAAGGGCCTTGTGGGACACGACAGAGAGGACACTGGCCTGGGAGGTGGGAGGCCTATATTTGAGTCCTGGCTTGGCCATTTAGTACCTGTGTAACTGCAGTCAAGTCCTTAAGTGTCAGTTTCTTTACTTGTAAAATGGGGATAATATTTATATTTATACAATGTGTTTCCCAAGGTAGTTATGAAGAAAACCACTTTCTAAATAGGAGAGTACTGTAAAAATTTGAGCTGCTGTTTCAAGGGGAACTTCTCCCAAGAAGAACCCCTTAGTGGTTCTGGGCAGCTAGAGAGAGTCATGGAGTGACAGATGTCAGGTTTCCAAAGGGACCAGCCATATCTGTTTATTTAGGGGTGAAACGACCTTCCATTCGATCTATTTCCCGATAATTCCAGAGATAACAAGGAAGAATCAAGTGTTGTAGGACTGCCACCCCCCTAATGACAGTTACTGAACACCATCCAATACAGCGCTATCTTGAGGTTTAAAGCATTGCACAAGTATTTGTTCTTTCTTACATTTCTCTGGTGGAAAAATGGAGGCAGAAGAGCTTGGCTCATGTTTGCACGTGTTTTAAGTGATTCTTGATTTAATCTCCGATTCTCCTGGTGGTGCCATGGATAGAGTGCCAGACCTGAAGTCAGGAAGATTCATCTTCCTGAGTTCCATTAAAGGAGAAGATACTGTACCCATGAAAAAATGACTAACAATACAACTGTATTGTATAACAATAATTGTAAGGACGGTTTTGTAATGAGGCCAAATCTGTCCTCAGACATTTACTAGCTGTGTGACCCTGGGCAAGTCAATTAACCCTGTTTGCCTCAATTTCCTCATCTGTAAAATGAGCTGGAGAAGGAAATGGTAAACCACTTCAGTAAAAGAAAAAAAAACCCAAAGGGGTCATTTAGAATCAGACTGAACAACAAAGTAAAATGATCTGTCACATAATTACGCTTTAAGAACGTCCTTCTTCACATACGAAGATATGGCCTAGTTTGTTTTGATCTGTCCTTCCCTGTGCAGGCATACTCTGCACTGATCCATCCATATATCTCTTGCCTGATGCCTCTTGTGAGCTGCAGCCCATAGCTGTACCATGACTGGCCAGGGTTTAAGAGGCAAGCTATGGTCATGGAACAGCGGGATGCTAATCCATTCTATACAGGGACTGAAGCAGTGAAGCAGGGACCTTCAACATAGATCTCCACCCAGCCAACTGTTAACTAAGAAATATTTTACTGGCTGGTCTTTAAACCTATCTAAGCCAACAACTTATCAATATCAAAGTCTAAAACTCCAGTTTTATCAGAGGACTTGGATTTTGCTTACTATGTGCTCTCTGTTTAATTTGGCAATAGGCTCATTCTTGCAGAAAGGACAACAACGAAATTGTTTCTAAGCAAGAGGAGATATCTTAATGAGAGAGCTTTTACAACCACCAGGTAATTTATGCAAGAGAGGACATTTTAAATATTACCTTGATAAAAGAAGAAAGGTAAGAAAAGCCTATTTGGGGAAAATCAGGCTGAAAGGTTAAGATTATATGAGTGTGTCTGTACATCTAGCTCTGAGACCCCAATTCTCTTCTCTATTCCTGTTCAGGAAATTGAAGTGGGTATAAGGAAAAACTGAAAAAGAGAAAGACAGGAGGCATCCAGGTGGTACAGTGGACAGAATGCCCTAGAGTGAGGAGGATCTGAGTTCAAATCTGGCCTCAGACACTAGGGCAAGTCACCTAACCCTGACTACCTCTGGGAGGTGGGGAAGGCAGATAGGCTACGCTTAGAATTTTTTCTGTGCTTCTAAAGACAAAGAGACTAGGCAAAAATGACATTATACCAAAGCCACTTACTTGATCCCCATAAGCATGACGGCCTATAATGATAGGTTTGACCCAGCCATTCACAAGCCGGGGGATGTTTTTGCAGATGATCGCTTCTCTGAAGACGGTACCACCCAGGATATTTCGGATAGTCCCATTTGGCGATTTCCACATTTTCTTCAATTTGAACTCCTCAACTCTCTTCTCATCGGGGGTGATGGTAGCACACTTGATGCCCACATTATATTTCTTAATAGCTTCTGCAGCATCAATGGTGACCTGGTCATCTGTTGCATCTCGATTCTCTATCCCTAAGTCATAGCTTGGGACAGAAGTGGGTGTCAGGAAGAAAGGCAGGACAAAAATTTCAGATGAACCTTTAAATTATTGATGGTAATTAAATTCAATAAGCATTTATTACAAGCACTTACATAGTACAAGGCACTATTTAGGAGCCGGACAAAAGAAAAAAAAATAAACAGTAGCTGCCTTTATGGATGTTACATACTAGGAGGCAATTTCTACTTCTACTTAGTAAAGTGAAAGAAATATGTATTTTACTCCATCACTTTGCATTTAGGACCAATTAAGTATGAGACCCATTAGGCTGTAAAGTCAGTATAACTTAAAAGCAACCAACTAAGAAGCACTGAATTTTGAGTAGGCTTTGTAATGGGAAGCAACTAATAGAATTTTTTAAAAAAAGATTTTGTTTTCACCCTCTCTATATATGAATACCAAAACAAAACAGAACCATAATTATGATTATTAAATACTTTTAAATAGTATTTTAATTTTTAAAAAGTGAGTAAAAGGGGGGCAGCTAGGTGGCGCAGTGAGCAGAGCACTGGCCCTGGAGTCAGGAGGACCTGAGTTCAAATGTGACCTCAGACACTTGACACATTTACTAGCTATGTGACCTTGGGTAAGTCACTTAACCCCAATTGCCCTGCCCTCCCTCCTCCAAAGCAAACAAAAAAAAGTGGGTAAAAGGTAAGCCACGTTGGCATTTTATCTTTACAACAATGAGAATTTTCCATGAGGCAGTTATTGCACAAATGTAGATATCTGCCAGTCAGCTAGTCTATGACCCTTTACCCAGTTCTTGAGTAATTTCCTTTTGTTCTGAAGACTGCTATGAGGCTGAGAAATCATGTTAACAAGGCTTTATTACTGGATTTGTAACTGCCAGGGCTTCTGCATAGATCTGGAGTGGAACAGTCTATACTATACCCACCTACTGGGTCTGGAGTTCATTCATCATTTAAAAGACACTGAGTGGGTTTTCTGTTGAAATTACCAAAGATGGCTAGGCCAGGCAATACTCAAAGAACACAGCTCATCGGCTACAGGGGAGCTGTCCAAAATGAAGGAAATCAGTGATGAGAACGGATAGCCTTTTCTCTTTAAGGAAATAGTTTTGGAATCGCTTCTTTGACCTCTAGCACATCATTCCAGCTTCCACACGCTCCTGTTCATGAATGCCTCAACTGGCCAGCCGTGCACACAGAGACGTTTTTGAGCCACTTTTCAAAAGAAAGTATTTTCAAGACCTTTCAAGGTCCCTTCGAGTTCTAAATCTACGATTCAATTAACTTTGGGCAAAGAGGAACAACACATCCTCTGATCTTCTTGAGCTAAAAGCAGCCTATTTACAATTTTATCTCAACTGATGAATACATTCTATTTCACTTAGTTATGAACTAAAATCATTTAGTTTAAAATTCTGTATCATAAGTTTTCATTGTCCCTAGAACATGGCTCTCGCCTGAGGTTCCACCCTCAAGTAAGACAGCAGAATTTAGTCTATTCTTTTATGTGGAATTTGAGTAAGAAATCAGAAGTCAGTTGAATAAAACATATGACAAATCACCATAAGGCAATGGCTTTTTAATTAAATAAGAAAAGTCATTTTGATAACAAAAATCTTTAGGTCAGCAAAAATTTAAAGTTCATACACACTGACCTACCTTTCCCCATCCTTCTCATTATACTTGTTGCCTTGGTGTGCCTACACTCAGGCAAACAACTTGGCATAAAACATGTTACTGAGGACTTGTAGGACCAGAAAAAAAGGAGCTATTCCTTGGTCATGTAGTGAGAATGGTCATCTGAGAGACATGGCCCAAGTGGTGCTCCACTACCCCTGGCTTAGTAAAAGGATGCCCTTCAGCACACTGGCTGGATCTTCTTAGGAGGATTTATGGAACCAGGTGTGGTAAAACACAACTGTAATCCCTGAGGTTGGTGGATTGCTTGAGCTGAAGAGTTTAAGATGAAATTGGGCAAAAGCCCAACTGGTATCCACACTAAGTCTAGTACCAATACGGTGAGCCCTAAAAAGCAGGAGGCTACCAGGATACCTAAGGAAGGGCAAAACTGGCCAGGTAGGAAAGAGGTCAAAGGTCCTCTGTCAATCGGGGTGAGACTGGGCCCTAGAGTGCCTGGCTGATATACTTACAGACCATATAAAATGGGATTGTTGTTCAGTCAAGTTCAACTTTTCGTGACCCTGTGGAAATGCCAATGACCCTCCGTGGGATTTTCTTGGCAAAGATACTGGAGTGGTTTGCTATTTCCTTCTTCAGTGGATTAAAGCAAACAAAGATTAAGTGACTTTCCTGGGGTAACACAGCTAGTAAATGTCTGAGGCCAGATTTGACCTCGGGTCCCTCTATCCACTGAGCCACCTAGCTGCCTAAGATGGGGAGACAGCCTCAAAATATAATTAAAAAATTTTTTTAAATTATTTAAACAAAAGTCAGTAGGCAAAGGAAAAATGTTTCTGTGTAGCAAGGCATTCTCTTAGAAATTTTACATGAAAGAGTTTACTAAATACCTTTTAAAGCTATTAGAAGGGTTTTTTTTAACACCCTGATACCATATATAATTAGACTTGGATATATAGGCATTTGCTTATTTTCGTGGTTACAACATAAAACTGTCAGTATCTTGCAAAACAGTAGATATTATTAACAGTGCCTACTTGCAGAATGAATAACACACATGCAGAGAAATCAAATGGGTCCCCAAGAGCCTTTTTGATTAGTGACTAGACTAAAATCAAATTATTTAACTAATGGTCACTTGACTAAAATAATGTTCAATTGTGGTAGTGTTTACTATGTTCTCAGGAGGAAAAAAGATGTCTGTTGCTCAACAAATATTTATTAAATGTCTGCTCCATATAGTTCTGGGGAGAAACACAAAGTTTAGATAAATTTGCCTTCATGGCACTTATAGTCTAGTAGGAAGATCAAATAACCATAATATAGGAGCATAGAAGACAAATGACAAGTACAAACAAAGTGCTTTGTGAGATCCAAGGAGATCATTGTATTAGGAAGGGAGGGGGGGAAGGGGCAGAATGGACAAGATTGATCTTTTAAAGAATGTTAAGGGTTCTAAAGTGGGTGCATGTGTGTGTGTGTGTGGGGGGTGGTACGTGAGCAGTGGGGAGGAGTAATACATTCCAGGCACAGAGAACAAGAGGCTAGGAGGTGGGAAAGGATAAGATTTTACCTCGTTTCTTCAAGAGGTGCCTGTAGGTGGGAGATTAGATTTTACGGTTTGGCTCATGGTCACTCTCAGTTACAAAATGGTATACAAGAGGGAAGGGGCAAGGGAATCTAACAGTAGAGTGACCAAAAATGCAGCCAGTGGTGACAAAATGTCTTACAAAAATACCTTTGACTTGACTGTTTTGTTTGCCACCTCATTCTCCTCTATGGGAGTAAAAGAAGCAAACATTCCAAAACATGAGCTATTGTTCTTTAAAAAAGATAAGTCATTCCGGTTAGAGCTACTTATGTGTGAAAACATCTCACATCACCAGAGTCCTAGAAAGAGCAAATTTTTCCCTTCACAGTTAGTGACCTATTAGGCCTATTTTTGTAACATAAACAGGAACTCTAGAGAGGAGTTTTCCATTTTTGTGTCAAGGTGACCCTTCTAATGAAGCCTGAGTTCTGTCCACATTTACTCCACCAGGAAAAAAAAAACAACAATTTTCCATCAGAATTTTAAACAGCAATGCCAGAACAGAAACTCTATCCTAATATTCTAATACTGGACACATTTAGCTGTGCATCTTCTGAGTCAGCCAGCTACCCACCAGAAAAAATAATTAATTACCTGTGTACATCCAAATTCACATATGGTAAAATGAGTTTTTCCTTAATCAGGTCCCAAATGACTCGAGTCATTTCATCTCCTTGCATTTCCACCACAGACCCTCCATTGATTTTTTTGGACATGTTGCTTTCAATATATCTTTAAAAAAGAAAGAATAAGCAATTTCCAAGAATATTTCATTATAAAATATAAAAATGACTAAAACATACTATGTTTTTTTATTTAGAGACCAACTCAAAATGAGTTTTAAGAAACAGAAATATTTAAGCATAGCATTAGGTTGGCACCAGTATGGTACAATGAATTGAATACTAGGCTTGAAGTAAAGAAGATCTGGGTATGAATATTGCCTCTAACAGTTACTAGATTACATATATATTTACATATGCATACATGTATGCATATGCACACACACATACACATATTTCCTCTTAAGTTTCATGTGTATGTGTATAAAGTTCCCCACACAGATGAAGTCATATGTTTGAATCAAAAAGCAAAATCAATTTGAAATTGTGGATTACTGTTTCTTAAAACACTGGGGCCTGAAAAAAGTCTTTAAACTTGGGTTTTCATGGTTTGTAAGATCACAGATTTAGAGATGGGCCTTTAGAGGTGATCTATTTCAGCATTTCCCATATGCAGAAGCCAATTATGGTCCAAAGATAAATCCTGACTTGCCTAAACTCACACCACCAGGAATAGGTGGCAGACCCAGGAGGTGGGCCTAGGTCCTTTGACTCCAAAACCTGTACTCAGGCTTAGTGTTGCATCAGTGAGAACCGAGAACTAGCAGTCAGATGGGAGACTGCTGATTTCAAACCTCCCTCTGCCACTTATTAGATGTGATCATGGTACACGGACTCAGTTTCCTTATCTGTAAGATGAGAAGGGCGCTGATCCTCAGAGAGTTGAGAGGTTCAAATGGGATTAAGTCACTTTTAAAAAAGAAGGTAAACCCCAGCTCCCCAAGACAAAGGATACATTCCTCTACTCATCTATATTCAGTGGAAGTATTCAGATGGCAGGGAAGATATCCTAATAATTCTTAAAAGGTTCCAGGGCAGGAATCAGGATAAAAACAATGAACTGAACTAAACAAAATTAAATAAACCACTAAAGAAAGAAGAAATGGCCACATTTTCAGTAAGAGGTAGAGGGGTGAGAAAGAGGGAGGGAGATGAGCAGGGGTGTTAAAACTTCAAAGCTGCTTTTTTTTCCTAAGAATTGGTCCTAATGGGCAACTGTCCGCTCTGAATCTTCAAGCTCTAAAAGTTACTTCTAATAATAAGTACTAGCAGTATTTGCAAAAATGATTTTAATTCCATTTTGCATCCCACTTTTATGTTTGTTCTGACTTG
>CM053626.1:60483327-60502916 GCA_028646595.1 Phalanger gymnotis | reverse complement strand
CCCCCCCCCCCCCCCCCCCCCCCCCAATGTTTCTCTACTTTGCTAATGCCAGATGGAAACATTTTAGGTTTCTTTTACTTAGCTCACCGTAGAGGACAGAGAGCCAGCCACAGTCAGGAAAAACTGAGTTCTAATTATGTCTCTACACATACTGACTGTGAGACAGCGGGCTTTAACAAATTTCTGGATGCTTAGTCAAGATGTCTCTCATGGTAAATTAAAAAAAAAAAGGGCCCCACCCACTCTCAGTGATATAGAAGGGCTTCTTACCTAGGAATTACTTCTGGCAAATATCCTAGATCCTATCTGTATATTTTACATGACTTTCCCCTCAAACTTTTGTTGTCTTTATTTTTATTTTAACTATGAAGAGAATATATAATTTTGATACAAACCATTACATACTTTGTTTCTTTTAGATTACAATACCAGGAATGTCATTCTTAACATTCACTGACATTTTAAGTGCTTCTCAAATAAATAATATTTTTCCTGTAACAACTACAGCAATCTCATTCAACATTTGGTAAAATGTTCCCAGTTTCTCCTTATAGGCCTAACACTATGCAAATGACCACTAGCAACTTTTAATTTTAAACATACTAAGCTCATGAAACCCTAAATTGGATAAATTCATTGTCACTATGTATTGTTACTGCCCTTCATGCTATTTTTCAGAAGGCGAATTTGGTGCAAGGCCTCCCCTTTATGCAACTGTCAGTGTTTCAGGGTAAAAATTGTCCATTTTGTGAAGCAATTTCAGGTAAAACAGAGATAGGAACTGGACCTGTGATTTCACTGGCGTAAGAAACTCCTGGTTGAAGAAATTCATTCCCTCAGCCAGTGTCTTCTCTGCCAAGGCTTAGTCTTACTGCTCCACAGACCACAAAGAGGTGCAGGGAAGGGACTGCCCAGGGTCGAATAGCCAAGAAGGGTCAGAAGATGGCTTTGAGGATACTGTTTTATTCACAGCATACATTCACTGCCTCTCTCAGGTAAAACACTTGGAAGAAAGAAATACACCAAAAAAACCAAAAAACAAAAAACCAACTAACTGTGGAAGTATTCATTTACTTCATCTCACCACTGCCCTGCCCTTCAGCAATTCATTCCACTGGCACACAAATTACATAATTATTTAGAGCTCATTGTGTGAGAATTAACCACTAAGCATTTTTTTTTTTAGTCCCAGCACCTCAAGAAGGCTCTCCACTAAGGCACTGGAAAAGGACTCCATTCACACCATTTGGGTAACAGCCACTTCACCAATGGCATCGCCGGCTTAGTGTTTGTTGCACCAGTGAGAACCGAGAACTAGCAGTCAGATGGGAGACTGCTGATTTCAAACCTCCCTCTGCCACTTATTAGATGTGATCATGGTACACGGACTCAGTTTACTCAGCTGTCAGATGAGAAGGGCGCTGATCCTCAGAGAGTTGAGAGGATCAAATGGGATAAAGCCCTTTGCAAAACCTTAAAGGATATTGAGTCGACCAATTATTCCCCCAACACCTTAGTTCTCACAGATTCATCCAAAAGGACTCCTCCTCACCACCCCAACACAAGATTAAAAGCAAAAGACAAAACCACTCTCTCCTGAGAGAAAAAAAAATAGCACAGAAACCCACCCCCAAAATGTAAAATAGTAATGAAAAGATCACAGACCAGCTCCAAAGACCCCTGTTAAGATCAGGTTAAGTTTCTACGTGTGGGCTTGCTAGCTCTGGTTGGTCTGGAGTCAAGCTTCATCCGGGGTACGCAAAGGGCACATCTAAGCCCCAGAAGCACTTTTCGGTTAAAGGTTAAGGGAACACGAATGTCTCTTTGTGCATTCGTGTGGTCACGGGCGTGTCCCCGCGCCTATTAGAAAGGAGGGAACGTTCTCGCACATCGAGGAGTGCGGGGGTGTTGCCCAGGGCGGTCTAGCGAGTCCCGAAAAGTGTCCCCAGTATGCAATGAGCCTCCCGTCCGGCCGGCACATGCTTCTCTTTGTATCCCCTGACATTAGCACAGTGCATCGCGCGTAGTAGGAGCTTGACACAACGCCTCGCACGTAGTAGGCTCTTAACAAATGTTTACTGCATGCCTGGCAAGTTGCAAGGAAGAGGTGCTAGGCAAGTGCAGGATCAGTTCCTCGTTCCTGGAAGCGCGGGCTCTCCTCCACACCCCAGCCCAATCTCTCGGGCGCACTAGGACCTTTAAACAGGAGAGGCCTGGAGGGGGAGGGGCGGGCTGGCAGGGTATCGGCTTCCCAGCTCCGCCCAGAACAAAGCGAAACCCCCTCAGTCACGGCATCCGACCCCGGCCCCCCCGCCAAAAGCTGCAGGAAGCCGTGACCCCAGCTGATGCCCCGTTACCTGGCCCTGGCGAGTTAGCACGAAGAGGAAGCGCAGGAAGGTTCAGGCTTACGCTCAGCGCCGGGGCTGCAGGTTACTGCTTCAGCCGCCGCCTGTCCGAGAGCCTAGGTGGAGACTACTCGAGCCCACCTCCTTCTCTTTCCAGCCTTTGTCCCCTCCTTCTCGCCCCGCCCAGCTCAGCCCACCTCCCGGGTCCCCGCCCCTTCGCCCAATCCAGTTCCCCCTAGTCCCGGGGTGCATCGGGGCCAGTGCTGGGCCTATGGTCTGGAAGCAGTTGGGGGGCGGGGACGTGGGAGGAGAAAGGGGAGTGGGAGGTCCGCCGACCAGTCTCGGGGGGCTGGCCCTGTGCAATCTGACCATCGGAGCTTTCTCTGGGAAGCCGATGGATGAATTCAGCAAAACCAGCAGGGAATCGGGCCTTTGGCTCCGAGGATTTCGGGGTACTGGGGACATTAAAGAGTCTCGTTTTACAAGAGGGGACAGAAACAGTGGAACCTAGGCAAGTAAGGTCAAACCGATCAACATTTATTAAGTACCTACCTAGTGTGCCAGGTAGGGATACGCCAAGAGGCAAAAAGACAGTCTCTTCCCTTAAGGAGCTGCCAATTTGAAATTTCTTTCACACCTCTCCTACACAAAGTCTTTTCTGGTCTTCCAATCCCATCCCCTAGTGCCTCCCCGCCCATTACCTGTATTCGTTTTTATATACATATTGGTGTACAACAGAATGTAAGGTATTGGGGGGCAGGAACTGTTTCATTTTTTCTATCTCTGGTGGTGCACAGTGGTACACAGTAGATGTTTGGTGAATGAATAATATATAAAGGAAAACAAGCCCCACAAACCCTTAAAATATGTAAACTCAAAGGAAACGAGGGTACACAATTGTCACTCGGGCCTACAATATTGTAGACTTGCTCCTAAGAGAAGGCTCCTTCCTCTTGGGACACACCTTTTTCCCACAGTGAGGGAAAATTTGCCGCTTTTATTTTCCATACTGTATATATGCTGAATACTGTTATTAGGGCCTGAAACAAAAGGCAGTCTGGGTGGGCCTGGAAAAACTAGATTGTTATCTGTAGGTCGGGAGAGACTCATCAGCAGGAGGAAGCAATACAAAAAGGGATGCCACGCTTATTTCCATCCCCTGCCTTCTTCACCTCTACTCATCCCTCTTCACCCAAGCATTACCGTGGTCATAATGGCCCAAACAAAAGACTTGTCCCTTGCTGGAGAAAAATATGGAACTTAGGAGAGGAAGTTTCCTCTGTAGCAGTAAAATTGGAGGAGTGATAATTGATCTGTGGAAAAAAGGAAGACAGCATTCTTTTCTGGGAAGGTGCGTGGACTATTTTTTTTTTTTAATTTTGGTCTTGTAGATCTGTGTAGGTCTATGTAGATCGTGGGTTCGTAATCTGGGGTCCATATTCCTCCTAGAGGTCAGGGATTCCGTGAGTATAGTTTTTAAATATCTTGAGAACTATTTCAATATAATTGGTTTCTTTTGTAAACCTATGCATTTAAAAAAAAACATTATTCTGAGAAGGCTTTTCCCTAGTCTTCACCAGATTGCCAGAGCTCCAAGGTACAAAAAAAGTTAAGAACCTCTTATGAGAGGTGATTTTATGGTGTGGAAATTTTCCCCACCCCATATAAATCAACAACTAGACCAGAGGTGAGGAACCTGTATCGTATCCAAAGTTCAGATTCAGTCAAAGGGCCAAATTTGAGGACTTGGAGAGCCACATGTAGCCTCGAGGCTGAAGGTTCCCCATCCCTGAGCTAGACTGTAATCAGGTTTGTGCTGAAACCAGTTCCTTTGGGCTAGTGAGAGCTATTGCTAAATTTTCAGCCTGAGCATTTACATCTCTGAAATTAAAAAATGCTAATGAACTCTATTTATTGTTTTGTTGAATGCATAAATAAAATGTTAATGCAGAAAATGCCTTTTTTTTGAGAGAGCGAGGGAGCTATGAGCACACCCCCCTGACTCTAACTTAGAGTCTTAGAAAGTTGCCAGGAAGATTGAGAAGTTAAGTGACTTGGCCAAGGTCCTGAAGCTTGTATACTTCAAGGTTTGGAGTTGAGCCCAGATCTTCTGGAGTTGAGGGCTTAATGCACCACACTGCCTTTCAATAGATAGGGTAGGCTATACTAACTGTACTCTCTCTTTCTCTCTCTCTCTCTGTCTTTCTGTCTCTGTCTCTGTCTCTCTCTCTCTCTTTCTCTCTCTCTCTCACCCCCCCCCCACTACATCTTTCCCTTTCTGAGTATGGGTGGGGGGAGGGGCAGTTGCTTGCTTCAATTGATACATATTTAGTGTAATGCAGTTTTAAGCTATGAAAACTTTTGAGACACCCTGTATATATGTGTACATATATGTATATGTGTGTATATACATTATGTGAAAATGTGTACGAGCTATTAAAGCTTTTGAGACACCCTGTATATATGTGTACATACGTGTATATGCATGTATATACATTATGTGAAAATGTAGTGTGTGCATGTGTGTGTATACATACACATACACATATATGCATCTACGTGGCACAATGGATAGAGTTCTGGGCCTGGAGTAAGGAATACCTGAGTTCAAATCTAGCCTAGATACTTCCTAGCTGTGTGACCCTGGGTAAGTCATTTAACCCTGTTTGCCTCAGTTCCTCATCTGTAAAATGAGCTGGAGAAGGAAATGGCAAACCACTCCAGTATCTTTGCCAAGAAAACCTCAATTGGGGTCACAAAAAGTCAGACAAAGCTGAAAATGACTGATTAACAACAACAAAAAATATTTGTAAAACTCTTTGGAAGCCTTAAAGCACTATACATAAATGCTAGCTATTATAATATATGTATATATACACAATATATTGTTAATACTATATATGGCAATACACGACATATAAACACATATGTATGTGTGTGTATATATGCATACACTGAAATTACAAATTTATAAGAATATACTTTTGAGGCCTCCTAGCTCAGCTAGGTATAAAATATTCAATAATATAATAGTCAGAATTCCCATAGGAAATAATTTCCATTACTAAAAATCTCTATTTTTATGACCATTACACTGTGTAAATTTTAAAGCATGATATAGATATCTCATTTATTATTTTAAAGCTCATAAGCATATAATATATATTTGCATACATGAACATGCATACTAGGTCTATACACATGCAAGAGCAAATATGGCACATACACACACACACACATTTCAGTGGACCTATTATCTTGCTTCTTTCACTGGTGAACACTGAAAACTGGATTCTTCTTCCTGTTCTCTGTGATTCTTGCTTGTGGCCTTCCATAAGCTTTCATTGAAGGTCTGCTGAACAAAGGCCTTTTTTTGTGTCTTTTAATGTTTTCCAGCTATCAGTGCTACTCTCTGAGACTACTCTGTCTGTGTTGTCTTATCTCTGACTCCTGGTAGATGATAACTTTATCTCTCTCTCTCTCTCTCTCTCTCTCTCTCTCTCTCTCTCTGTTTAAAACTTAGCTGCTATTTCTCTTTGAACATAATGGTCGCAAAGGAAATTATGTGTTTCCAAATGTGTTTGGGATAGAGGTATAAAAAAGTCCTGGGGGATGGGGATGGGGGAAAAAATGAACAAAAGTGAAAAAAATGAAACTCAACAAATTGCTGGAGAAACTAGAGTTTAAAGAAAAAAAAACTTAAAGCATCTCTAAATGGGACTGCAAAAAATATAAATATTTCTCAGCACTACCTGGAACTTTTACAAAAATTGACCATATACTAGGGTATGGAGATATTGCTACAAATGTAAAAAGGTAGCAATAGTTAATATACAGACCTTTACAGACGATAATGTAATAAAAATAGTTATTGGTTTGAAGACTACAAACAAAAGAGAGAGACCTAAATAGAGACTTAACAATAACATCTTAAATAATGAGTAGGTAAAAGAACAAATCATTGAAACAATGAATAACTGTGAAAGAAGATGATAAAGCCAAAATTTCTGGGCTGCAGCTAAAGCAGTACTCAGGGGAAAAATTGTATCCCATTAATAAACTGAATATTCATTTTTAAAAGTTAGAAAGTCAACAAATGAACAAACCTAAAATAAGCACAAAAGAGGAGATATTAACAATGAGAGGGGAAAGAGAAATTGGAAACAAAACCCCCATAGAAATGATAACTAAAACCTGATTCTTTGAAAAGACTAATAAAATTTGTAAATCTTTAGATAATCTGATTAGAGAGAGCAGAAAATCAACTCAATGGAATAGTAAGAGAGTAAGACAAAATTACAACAAAACCATTAGAAATAAAAAGAATAATTGGAAAACTAAAGGCAGAAATTAAAGGCATAAAGTTATAAAGTCATAAAGAGGAGATAAAACTATCCCTATTTGCTGATGATATCACAGTATACTTGGAAAATCCGAGGGAAACAATTAAGACAATAGCTTCAGCAAAGTTGCAAGCTACAAAATAAATTCCCCCAAATCTGCGGCATTTCTATATAATGACAGAAAAACACAAGAAGGAGAAAATAGAAAGGGAAGTCCCATTCTAAATAACTACAAAATGCATAAAGTATCTGGTGATCAATCTACTGAAGCACATAAAAACTTGTATAGATTTAATTGCAGAATGTTTTTGACATAAGGTGTTGGCCTAACCTTATTTCATATGCCATAATACATTTTGAATGGATATGTTACCTTAATATTAAAATCATACTATTAAAAAGTTAGAAGAGAAGCAGATCATATACTTTTCACAAGTATGGGTAGGCAATATAGTCTTTCCCAAACAATAAAGAGGGGCAATTTCAAAATATAAAGTCGATAACTGTTTATACGAAACTGAAAAGCTTCTACACAAATAAAATTTATGCACCTAGGTCCTAGGATAAAAAAGGAAGTGGACAAATGGAGGGGGGGGGGAAATCTGGGTATCATATTTCTCAGATAAGGGTTTGAGATCTAAGATATATAAACAATGAATAAATATAAGACTAATAATCATTCCCCAATAGAAAAGTGGTCAAAGTATATGAACAAATAATTCTTAAAAGAAGAATTGCAAAGTATTCACAAACACGTGAAAGGATGCTCCAAATCACTAGTAATAACTTGTAAATACAAATCAACACAACCTTAAGGTTTCACTTAACATCCTGTAAATTGGCCAAAAAAAAAAAAAAGACAAAAATGGCAATAGAAAATGTTGGCGGGGTTGTGAACTGAAAGGCATGTTAATATATTGTTGGTGGAGCTGTGAAGTGGTATAACCATTTTGGAAAGTAATTCGGAATTATTGCAAAGTAACAAAAATGTCCATGCCCTTTGAACCAGAGACTCCATCACTCCAAGGAAATGATCAATACCAAGAAAGTCCCCACATGCACCAAAATATTTGTAGCAGACCTTTTTGTGACAGCAATGAATTAGAAACAAAGTAGCTGGCGGTCAATTGGGGAATGGCTAAACAAATTGTGGTATATTGATGTAATGAAATATTGCTGTACTTTGAGAAATGATGTGTTGTGATGAATAGAGAGAAGCATGCAAGATCTGTATGAACTGATACATAGCAAAGTAAGCAGAGCCGAGAAAACAACATACATACATAGTAACTACAATAGTGTAAACAGAAAGAACAACTGTATAACAAAAAAATCGAAATTGAATGAAACAAAATTATAAAGGTCAAGAAGGACTCAATGAAGAGATATTAGAGGATACCTCCAACCTACTCCTTTGTGGAAATGGGAGGTCCACAGGTGTTGCACAGTGCATATGTTTTTGGACTTTCTCAATGTATATCAATCAGTTATGTTGATTTTTTCCCTGTTTAAAAACACTATCTGTTCTATGGGATGGCTCTCTGGAAAGAGGAAAGGGAGGGGGAAGGATACTTGGGATAACTATGATGATTGATGTAAGAAGACATCCATAAAAATTTATTTTTTAAAAAGAGCCCCCTACAACCTGGCCGCAACTTATCTTTCCTGGCTCATTGGACATTATTGCTCATCCTGGACTTTGTGACCTAGCTACACTAGTCTTCTATCTGTTCCTCACAGAGAACACTCCATCCTTTCTCTGTAACTTTTCATTGGCAATCCTCTATCTCTATGCCTGGAACATTCTCCCTCCTTAACTGTGGCTCCCAGTCCCTCACTGTGTCTAAGATGCAGCTCAAGTACTATCTTTTGCATGAAGTTTAGTTCCAACCCTTCAAAACTAACTAGAATTTACCTACTTAAATTGTGAGGTTCTTGAGGGCAGGAACTGTTTTTTGCCTGTCTTGTATCCTCAGAACTTAGCACAGTGCCTGGCACGTATTAGATGCTTAATAAATGCCTATTGACTGACTGATTTTTTTTATATATTTGTATTTATTCAATATATTTAGGTCGTGTCTATTTTTTCTATTTGTTGTCTCCCCGCCCTTAATGTAATATAACATAAGCTCATAATGAGTAGAGATTATTTCTTCTTTTTTGGACTTTCTTCTCGGTGCCTAGAATAGTCCTGCTCTTAATAAATATTTATTGATTAACAAAGGAGATATCTCTAAAGTACTTTGTAAGCCTTAAAATGCTATAAAAATGTATAATTATGTTTTGTTGTTGTTGTGACAAAAAAGTTTTTGACAGTTAACTCTGCCATTTATACATGGTATGACTTGGTGTTTTTCTTTTCTTTTCTTTTCTTTCTTTCTTTTTTTTTTTTTGCTAGCCATTAAACAATTTTTCCTCCTTTAATAAAATGGTAATTTCAACTGGTAACATATGGAAGAGTTTCTACATTGAAAGTTATTCTGAAAAAGAAACAAAAGTAATTTGAAAATACTATCCAATGTAATATTAATTTTCAAGTGAGAGTGATTAGACAAAGTTGCATTGGGAAAAGTTGTAGCCAATGAAAAATGAGTACTTTCTGTAGGTCTTTGAGGCAAAAAATCCAGAAAATATAGTCTTCTTTTACTATAATGTTCATGGTTTACTCTGGTCTCAGATTTTTTTTTGGTCTGCTTTTCATAAACTGGTAAAAACTTATAGAAGCAAGATTCAAGAAACTTGGGGCAACTAGGTGGCATACTGGATAGAGTACTGGCCCTGGAGTCAGGAGGACCTGAGTTCAAATCCAACCTCAGACAGTTGACGCTTACCAGCTGTGTGTCGCATAGCCCTGACTGCCTAACAAAAATGCCCTCCCCCCCAACCAACAAGCAACTTATAGCTTCATTTGTAATAAAGAAAAGACGAAAATATCCTCTTAAAAGTAAAATCAACAAGTAATTTTTAAGTGATTATTTTTACATGTTATCTCATTTGATCCTCACAACAATCCTGTGAGATAGGTGTTGTTATTCTCATTTCACACTTGAAGAAACTGAGGCAAACACAAGTGACTTGCCTAAGGTTACAATTATTAAATATCTGAGGTTGGATTTGAACTCAGGACTTCCATGACTTCTGACTCAGTGGTTAGAGCACTGAGCCACCCCAAATCATCATGCTATAAAGTAAAACAACAACGACAACAACAACTATAAAGTAAAGCCCCCTCAGCAGTTGGGTGGATCCAAAGTGGGAGATTTCTGGGAGGTCATAGATGAGACACAGGGTGCTTGGCACAGATAGGTTAAAATCTGTGCCGTTGGAAGGAACATCCAAATTCAGGAGATCAGACATCTGTTTGAGGATCTGAGTTTTGAGTTAAACATAATACTTTAAAAAAAATTTTTGATTCCAACTTAACAAAAAGTGCTTTTGGAGCTATAAAGTAGGCATATAAAATAGAACATATTTTGAATTTTGTCTAATGCCAACTTGATTTTTTTCTCAGAGCTTCTATTAAATGTACTCCGACTTACTCTCCTATGTAAGGTCTGGGGGGTCTTTATTCCATCTACTCAGACTGCAGATCAAGTCTGAGAGTGGCTGGCCATACCTCCGCTTTCAAGGCTCTAGGGAAGAACCCATGATAAGTGGGTGGAGTGGGGGCTCTTATAATACCATTAATGTGAGCCCTTAAGGGGTCCAGTGTGTTCCCCCCCTTGACCATATCAACTTCTACTTAATATTGTCTCAATATCATCTATAGTAGTGCCCCTGCTATCAATTTAACTAATTAGTATTTTATGGGATAGGATTTTTAAATAATAGGAAAGACATCCTTAGGAGAAACAAAGTAAATTTATTTTGCAAACCTTGCAAGATTTGGGCACACCTCCATAATGGAGGAGGCAAGGTAAAAGGGAACCTGCCTTAATTTATACTCTTAATGAAAAAGATTCCCACCCACCTCCATCCCTTCTCACCATTGGCTGGGAGGGGGGCTTACAGTCTAGGCGCAAAAACTACACAGAGGACCAAGGTTTATCGGTCCATTCAGGTTTTTCCCTATCAGAACTCAACTGCCTGGGTGGCGTCAGAAAGTCTAGGAGAAGAAATGGGGTGGGGGGAGAGGAGAGACCTTCCCGGAGCAGAGAACAAATGGCTCACAGGAAGTTCATTATCTTCTAATATGGGGGGGGGAGGAAGGGGTGCCCACAGCTCCAGGCTGACCTTCCAGAGGCACAAGGCCAAATCCCAAAACCTCTCCTACTCCCTTAGACATACCCTGTGGAGTCTTCACAATTATCCATCCCATTCAGTATCAATTATCTTTTACAAAGAAAGGGATATTTGCTGAAAAGACATAGGACGAACCAATGTAGGAAAAAAAAAAACCTCACTCCTCCCCTTCTCCCACTTTCCCACTAACTGGATCTGACATTCTATTTACTGAGTGATGTATAGTTGTGTGCATATTACTTTGAACAAGGAATAATACTATATGGTTTCATTGTGTAATAGCAATGGTCATATAGGTGTGTTTCTGCTTACATTTTGACCCAGAAGCCTGACTTTGACTAGATGAAATAGGGTTGAACTAGTTTCTCCTTCTTTAGTTGCTTCTCCATCAGTTAAGAGATGGATTTTTTTTTTTTGCACTGATTTGGGCCTCTTACTTTGAAGAGCCACCAATTGTCGCTTTGAGATTAGTGAACTGTCTGTGGCCATTCATCGGCTCTAGACTATAGATGTGAATATATTCTGTGTCTGAGAACCGCCTAAAAATAACTGCAACAATTTCCAAAAAATTTTATTTTGGGAGGTGACAGCAGCCTCTAGGCTGGTGGTCCTGCTCTTGTGAGCTAAGCCTTCCAGCTGGAGAGATCAATACCTATAGAGGGATAAGAAAGAGTTTAGCAGTGAATGGGAGTAGTGAGATGGGTGGTAGCTTAAGAGTATGAGAAACTCAAATGAAGGAGGTGTGTGTGTGTGTGTGTGTGTGTGTGTGTGTGTGTGTGTGTGTGTATGTGTGTGTGTGTGTGTGTTTTATGGTGTGGGGAATGCTGGAAGAGTCTGTTGGCAGGAAGGAGCCAATAGGTAAAGTATAGAAGACTAAGGGGAGTCAATGATTGAAGGGCCGTGCTCCAAGGAGGAAAGCTGCCTTTTAGTTCTTGCTACTGAAATAAAATATTTTCCAAAGGAAATGCTGGAGTAAGCAGGCTTGTTTTTTTCTTTGAGTCTTCCTGTATTTTTTCAAGAGGGAAGGTAGCCCTAAAAAGGCAGAGAGTCATGGAGTGAAATGCCAGGAATAATCAACTAAACACTGTCAAAAGGGCATCCATTATTTAGCTTAGTGGGGTATTTAAACTTTAGGGAGTGGATTGTTTTACAACAGGCATGGCGAGATATCACCTAGAGAGATGAATGCAGGAGAGAAAGAGACCTTTGGAACTTATAGCTAAGAGTTGGACAGCCCTATCAGTTGGGCAGTACTTCTTAAACTGTGGGTCATGACCCCATATGGAGTTTAAGAAGTGCTGAAGGGGTTGCGAGTGGAAAAAGTTTAAGAAGCTCTGGAGTAGAGAACTTCCTCTGCCTCTCTGTGTATTTCTGTGTCTCTATTTCTCCTTCTTGGATGGGGAGAGGCCACGGTTCCCTGGATGTCAGAGACACCAGTGGTCTTGCAAGAGCCCAAATGGAAAGCTGGCAGCTTAAAACAATGTAGAGTAAATTACCTCTAGAGTCCAAAAATTGGGGTTTAAATCTTGCCTCTAGTGTGTGACAATGAGCAAATTTCTTAACAAAATGAAGGTGTTGGATTGAATGGCCTCTGAGGGCCTTTCTAGTTCCCTGGTCTAGATCTATGATTCTTAGAAGGTGGGATATCACGGCAAAATGAGGTGGGGAAGAATATAAATAGCTGCCAATGGGCAAAGATCTAGGTGGCTACTGATCTGGAATCCTTTGATTTGACAATTAGCTTAAAAAGCCCCTCTCTACCATAGACTTCGAAGGAGTAGCAAAAGAATGGTCTTCCTTAAAAGTTTTCTTGAGAATACTTGCAAGTGGCTTTTGAATATCTTTTGAGTTTCTATTTCATTCATTTGAATATAATACAAGTGTGTTTTCCTTTGGGTCACCAGACATTGGGAAGGATATGAAAGTCTTAATGAGATCGGGAGCAAATAGGAGCCAACAGTGATAAATTTATGAAATATCATACAGTAATGAATTCATATTTAAAACCCTAGATGGAGCAGAGAGTAACCCAGGAGAGGAGGCACTTAGCAGGAGGTGGGCGAGGCTGACCAGACTGTGCACAGAGATCCAGACTAGGCTTTGCTTGTCTAGGTGGGAAACTGAGGAAAGAGGACTAGGCTAGTTCAGTTAACTTCGGTTCAGTTTGAGTTCAGGGTGCCACTTGGTGGCTTATGCAGAGATTGCACCTTGAGTAGCTATTCCAGATCATACTCCTGGGAGGCATCAGGGCATTGATGACACCTACATCTCTTTTCTCCTTGGGTCCCTACATAAGGCACAGGTGCTTCTTCATAATAGAAAACTACCTGTTCCAGTGAAGCTCCTTTGCAGATGAGGGAGAGGGTATCCTCCACCTTACAAAGATATATTTAAATTCACTTTAGTTTTTGTATATGTCAGTCTTGTTATTTATGAAATAAATATGTCAGGGCAAAGGAATAAATTTAAGCAAATGTCAAAGACGTAATGGCTATTAATAAATGTATTAATTTCAGTGATTGTGACTTCTCTTCAGTGGTGAGGATTTATTTGGATTGAGGATCCCTTGATCAGTTCAACAGAGGTGGCTGGCTTCTTTGCTTAGGGTTATCAGTAAGAGTCAGACAATGTAGTGAAATGTACCAAATTCAGCATTCTGTGGGGGTGGGGACAAAGCAGAGTCGGGATGGCAGAGCATTTTTTCTAAGCTTTCCCAATACAATTCTGAGCAGGATAACCAACAAAAAAATCACAGTGCTTCATTTTTTAAGCCAAGAGAGAGAGGTCTTCAGACACTTGGGTGGGGGCTGGCTGGGAGCACAGCACAGTGAAAGTGGCAGTAGCAGTAGCTGCAGCTTTGGCAGCAGCCCCAGGAGTTCCCAGAGCAGATGGACAGTAAGGGGATCGAACAACTGATTAGAAAGAGATCTCAGGCCATCTTGGCGCTAGCCCTGGGCGCAGGACTGTATGCTATTTGGCAACTCCGTTGCCCATTAACTTGTTCCCAGTCACAGTTCCAAGGCAGAGAGGAGCAGCTGTGATTATGAGGTAACACGAGCCCTATCTGGGTAAGGACCAGAGCACAGACAAACAAGGCAGTGACCAGATCACTCTATATCATTTCACTTTGGAAGCACCAAAAACTTACAGGTCCCCAGACCTAGCTTTCGCTTGCTGTGAAAGCAGCAGAAGGACATAAAAGACTAAAGCTCAGACAGTCATCCAGCTGTACCCCCTGTCTGCCCTCCAGGGAGCAAAGCCCTACTCCAAAATAAAGTCCAAAATCAAGAAATAGGCTGGAAAAATGAGCAAATAACAAGAACAACAACAATAAACCTGAGCATAAAAACTACAATGCTGACAAAGAGGATCAAGACACCAACTCAGAAGAAGATTGAAAATCCTGAAAATCTCTACAAGCAAAGCCTCAAAGAAAAACGCAGATTGGAAACAAGACCAACAAAAATTCCTATAAGAGCTAATAAAAGAGATTTCAAAAAAAAAGACCAAAATTTTATTTTAAATATCAAATAAGAATGGCAGAGAAAAAATTGGGAAAAAAATAAGAACTGTGCAAGAAAAAATATGAAAAGAGAATTAACAGCTTGGGAAAAGAGATACAAAAATATTGAAGAAAATAATTCCTTAAAAATCAGAATCGGCTAAATGGTAAAAGGTCCAAAACCTCACTGAAGAAAATAACTCATTAAAAACTAGAATTGGTTAAGTATGATATTGAAGCAGTACAGTAAGGTAGGGAGTCAAGGTGATTTCTTCTGATTATTAGGGTAATCTTGGCAACTCACTTCATCTTCTGGGTCTCTGGTCTATATCAATAGTTGGTGTAAATGTTCTACATGGATACTTCTAACTAAAATTCTAGATGTGAAGTGCATACATTTTAAATTTCTCATCAAAGTTAAGCCTTATTCACTTAAAAAAAAACCCCCAAAAACCCTGATTGTCCTTTGTCCACATGGCCAGTTCTGATTACCCCAGTAATCTATTCATCCTTGAGTGGAATGAGTAAAGACTTCTCATAAAAAGGGACAAATTAAATAAATAGGAATAAGTAATATATCAAGGCCTCTCATGAAATCTAAACTTCAGCTTTCTACTTAAGTTTTTCTGCTTGTACAAGTTAGTCATGGTGGGAAGGCAAGTTAGTAACCATAGGATCCCCCGAGAATAAAAATAGGACACAGGATGCTCACATCCTGTGTATTTACCTAAGGGCGAGAGGCGCAAAAGAAAGAAGGGTAGAGGTGAGTAAGTCAACAACCATAAAATCCTTTGAGAATAAAGATAGGACAGAGGATGCTCACCTCCTGTATATTGACACCAGGATAAGGGACTCTCGGTTCAGAAGAATGGATGAAAAGCCAGAAAGCCAGGTGCAACGTAGACGTGCAAGACCAGTTAGGTATAAGAATGATGGCAGACAAAATGTAAGAGTGCTGGGGGATATCCGTCACAGATGTAAGGGTGATGGGAGGCATCCGTTGCAGAAGCAAGGGTGGTGGGAAAGGCTAGTTTGCCACAGATGTGAAGGTGAGGTAACCAACAACAGGCTTCTGCTTGTCGCAGATAACCAAACCATTTGTTCATTGTCATTGTCACTGAGGTAGATTTATCACTTATGATGTAAGAACGGTGCATCACCTGCTTGTCAAAAATAACCATACTATTTGTTGTTTGCCATTGTCACTGGGTAGATTTATTGCATCCAGACTGTACCCTCAAAGCTCGCGTCTTCAAGCCAAAAGGAAGGAGGTTGGGAGGGGCAATTCTGGTTAGGGACCTATATAAACACCCAAATTATCCGTGTCCAGTGTGCTCTGACACTGAGAGGTGTCTGAGTTGCCCTTTCCCGCGGGATTGTAATAAAACTTCCTTTCTATTTTCACCTTGAGATGCCTCTGCTTTATTTCTTTAATTCGTAAATCTGTGTCATACATCCTGAAAGTGTCTTTTTCTCAAGAATTCTTTATAGGTCATCACACTACCTCAGTAGTGGCATTTGCTTATATTTTAATCCAGCAGAAGAGTTTCAAGAAGGCAGTCTTTCTTTTCTTCCCTCCCTTCTCTCATCTTTCCCTGTCTCTTCTCTTCTCCCTCTTTCCCTTCCTTCCTTCTTCTTTGCCAGGGACTGTTAGGTGATGGGGCTAAAACATAAAAAATGAAACAATCTTTACCATTATGCAACTTACATTTTTTTGGGGGGGGCGGTGAAAGACATACACAAAGATGAGTAAGAACAAAATATATACAGTGTAATTTCAGTAGTAGCTGGAGAGGGGAAGGACATTATTGGGCTCTTGATAAACATTATTTTAATTAACTTTACCGATTTAACAAATCTCAAGTGACAGACCAGGTTTAAACTTGACTTTTTACAATTAAACTAAAAAGTAATTGTGAGTTGTAATTGAATGGAAAAACTTTCGAATTAAATGTTTCATAAAGCTGAGCTCTCCCTGACCTCTGCCCCACTTCTCCTTTTTATTAATACAGTTGTCTTATCAAGACAGCCACAGTGTGCTCAGTCAGTGGTTTTTAAGCCAAGCCAATGGAGGAGCTTAGTCAAAAGAGAAAATGCCTGTGATAGAAGCATACTCTATACTTATTTGCATACTGTGTTATAAATTTTCCAGAAGGAAATGAGAATGTAAACTACTGCCCGCTCCCACTTTTAATATATGAGCTGATTGTTGGAAAGGGTAGAAAAGGTATTTTCACATAAAGAAGTAATAAATCAATTTGGGAAGAATAGAAGGTAGAGAAGAATGGAAGTGATTGATTTCTTCTTTCGTTCATTAAAATCTTCATTAGTTTGAGAATTGAAGAGTATTCGCCTAGTAGGAGAATGGCAAGGACCAGAAGGAGAGCAATTAGTGGAGAAGCCTCTTTGTGTGGTATAGATTTTCCTGAACAGATCTATGACCTCCGGGCTTGTAGTTTAGATCTGGGAGTTACCCTGAACACATACATTTCCTTCCTTTCACATGTACTTTGCTTCCAGGTTTCTATAATGGTATGTATGCCCATTCTACTTCCTCAGATAATACCACCACCACCACCACCACAACAACAATCCAAGATACCAAGTACATGGGTGGGAAAGTATGATCCCTTATAAGGACATTGGTGGGAAATAATTTATTTGTGGACTATCATGTACTGTTTATTCCTACATTTGCTGTAATGTTTATGTTTGCCTTTGCTTTATTGTTAATAAATGATTATGTTTAATTGTTATCATTGTGCGTAGATGATTTACGTAAATAAGAATTACAATGAAGTAGAGAGGAAAGGCTCAGTGGTGAGTAAGGAAAGTGTATTTCCCAAAACAGTGTTACCCTTAGGACCCTGAGAGAGTTTGAGGGTAATAAGGCAGTAGTGGTTCTTCTCTGAGAATTCAGATCTGCCAATGTGAGGGTGGGTTGGGGTTAACAAGTCAATGCAGAGAGACTCATAAATAATTACAGAATCTCAAAGTTGGTGAAAACTTAGAGGCAATTTTTCCAATCTGTATCTCTATATCTCTACAGAGTCTCTCCCTGAAAAGTTTTAATGAGATGAAATCCACTACC
This sequence comes from Phalanger gymnotis, assembly GCA_028646595.1. NCBI lineage: Eukaryota > Metazoa > Chordata > Mammalia > Diprotodontia > Phalangeridae > Phalanger > Phalanger gymnotis. The sequence continues at coordinate 60,485,393 of CM053626.1, read as the reverse complement.
TCCTATTGCATCCAATTCTACTTTTGGACAGCTCCAATTGTTAGGAAATTAGCTTTGTATTAGCTTTCAATCTGTTTCTTTGATGTCTACCCACTGCTCCTATCCCTCCCTTTTGGAGCATAGAAGACCAAATCGAATCCCTCTTCTCCTATGGCAGACCTTTAAATACTTGAAGACAGTTATCACATTCCCCATAAGATTTCTCTTCTCCATACTCGAGTTCCTAGTGCTTTCATCCTCATATTTGTATGACGTCATCTCCAATCCTCCCACCATTTATCTTCCCCCTCTTCCAACTTGACAATACTCTTCTCAAAACAGGGTGCCCAGAATTGAACCTGATACCTCAGAAGTGGTCTGAGCAGGGCAGAATAAGCAGAATTATCACAACTACATATTATTAATAATTGAACAATCAAAAATATACTTGATAAAAAATGCTTGGTGAATGGAATTTAATTGCAAAGGAGGATTCTATAGTAGGAATAAGGAACAATAGAGAGACAAATGCTCAGTCCAGTTTGTTGAAAATTCAACTTATTGCAGACGTTCAGCCAAAGGAAAGAGGCTATTCCCACCCACTCGGTAATGTAGCGGTCCCTGGTATCTCCCATGTTAGTGTCTCCATGTAACATGAACTGGAATGAACAAAATATATCTCTGTTACACTTAGGTTTGCTTCTTGTCTTTGGCCAAATGTAGTCCCCATTCACATGTACATATGTGCATATGGCCTTTAAACCTACATATGTATATATATATGTGTTTCCATATATGCATTTGTATTTATATATAGGTTTATACATATACACATAACTATATGTAGGCACGTATATGCCTATACGTAGGTATAACGTGTGTGTGTGTGCTGACAGGGCACAGACACGCCAATATACGGAAAGCGATATAGATAGACATATTTTGTCTCTTCCAACTACGAGTGTGGGCTCTTTGAAGATAGGACCTGTTTGACACTTTTTGTTTTTGTCTCCCCAGAGTCTGCTACGGAGGCTGACACCTGGTAGACGCTTAATAAATGCTCCTTAATTCATTATTGGAGGAATGATTAGGATCGAATGAAAGCGCAGCCCTTTCCGCAGATGGACCTTTCTTGCCGTGAGCTGCCCTCCATCTGCAATGGGTGGGGAGGGGGGGAATTTCAGGGCAATTAAAAGTTCTGATTTCAAGACTGAGCGCCGTTGGGACAAGACTTCCCTGACCAATATCTGTTACCCAGAACCTTAGTTACGAGGCATTCCGGGTTCACGGAAAGCATGCCGGATTTGGAGGACTTTGCTTTAAATCCTGCCCTTCTCCTTAAAAGCGACGCCGCCTGTTTCCTTAATGGCAAAAAAAAAAAAACCCAAAAAACAAAAAACCAAAACCAAAAACCAAAAAAACCCTGCAGGCGCTGGATTAAATGGCTTCTGAGGCCCCTTCCACCCCTTGATCTACTACCAAATGAGAAAACCTATGCTTCACATAAGTGAAGTGTTTTGTAAAGAAGCATTATACAAATGCTAACTATAATTTTTGTTATTATTATCGTGTTTTAAATCCTATGGTTCGTCGATCCTTTTACAAGCTCAATTGCCTAAAAATCAGCAAAAACGCCTAGTACCGAAATATTCTGGGGCCCCCGGGCTGGTGTAATTACGGTAAAGCCCTGTTTCGGGTATGAGCGCGCGCGCGAGCACACAACATACGCACGCACGCACGCGCGCGCGCGAGCACGCAGACACAGACAGACACACACACAGACACAGACACAGACACACACACAGACACAGACACACACACGCACACGCACACACACACACACACACACACACACACACACACACACACACACGCGCAAACTATATCTACCGGAGTGCGCATGCGTCCAGTAGCAGCCCTCTTCTCCCGCTCGCTCGGCGGATAGATTGTAGATGCCTGTTCCTTGCGCTCTCGCTCCTCTCGTTGAGTCTGGGCTGCGTACGGCGGGAGAAGCCGCCCGAGAGGCGGGACGGGATCGTGCTCCTGGGACAGGAAGCGGATTGGGAAGAGGAGGAGGGGCCAGCAGA
>CM053626.1:60381718-60483227 GCA_028646595.1 Phalanger gymnotis | reverse complement strand
CCGCGTTAAATTGAGGGACTGGGGGGGGTGGTGGTGGTGGTCTGACGGGCGTGGGGGAGGGGAGGCGCAGGTGAGGGGGGAGGGGAGCCGACTTCTGCGGAGCGGGGGAGGGGGGGAGGGAGGAAGTGAGGATGAGGTGGGGAGAGAGGATCGGACAGTGGGAGGGAGCGTCCCGGGAGAGGTCGCAAGCCCGCGGGGCTCGGGGAGGCAGCCGAGGACTCTGGGCTGACTCCGGGTCATGTGCTGTGTACGGACGGGCGGGGAAGGAAGGAGAGGGCGGGGGAGCTGATGGGAAGGGAGAATGACAGGTCCCTGGCTGCTGTCCCTGCGCCCCCGGCCGCGGCTCCGCGGGGTGGGAGGGCCCCCTGATGCCATTCGCTTTTGGGAAGTTTTCTTTCCGCGACTATCCCGACCTCCCTAGATCTTGCAGTCCCGCCTGTGCCAGAGATGCGATGCCCACTGCTTTCTAAGAGGGGTATTCCTTCCTGCACCTAGGCTTCTCGTTGTGGGAATAGGGGTGGGGAGACCCTTGTTTCCACTGTAAAGAGTCGAAAGGAAAGTTTGTGATTGCAGAAGCTGACTGCGAGCCGGGAGGCTCCTGATGTCTTTACCTGGGATTTTGTTTTTTTAAGCCTCAAAACCCCTCCAGGTTTCCTGGGTAACCTGTTACCAAGTTTTCCTTTTAATCCTTCCTAATTAGTGATTTTAACTTTAACTTGAAAACTGTTCAAGGAAGGAGTGGTGAGGGAAAGTATTTTATGATTTGGGGAAAGGGGATAGAAATTAGGCTCTTCTACCAAATAAAAACCTTCTTTTTGTAAAGTATTCACGCACCTTGTGAGAGATGCTGGAACGTTGCTTTAAGAAACCTGTTTGTCAGGGTTGCCTTGGGGTGGTAGGTTTTTTGGATGGATGTGTGAGTATTTCCAAGTCTTATCGATTCCGTGTGTCCAGAGTTGTTAAGATTGTAGTAAACACATTCATCCATAATGGGGATGTTAGCATACAGATGTATAGAGATTAAATAAAAAATACATTTGCTTATTTCTAAGTTCTTTGAAGTTTATTTCCTGGTACTTGAAAATAAACTTAAAAAAATGAAACAGCACCTGAAATACACTCAAACTACATATTTTAAAAGCATGTTCTTAGTTCTTTCTTATTTACTATTATTTGTTGAAGGAGGTGAATAGGCTAAGGCCTAGGAAGAGATGATAGGGACCTTCTTTGTGGCACCCAATACTCCAGTTTCTGCACAATATTCCTTTATAATGGGAGTGACTGGCAGTTTTTTTTTCCTCCTCCTACTAATGGGAAAACATTGTTAGACTGTGGTTTTTCTACTTCACTGGCTCCAGTAACCCATCTGTCAAAAACAAATGAAAGATCTTTAATGATCTCAAAAGTTAAAGTTTAGAAGGTTCAGCTTTCTTGATGAGAGGGGTTCTACCGAATAGTTACAATTTGGTTATTTGGAATATACTAAAAAAGCACTGGTAGGTCTATCCTAAGTTTCTTTTATCTGCTAAAAACATCCTGCCTGGGTCAATTGCACTTAATTTCTGGTTAGGGCCCCGATTAGTTTTGTATATGTATGTGTACTTAATGCTTTTTTGAAGTGGGAAAGGGTTAAGTGTTGATGATAAACTCATCAGTTGTTCAGTACATATGGCAGTACTTCCAAGAAGTGACTGTTAAGGAAGGAATTAGTCTGTATTTCATAAGGAACTATATTTATGCTTAGTCTTCCATTTTAGTGATGAGGAAATTGTTAAGGATTAAGCTAAGTATTAATGGCCATGTCTTTCATATATAGATAGCAGGTAGGGAAAACAGAAATACCCAAATCAGTGTAGTATTCTCATTATACTCCTGAAACAATTCAGAGAGAAGCAGAAACTTTGTTGAGGCTATTAGTATAATTGAACTGTTTTAAAATCTTTTTTTCCTTCTCAGATGATCCTAAATCCTGTAAGAAAATCCCCAACTCTAAACTGAGTCTTTAAGAAAAAGATTGGTATAGTAGAACCTGCATGGGTTTGGAGTCTGAAGACCTTTGTTGAAAGCTCTGTTGCTTTTTTAATCTTAGTTAAATAATTTTATCTCTCTGGGCCTCAGTTTCCTCATGTGTTAAATGATAGTAATTAGCTGTAATCTATAGTATCCCTTTCAGAGCTTAGCTTGAGGCAAGAATACTATCTCATTGCTTTGCAAAAATGTCTAGGAAGTATTACTTAAGGATGACTACTTTCTCCAATAAGTTATGTTAAGGGGAAAATTTTTAAAGAGCATGTTGATGAAAAGTGTATGAGGCAGGTTTGCCTAGTGGATAGGATGCTGGTCTTTGAGTTAGGAACATCCGGGTTCAAGTCCATCTCTAACACGTAAGTGACCCTGTGACTTGGACCAAGTTATTTTATCTCTCAGTGCCATGGACACCTCTCTGGGGTTCTTAAAAGTAGGTTTTGTGACTTTTTAAAAAAAGTGTTTTTGTAACTATTGTTGACTTCCTTTATAATCCTGTTTTTTATTTTATGCACTAAAAAAATATTCTGAGAAGGAATCCATAGACTTTGCCAGACTCCCAGAGAGGTTCATGATACCAAAAAAGTTAACCCTGTTCTAAGGCTTAACAGATGATGATCTGTATTGTTTGAGGGAGTTTTCTTACCCTATGCCAATTAAATCATAGGTTCAATCCTTGTTTAATGAAAAATAAAACCTTAATAAAGGGGTTAATAAACTCAGTTAAAAGCATTTTTTCAATACATTTTAATATAGACATCACTTTTTTCCTTAAATACCCTAAAATTGCATCCTTATATGTTGTTTGCTCTTGCTTTTATCTCATTATTAAGGATCAGAATTATCCCATTAGCTTTGTTTCCAGTTCTTTGATGTAATTCAATTTGGTACTTGCTCTGGAAGGAATGTTTTAGTAATTTTAAGAGCTACATGTACCATCTTTTCAACCTAAGGCTAGTTATATGAGTACAGTTTAGTTAAGATCCTCTTTATAGACTAGAAATCTATTTTCATGTGTGTGAATTTTCCTGAAGTTAGTCATTAATCTGTTTGTTGCTGACTCTTGGGCTTCCAAGCTATCTTAAAGTTTTCATTTTGTCTTTGTTTTCCCAGACACATGAAATGGCCACAGATGACAAGACATCACCAACATTGGACTCTTCTAATGATCTGCCTCGATCTCCTACTAGTCCTTCTCATCTCACGCACTTCAAACCTTTGACTCCAGATCAGGATGAACCTCCTTTTAAATCAGCCTATAGCTCTTTTGTGAATCTTTTTCGATTTAGTAAAGGTAAAACTTTAGATTTTGAAGGTCAAGGAACCTACATCTCTGGTGAAGGAAATCTGGAGTTCCTTTCTTCAGCATTGCTTTTACATGCCCTCTTGAAATATCAACAAGGCAGAAGCTTTAACCCTTCAATTGTTAGTAAGGAAAAACTGCTTAGTAAGGAAGAGGTGGCATCATCAATTAAATCTCTAGCAATAGAATTTAAAAATCCTTGGATATATGACGTTCTGGAAAACTGAAGTACTGAAAGTACTGAAAGGAAGTCCTTTATAGAAGGAAGTATCAGTACTTGACGTTTTCTTTTTCATCCTAAATGTCCTTTTCTCACCTCAAGAGGTAGTTTCTCTCGGTTTTTGAGTTTACAGGACAGGCATTGGCTTTTGTGCTTTTCCCCTCCTCTCCCCTGTCCTTCCCTCCCCTCTCTTCCCTTGCCTTCCCCTCTCCTCTCTTCCTTTTTCCTCTCCTCACCTCCCCTTTTCTCCCCACTTTTCTGTCCTCTTGAGAAATAGCCATAAGATTCTAATTAAGGCAGTAAAGAAATATGTGTTCAAAGGTAGCAATTCAAGGAAAGTTTTTTTTTTAATACTCAGAAAGTTACCAAGTGTATTGCTGACTAAATCTTTTAGACTGATGTTCAACTGTGATAGATTACCAATGTGACAATTTTTAAAACCCTCGTTTACATAAGCAAGGTTTTCTTGTCTAAGGGAAAATTAGAAAAGAGCTCAGTTAATGTTTTGCTTTACATGTGACTGTGCCATGTGAAATACTTTGTTAAGTCAATCTGAGTGATGGCCAGTGTTTTAAGGATTTATGAGGCTTAAAGTTCAGTTCATTTAGTTTAGTGGAAATGGTAATGACATCAACAAAATGTAAAAAATCGTCTTTAAAGAGTAAGGTTAACATTTGTGTATGTTAATACAGTTTAAAACAAAGTTTAAAATTTTAAAAGTAGAGATAAAGGTGATTTAATTTATCTCATGCCCCTTTTCTTTTTGAGCTCCCTTTATGTCTTAAGTACCTCGTCTTAGAATTTTCAAATGATTGCAGGTTGTCTTCTTCTACAGAGAGACCGGAAGGTGGACAGGGAGATCAGCACTCTCTGAGTGGAAATTGGGCTAGTCCTCAACACTCTTCAAGGACACAATCTGTGAGATCCCCTGTAGCCTATAAAAAGCAGCTTAATGAGGATCTACATCGTCGATCATCTGCCGTATTAGGTAAAAGAAAGTTGTTTTTCTTTGAGCTGCCTTTATGTAATAAAATGTTATTCTTTTAATCTTTGTTCTCCCAATTTGTTTTTTGACTTATCTTTCTCCTTTATATAGTCTTAGTTTTGAGTGATTAGAAGCTGTCTAAAATGAATGAAGTTCGTAAGCTAGTTAATGGAAGAACTTTGTTTAGTGTTTAAAAAAAATTCTTGGTATTTATTACACTTCAATCAGTGTTAAGTAGAGAGCTTCTGATTGACTTTGGAGTCACTTGCTTGAGTTTTAGTGGTTCATAGGTTGTAGCATCTTGTGAAGAAATCAGACTAGTTTTAACTTCATACATGAATTCTGTATCCATGCTTTGGTGGTACTTCTGACATGGACTGCTTTCCCTTTAGAGGCCTTTCTCTTATGCTATTCCTTCCTCATTCCTGCTTCTTTCACAGTGGCAGAACAGATTCATTTTCTGCTGTCACAGACACTCTTGGTATTCTACTGTCACTTTCTGCATCTTTACTTGATTCTTCTGCCCTGTCAAGGATTTGGATCAGTGCTTGAGATAAGAAGCTAATAAAGGAAGGGGACCTGGAGACCTTGGTTCTCCCCTCTCTCTCATCTTAGTTAGGAACATGAACAGGTCATGTTCTTCTTTAGCTCTTACACATTCCTTTTTGTGCCTTTTCCTCAGGGGAGTGGGAAGGGGGGCAACGTTCATGTCGTTTTACTGGGAGTGGTCCCCTTACATGTGATTCTCAGGAGCCAAATGCAAATGGCTTCAGGATGGAAGCTTGTGTATGACTGAGAATCCACTGTGATCCCAGTAGCTTCTTTTTATATCTCTCCCTTACTTGTTAAATCACCAATCACAGACTGCTACCTTGTTATAATTGTCCTGTGACTAAGCAGAAATTGTACCTGGGATTTTTGTCATTCTTTATGAGGCAATGTAGCTGAGGTGTAGGAAAAATTATTTATAAGGTCTGATGCTTTAAGGAGATCTCTTATAAGCTTTTCCCCATGTTCATATTTATATATCCCATTTCCTACTTTGATCACAATGCATACCTCCTATTTTTCTACCTTTGCCCCAAACTTTCAAGCATATGACAAACACTATCTCAGAACTAGATGATGGTAAAGTATTATTATAAGTTTGTAATTAATTTAGAATTACTATTTTAATTTATATTTAATAATTTGTTAAATAATACCAAATATATATTTATAAAATAATATTAAATATATCATGTTTTAATAATATTAATTTATAATTAATACATTTATTAAGTGTTATAAGTATTTATAAATTAAGTATTTACTACGTGCCAGGCACTGTACTAAGTAAATACAAACAAGCAGGAAAATCCCTGCCTTCAAGGATCTTATGTTCTGATGAGAGAAAGATAGTATATAAAGGGAAGGAAGAAAATGGGTGAGGAAATATGCATTTGGCAGCAAGGTTTGGAAATGTCCAGCAAGTGATGAGGTGGTCTAGTTATAGGTAAGAAAAGGTGAAAGCTCACCTATCAGAACCCCAGGACCCAGGGAGTGGTGGGAGGGAGCTGATGAGGAGGCTGAAGTAGAGGCAGTATGGTATAGAAATGTGTAACAACGATGCTGCTTGCACCTGCTGTGGAGGTGTAAGGCCAATGATACCACCACACAGGAGGGCTGCTAGCACAGGTTCTTTGATTTGCTTTTCTAAGGAAAGCAACTTTAAGGGGTTTACAATTTCACTTTAATTAAACATACATATATCATTCACTTAGTTCAGGGGAAAAAGTCAGCACCCTGAACTTCAGAGAAAACACAAGCAGAAATTACATAAACAGAGAAAATAACACAAATCAGCAGACAGGGCTTCTGTCTGTCCATAGCAATACATACATGGTTACCAGAGAGAGAGAGAAGCACCAACACCTGGGTTTTCAAAGCCTGGGAGAGGAGGGGGCTCCTTAAGGGTTACCCAGGGTCTCTGGCCAGATCACACGAACAGTCTTCCAGTGAGGGAGCCCCAAAAGCAAAATGCTAATCTCCAAGTATATCCAAGTATATATATGTACAGACACTTCTTCAGGGTCAGCCCACTCACAACCATGTGACTCAAACTCATGTGACTTACGCTTTCTTGTGATTTAAGCAGGTCATCAAAGACTCTTGATGGAAATGAAAGTGAGAATCAAAGGCACTTGATTGCCTGAGTGCTGAGAAGCACTCCAAAAGAAAAAACAGCCAAAAGTCCCACTTTGCTTGACCTTACAAAATGGTGTGTAATAGAAATAGAGTAGAGTAGCCCAGGGAATTTTGGAGTGCTTGTTGCAAGAGAAACTTCTACTGTGTGTGATATACATATACAATAGTGGGTTAGTGGGTTACTGCAGGGGAGCTGTCTAATAAGGAACTACAACCTTTCACACATTTTTTAGATACGTTCATCTCCATTCTTTCCTTAAATTAGTGACTTTAAAACTGGCCCAATCTGTGCATTAGTATTCTTTTGTATTCTGATTGTGTTTTAAATGCTGTGCAATGGACCCAGCAGGCTAGGGAGTATGTATCAGGACAGGCAAGACATCTTAAGTGATCAGAGACTTTCTGAGGACATTCAAACTAGATCAGATCTGTTCTGGGGACATATCTTAAATTCCAGAAATCTTTTGGAGTTTTGGTTTTTAGAGGAGTATGGGTGGGTTACGGAAGGTCTGTGAGTGATTCTTAATGTCAGATCCTTTTGGTAGGGATGGGCGATCAGTTTGCTCATGAAGGACTTACTGATTTTTGACTTACAGCAGAGCTCAAGGTGTAACAGGTTCAGGATGGAATGGGACTTTGATTGTGTCATTCTGCCTGTACCGGTCCATAAAGTTACAGTTCATGGTTGCTTTTTAATCTAATACTTTCCTTCTTTTGAAGACGCTTATTTATGAGTGATGCTAAATGACCTTGTAATTTTAGTAGTGGAATTTGAACCATTTTTTCTTCCTAATCTCTTCCTTGGGTTCAACATTTTCTATTTGAAGACTCCTATATTTACATAATTTATAAATTGCTGTTAGTTTCAGAGATAACTTTAAATTAAAAATTATTTTATACATTTTCACTCAAAATTTTTCGTTAGTTTCAACCCATGTAAAATCTAGTCCAAACCTATTTTTTAAAAAATAAAAGTTTATCTTTTAAAATAAAGGTGCATGTTTATCGCTAACATGAGCTTCCACTGAAACCCAAGTATATTGTGTGGATACATACACTGAAGAATCTAACAATGTCTTATTTTTTTTAAGTTCTGAATTTAATAAACACCAAAAATATTTCTATATAAAGAACAGAAAATAGTATTTATATGTAAAACCATAAATTTAATCTATTAAGTACAGATTGCTTTTTTAAAAAGTTTGTAATACATTCATTTTTTTACCTTCTGAGTGTCCTGCTTGTCTGGGTTTTCCTCCAAACTTCCTTCTGTTTCCTTCTAAAGATTCTCCAATGACTATATAATTTCTTCTGTTTTTGGAAACACAGTCTTCCTTTCTAGTTTTGTTTTTTTCTTCTCTCTCCACTACTCCCTCTTCCCTTCCCCAGCAAAAAGGAAAAACACAGTCCTTGGACTGTTAACAAGTAGAGTCAAGCAAAACAAACCACAAATTTTCCATGTCCAAAAATGTATGTTTCATTCTGTGTTTGGTGATTTTCTCCCCATTGTCAAGAGGTAAATATCATGCTCCATCATGGCTCTGCTGGAGGGTTTTTATTTCATTCATAAAAGGCCTTAAGTGTTTCTAAGTTAACATAATCTTTTCTTCCTTTCCCAGACACCAGAAGGAAAGCAGAAGCTGTTGTAGGAGGCCATGATCCTAGAACAGCTGTCCAGCTTCGAAGTCTCAGCACAGTATTAAAGCGTCTCAAGGAAATCATGGAGGGGAAAAGCCAGGTATTGCCTAGAAGCTTGAGACTGTTAATAAGCAGCTGTTTAGGTAATGCCATGATCACTAAAAACATGCTATAAATATCATCTGAAAGAATAGTTCATGCTAATGCTTGTTTCAGCAATTAATGCTGTTTGTTCCCTCTACTGTTGAACAGAGAGGAATGTAGAAGAGAGAAAAATGGTGTGTATTTTCCCTTTTTGTATGTTCCTCATAGGTTAAAGCAAAAGCAGGCAGAAACTTTAGCGTCCTGCATCCTCTGTTTTTCTTATTAAATGTGAAACTGGTACTGTTTTGCATGTGAATGTAACAGTTTCATTTTGGGTGTGCAAATGATGTGGGCTTATTCTTGAATAAGAAAAAAATGGGATACATGTTTTTTCTATTAGTAAATCAAGAAGCAAGTACAATGGCCACACCTTGGTAAAACTATCTCAGGATATGGGCTAAACCAGATTGAAAATAAGCAACAGGCTTTGGACCTGTTGATGAGTTAGGGAGACATCTGTCCCAAGCATGTGATGACTTCCCTTGGCAGAATGGGCAGATGAGAACATTTTGTTCTAGTGGCCATGAAGGGGACTGAAGTAGGAGCTGTGGAGCACTGAGAGCTTGGTCAGACAGCAGAGATGTCAGGGCCATCAGCAGTCCTGACTTTTGCCCTGCCGCTGGACTTTGAAGACTTTGAGTGAGGCTGATGACTTTGTGCAGCTCTGCCTCACTTAAATCCAGTTCATGTTCAAGTCAAGACATCGAAGTGATGTCATTGGTCCTCTTTGAAAACGAAGGATGAACAACAATAAGTCAACAAGCATTTGTTAAGTATGTCAAGTACTGTACTAGGCACTGGGGATACAAATACAAATGTTCCTTCTGTGTTTTCTTAAATGATTTCTTTTCCTATTCAACTCTTCTCCTTTCCTTCCTCCTTCCCCTCCTCCTTTCAAGTAGTCTCTCAAACCTAAAAGTGAGTTGTATTCCAAAACTTTAAAAATTAATTGTCTTGGAATTACAGTGCATTTTTTCATAGCAAGATAATAAATGATAATTTGGTTTCCAGGTTAGTCAAGAAAAATCTGTTTTAAAATTCACAATGTAACTGAAATAAGTCAGCCAAGGTCCTCTTTCTTTCAAACCTACCCAAAGTATAAAATAATTTGAAGTCACATTTAAAAAAAGGTAAAATATATTTAAACTTAAGAGCCACCAAAACACAAACATTTCCCACTGTGTTAAGACTACTGTACATAAATGGAATTGAAAAATGTGAAAATGTAGTTAATAATTTTATATATGAATAAATAGTTTTCCATATGTCTTTAATGCCGATGTTAGGAAAAAATGACAAGTTTAGTCAGGAGGATGAGACAATGGATGGAAATGTTTTGAAGATGTGAAGGTAATTTATGGGACTTTCATTTGCCATAATGTACATAGGTGTGACACTGGTGCTTCTTGTATGTATATCGATCACGACTAGGTTGTTTTTTTGGGTGATTTTTTTTTTCACAGAGTGAGAACATAGATAGTTCTTTCACTCATCCATCAGTGTCAAGAATCTGTAATTTTGTTGGTATGGGATGCATGGAATCAAATTTTTCTTAATATCCAAAGCAAGGTTTTTCTTTTTCTTTCTCCCCATCTCTTTTAGTGCTTTTTTCTACTTCTGTTTCTCAGTTTTGATCCCAAAGTCTCTCTGTGTCTCAGATGTTTAGGTCCTGGCCTCATGCTGATTTCAGAGCTAATTCAGTGGACACTGAGGGCCTTGTGCCCCTTATTTCCTGGGTTTTCACCTTGCTCCAGGCCAAATTCCATCCTTGGAAGCTATAGTCTGGGTGACATAGCTCAGACAGGACTAGTGGTGGCTAGAAACAAGCTGTTGTAGTCCTAGGCACATTGTTTGCTCATTGTCTTCTCCGTGAATGAGCAGTTCTGCTCCCAGGGACCCTGCATTGATTGGGGAACATAAGGGGACGTTTACCACAAGAAAATGGAGTTGGAGGTGAGGATAATAATGATAAAAATTCTCATTTGCAAAACTTTGCATATGTTGTCTTATTTGATCCTCGTAACAACCCTGGGAGGCAGGTGCTATTATCCTCATTTTACAGATGAGGAAACTGAGGCTGATTTGCCCAGAGTCATCCAATTAGGAAGGGTCTGAGGCAGGATTTGCACTCAAAGCTTCTTGCGTCCAGTGAGAAGGAAGCAGGACAGGGAGTGAATCCCAGCCTAAGAAGACAGATGGGAGCTAAGGGTAATGGAAAAAACTGGAAATCCTTAGAGTCAGTGAAAAAGTGAGGGCAGTGAATCTGGACATGGTTACTCACTTTTCTATTTGATCCAATTTCTTCATCATTTAATGGAGCATCTTTTTTTTCAGTTTCTTTTTTTTAATTTATTTTTTATTTTTAGTTTACAATACTCAGTTCCACAAGTTTTTGAGTTCCAAATTTTCTCCTCTTCCCTCTCCTCTGTCCCCCCCCAAGATGGCATGTAATCTGATACAAGTTCTACATTTGCCTTCTCATTAAACTTATTTACACAATATTCAAGTTGTAAAGAAGAATTTGAACCAATGGAATGAATCATGAGAAAGAAGAAACAAAACCAAAAAAGAAGAAAAAAGAAAAAAAAAGAGAGCATTCATTCTGCCTCATTCTGCATTCAGACTCTGTAATTCTTTTTCTGGATGTGGATAGCTAATGGAGCATCTCATTCTGGGTTTTTACTAATTTTTCTTGTGACCAGAGTGGTCTGTCTTTTCTATCTATTTAAACCTGGTGAGTGTTTTAAGGCCCAGCTTCTGCCCTTCTCTTTATGAAACTGACCTTGCCTACTGTTGATTTTCCTTTCTTTTCAACTCTCAATTTAGAGTTTGTACCATGGAATTTGTGCTTTTGAAGAAATAGTGCATTCTACTGGATAGAGTATTAGACTTGGCTTCAGGAAGATCTGACTTCAGATCCTGCCTCTAATGCTTGCTAGCTATGTGACCATGAGCAAGTCACTTAACTTTCTTGAGTCTTAGTTTCCTCATCTGTAGAAAGGGGATAATACTTCTAATACTTACCTCCCCAGGTTGTTGGGAGACTCAAATGAATTAATGTATATAAAGTGCTTTGCAAAGTTTGAAACATTGTACAGGTGTTTGTGATTTTTATAATGTAGCGTCTTTTATTTTTCACTTTTGTTTCTCAGACGTTACTCCCGACTTTCCCAGATAAATTACAAGATCTTCAGTGTCAGAGATTCTCTTATTTCTTCTGTGTGTATCTGTGTGCCTGCTCTTGTAGATCTTCCACTGTTGATAGGATTATAGGATCACAACTTCAAAGTAGTCTAGAGAGATTATACAGTCACCTGTAGAGATGAGAGATCTAGTCTAGAGTCGAGAGGGTTTATGATTACAGCTCTACAGATATCAGAGATCACATTGAGAGAAAGAGACACAGAGATGAGAGAGAAACATCCAAGTTCACAGCTCTGTAGTCATATATAGAGAGGGAGAGGCCATAATTCTAGAACTGTCTAGAAGGATTATGACTCTAGAGTTGTCAAGAAGGGATCATGAGCTGTAGAGTCAGAGTGGGGGGGGGGTAGGTGGGTGGTCCTAGCTCTGGAGTCTTCTAGAGAGATCATAGCTCTGTATTTGACTAGGTAAGGCAGGTAGGTAGGTAGGTGACGAAGTAGATACTGCCCTAGGAATGGAATCAGGAAGACTCATCTTCCTCAATTTAAATCTGGTCTCTGACACTTAGTAGCTCTGTGACTCTGGCCAAGTTACTTAATCCTTTTTGCCTTAGTTTCTCATCTATAAAATATGTTGGAGAAAGAAATGGCAAACTATTCCAGTATCTTTGCCAAGAAGAGTTGGATACCACTGAAGCAACTGAACATCAACAACAAATTTCATTGTGAAGGATCCGTGATTGCCTGAGAACCTTAGGCCCTCAGAAGTTATCTTATTCAAACCCCTGGTTTTAACATGGAAAAATTGAGGCCCCTTTTACTTAAATAACGTGCCCAGACCATAGAGGTAGCATGTGGCTTTAGAAATTCTTCACTTTTCATGTGTCCTAGACTCCTGTAACCGTCTTGTAAAGCCTGTGGACCTCTTCTCAGAATAATGTTTTTAAATGCCTAAAATAAAATATGTGAGATTACAAAATAAAGTAATTATATTGAAATTCAGTTATTCAAGTATTAAAAAAAAGTTCACGGATCCCAGTGATAAGGTTTTCAAAAAGTTGGTTGAGACAAAACTGCTGGTGACATTAATGCCACATACCCTTCTTTCCTGGCTGTGTTTTGACAATGCTTTGAGTTGCCATGGACACTTGCCTAGATACCAATTTAAGAGAATTGAGTTAAATGGGCCAAGTATTAGCAATATTCTGGTGATTTATTGTAAAGATAGAAAATAGCAGAGATTACAGAACTTGTGTCTTAATGTGTTACAAACTACCCTTTAATATCTAGAGCATTCATACCTCAGTGGTAGGATTAAAAACAACCCGACTGTATGTTAGTATCAATAATTATGTTTTCTACATAAGAAAAGCACTTGACTGTTTTATGCAGTGAGTCTTTTTAGAATCAGAAGCTTTAAACAGTACTGAAGTTTTTTTACATTAGAGGTTTCTTTTTGTATCTTCCCTGTATGTCAGATACTGAATTTGGATACAGATGTTTAAAAATAGTAGTAATAATATATATGGAAACTGGCTCCTAATTTTTCAAATTTAGTAATCTGTATGGAATCAAGAACCATCCTTGATTCTTGGCAAATGCTTTCCAGGGAAAGCAGCTTTAGATCACAGCCTCACATGTGCTATTGTGCTTCTTAAAGTAATGGCAAGGCTAGTAATAGAACTCTACTATGTGTACTTCGATCCTAATGTAAATTTTTGAGGAGGGAGATTTGTGACATTTCTGGGATGGTAAATATATGCTGTTGCTTTTTCTTAATTGCATCCTTTCTTGAGCCTTGAAAATTTATTTTCTGTGATTAAAAAAACAAAATGAAAACCAAACCAAACATATCACTTTATGTTGCAGGATAGTGACCTGAAGCAGTACTGGATGCCAGATAGCCAATGTAAAGAATGTTACGACTGTAGTGAGAAGTTTACCACCTTTAGGCGTAGACACCATTGCCGGCTATGTGGTCAGATCTTCTGTAGTCGATGCTGTAATCAGGAAATCCCTGGAAAATTTATGGGCTATACAGGTAAACCTGTACTTTTGACAGTTATAGTCATTATTATAACTACTATTTTAGACAATATGTAACCCAGCATTCATTTATTCAACAAGTATTTGAATGTATACTGTATAAAGGAATAGTTAGATACAAAGATAAATGACTGGTCTTCTCACTAAAGAACCGAACATTAAATAGGCAAACTAGCAACATAACTATATACGTAATATAATACAAGGTAGCACATAATAAATGCCATTGGAGTGGTGTAAATAAACCTGTAGGATTTTTATGATTTACTAAAAAAATGAGATTCACAATATATAGAAACCTTGAATTTGAGTTTATGCATAAAAATAGATTATGAGAAGTCTCTTGGGTACATAGCTTACTGTATACCAAGTGATTTGCTGAAAGGTCTTGAACAGAAGTGATTCAAAGAACTCTAAATTATTTTGGCTGGTTGCTAACAGGTGAGTCATCTGACGCTCAAATTAATTGCTATATAGAAATAACCTTTTTGAGATAAGGGCAGCTAGGCAGTACGGTGAATAGAATGTGGGGCCTGAAGTTTAGAAGACTCATCTTAGACACTTAATAGCCATTTGACTCTGGGTAAGTCACTTAACCCTGTTTACCCCAGTTTCCCCACCTGTAAAATGAGCTGAAGAAGGAAATGGCAAACCACTCTAGTGTCTTTGCCAAGGCACTGGCAAGACAACCTGAATGAGGCCATGAAGAGTCAGACATGACTGAAATGTCTGAACAACAACAAATTTGAGATAAGACTGGTAGTGTGGGCTGTTTTTACAAAAGGTTATTTCCTGATATTCTCATGTAAACTTACTAGATGCTAGAATAGGCTTTTACAGGTTTAATGTATTATAGATTAAGGATCAAAGAGGCTTTATTGGGTGATAAATTGCATTGACCAAGTATACATTTTAGTATTCTAAACTTTCAAGTCTTATTTCCCTAAAGAAGATAAAACCATTACATGGAAAATAATGAATCTTACTCCTGATGTTATATTACTCTCAATGAAGGTGAGTTTTAACCACTGTCTCTGGGGATCTTAAGCTGTGTGTTTCTTATTTTTAGTGCATCGTATACATTAGGTGTGCAGAAATATTTGAAGGAAGGAATGATGTGCCCACTCATCCTTCTTTTTTTTCTCATTTTAGCATAAACCAAAGAGTCATTTTTCTTTTGTCACTGTTTGAATATTGAGATTGCTTAAGTTATTTTATAGCTTATGAATCTGGGCTTAGATTATGAAGATATGGCCATTAGCCAATTTAATTATAATTGTGATTGAGAATAAAATATGGATTGATAGTTTTCCATCATCATTCAGCAACTTAGCTGAAAAACTGTTCTCAAAATATTTAAATTTGTGGGATGATTTTAGTTGCTATGAGAATTGATTTTATTTTGATCTCCCTATAATATTTCTGGTAGAAGAGTGGAAACCTACAAATCTTATTCTTGAATATTTCTGTTTAATGAAATATCAGTAAATCCTACCACTAAGTTCATCAGACACCAGAATTTATGGTCTTCTTGTTTATAGCAAAAATTACATTTTATAATAAATTTCTAACCCAAAGACCATAAGTTGCCCTCAAGAAACTTGTATTCTGTTAGGGGAAACAGCCTGTCTTTTTGGGGGAGAAGAGCTTATATTCTATTGGTAATTTTGGGGAAGAAGCACTAGCAGCTGAGGGAGAATTAGGAAAAACATAGTTTGAGGTATGTGATGCATTTCCTCAGAATATGTGTGACTTTGCAAAGGATTTGTGATTGCATTAGCATGGGGAATTGCCAGTATGGGGACTCACTCCATTGAGGCAGATTTGAGGGAGGTCTTTTTGGGGGAGAAGAGCTTATATTCTATTGGTAATTTTGGGGAAGAGGCACTAGCAGCTGGGGGAGAATTAGGAAAAACATAGTTCGAGTTATGTGATGCATTTCCTCAGAATACATGTGACTTTGCAAAGAATTTGTGATTGCATTAGCATGGGGAATTGCCAGTATGGGAACTCACTCCACTGAGGGAGGTACTTAGAGCGCATAGAGGTTAAATGACTTTCCCAAGGTCACACAGCAAGTTAGTGTCAGGGGTGAGCTTCGAATTCTGATGTTTCAGGAATTTGATATACTATAGTTTAAGCCATAGTTTGCCAACCTCTGATCCGCGCAATGTCACCTCAATGTGTTATTGAAGCATCTTCAAACACAGAGCATGCCAACACTGAACTGAGAGAGGTTGGAGAGGGAATAGCAATAAGACTAAAGGGAGCTGAAGCAAAAGAGCTAAGGCAGGTGGGGTTGGCAAGCACACTGTGCAGACTTGTCTTGTGAGGGAAATAGCATCTACCCTGCCAAGTTTGGTCTTGTAAAGAATTGCACCTCATGCACAAGATGTTAGCACCCACGATAAAACGAATTCTTCTGCGATGCTTTTTTTTTAGGGCAGTGGATAAAAGACTTTTCCCTTTTGGTTTCCATTTGGACGATCAAAAAGCACTTATTTATTAAGCACGCTTACTTTTTGATAGGGGCTAGAGATATAGAGACAAAAATGGAGGAAGCAGCTTGTAAACACCCAAGTATGTATAAAGCAAATACTAGGCCATTTCTGGGGAGAGGGACTAAGTAGCTGGGGAAATCAGGACCACCCTCATCTAGAAAATGGTACTTGAGCTGAGCTTTGGAGGAAAGTAGGGATTCTAAGAGGCAGAGGTGAGACGGGAGAACATTCTGTACCAAAACATGGAAATGGATGCTGGAATGAATGCCCATATTTGAGAAACATCCAAGAATCCAGGAAGCTGGGAAAGGTAGATTGGTTGCTTAAGAGAGGTTCATCTTGGAGGCAAGAGAAGTCACTAGGGCTCATAGAGCAGAAGAATATGGTTAGATCTGCACTGGAGGAATATTGCTTTGGCTCTTGTGTGGAGAATTGATAAGAGATGGAGACTATCCTCTCTTCTGTTCTACTTTCTCTTTTGTCAGCGTACATGTGCTGTTTTGTAGTCCAGATGCACTAGAGAGCTGGCTGGCACCAGCAGATTCCTTTGGGTTTGCTGAATTAGGAACTGGACATTTTGCCCTTAATTACAGTTATGTTTCCTGATGAGTCAGTGACTTTATCACAAGAAATGTTTTTACATTTTGATTGAAGTTCCATCTGTGTTCTAGCACTTTTATTTATGTTATACTGGATGAGAAGCCCCTTTTCAGGGCTTAACATAATATAATTTTTTCTCCTCTTTTTGTAGCCTAGGGCCAAAACATTTCTTTGTATTGCTTTGCTTACCCTGTTAAAAGCTTGCTTTTTTCCTCTTAACATTGCTTTTTGATGTGGCCTTTTCCTCTTTTTGAAGCTTTAGCATTCTTTGAACTATGTTTTTCTGGCACCTGATTAATTATTGAGATAGGTAATTTATACACCCAAATATTGGTTCTTAAAATTTGTAAAGAAGTAAACTAATTGAATACTTAAGTTTTCTTCTCTGCTTATTCATACGTTAACTCATTGAGACTCTCTTTTTACTAATTGGTAGAACTCATGGCATCAGCTCTTAACCTAAGACTATAAAATATTCTATTAGGCAACATGTCTAATCACATCCTTCTCATTTTTCCTTTAGGGGATCTTCGAGCTTGCACTTATTGTCGAAAAATAGCTTTAAGTTATGCTCATTCCACAGATAGTAATTCCATTGGGGAGGATTTGAATGCTCTCTCAGATTCTGCCTCCTCTGTTTCTATACTCGATCCCATTGAACCACGAACACCTGTTGGTAGTAGAAAAGCGAGCCGCAACATATTTCTAGAGGAGGATTTAGCTTGGCAAAGGTACTGAAAATCTTATTTTTATCCATATGTGTGTGGCGGTGGTGGTGGTGGGAGATGGTGGTTTAAAATCTTAGTATTTTGGAATTAAACAATATAAAGCTATATGGCTGTTTTTGTTAGAACAGGACTTCTCCTTTTTGTGTCATGGTCCCTTTTGGCAATCTGGTGAAGCCTATAGACCCCTTCTCATAATAAGGTTTTTACATGCTAAATACAAAGGATATAGGATTACAAAGGAAACAAATACATTGAGATAAAGATAAAATTTTTGTCCCATCCAAGTTTACGGATCCCTTGAAATTTATACATAGACCAGGGTCTGTGAATGCCAGGTTAAGAACCCTTGGTTTGGAAGATGAATTTCTTTTAAAGCATTTTCTCAAATCAGTTTTATTTTTCTTCTTTTTGCCTTGATTTACCTAAAGGAGACTAATAATTTGATTTATTTTTTTGCCTTGATTTACCTAAAGGAGACTAATTTATGAATGATACTGTGTTTTACTTATGTGAGTGAATGGTATTGATTTTTTTTTTAAATTACCAACCACTTTCTTTTCCCTGAAATGGAAGCTATCAACCCCTCTTTTCCCTTTCTAAAAAAAAAAATTCTACTGTTTATATGAACACTTGCAGAAAAGGACATTGGTGAATCTCTTTCCTGGAAGTTTCTGTAGCTGCTCTAATTAAGAATCCTATGTTCAACAATTTCTGGTTAATGTTTTCTTGAACTACTTTTTCTCAGTTGAGTATCAAACCTCTGGTAAGTAGTGTCCATGCTCAAAGAGGTCATATTTTGACTACTGGCTCTCAGATAAATATTTTTGCCTGTTACCTTATACTGTACAAATAACAAATATCTGACTTGTTAATATGTTTAGAGAAAGTGTAATCATTTCTAAAAGAAGATTTTTTTCTTTGTTTTGGAGGGGCTTCAGACAATGATTTCATAAAACAGAATGCTGAAAATATTTGATGGATAGCATTTAATTTTCAAATTATTAGAATATTCAATATTCTAATATTCAACATTGAATATTAGAATATTCAAATTAAGAATAATTAATGATCTTGAGTTGCAGAAAATGAACTCTTAAGACTCCTGTAGAAATTATAGGAGGAATTTTACTCTTCATTAAGTAATCATCCATCAGGCATGAAGGCCTTGGCTGTCCTTTGCTTGCCTAGGGAGTATATATTTAAAGCATTGTCTTTATAGTGGTATGCTCTATGTGGGAATAGAGAATCAGACTCATTCTTAAATCAATTATAAGCCTATTTAACTCAATATAGAATGTTTTCTTGTTATAAGATTGCTATGAAGAGAAAAGAGCATAAAATTAGGGTGAGGATCGGTGGGGTAGGAATAAAGAGGAGAAACATTGTCCTCCTCCAAGAAAGGAATGATAAATGAGTTTGTAAACATTATTTTTTCAAGTCAGTATAATGTGGAAATATTCTCAGCTCTTTTAAGCTTTTGCATTGTATCTGAAATTGGTGGTGTGTGAAAAGTCAGTTAGATTTTAGTATTGTCACATTAGATCATTCTTTGTCACGTTTGTAAAGGCTTTCTGCAATTGGGTTTTCCAGCTGGCTGTCAGGTGTCTAAGTTTAATAATTTTTTTTTAACAAGCAGGTTAGCATAGCTATGAAAGACAGCACTTGTTGGTGTATCTGATATGCCATTTTATCCATAATGTTGTCTTTATTGCCCCATCTTCTAACCTGCCATGTAAACCAGCTTCTTTCTTACTCCACATCCCATAGGAAGCCCTGTATTGAGGTGGGGGGGAGGAGGAGAAGAGGAGAAGATCACTTTTGCTAGCCTTTTTTCATATTCATTTGCCTTGAGGGAATTCCCTTCTGGGGAAGATACTGAACCTCTTCTCCAACTTCATCCTGTACTCAGTTTTTATTATGACAGGTATAGTTAACCTACAGGGCTGAGAAGTAGAGCAACTAGAATCTTGCCTTTCAAAGCTTCAGAGGGAAGTTCCTGAGAGACTGAACTGTTAAAGTTTTCAAAAGCTAATTTCATTCAAAGATGGCTTGACTCAGCAAAATATGCACCTCTCTCAAAGTCTTGCAAATATATGATTACTGGCTGATGGATTGAATTTTAGTTTAATGTAGGTCTGATCTTAGCATTGAGAATTATTAATCTGGTAAAGATATGTTAATTCTTTCAAATTAGAAATAGTACAGTAAATACCCATTAGTGGATGATCAGAATTATGCTTTAGGAAGCAGTTAAGAGGCCACTTTAGAAGTTGAGGTAAATGATGAGGGCCTGACCTAGGGCCTCATGAAATGAAATTGAATGGAAAAGGAAAATTTGTATGCTGCCTGTAAACTTTATTTGTGATTGTTAAAATTGAGTTTTTGTGCGTTTTGATTTAAGCAAAAACAAAAACATAGACATACCATTTCTATCTCACTCTCCAAATATAATAATTTTTCCAATAAAATTATTCTCAATAATAATTGCCAATTTCCCTATTTATAAGGACAGCTTAAGTCTCTACCCCTACCATAAAAATTATATTTTACTGTAATTTTGCTAAATGAACCAAAGTGATCTGAAAATGGTAATGTAATTAGGTTCATTGCCTGTTCTGTTACTTCAGACAGCTGTATTCTTTCCTTTTGGGGAAGGAATAAGTTGAATACCAGTAGTTCCCTACTTTTCATGTGTGACCTGCCGATAAGAAAAACTCGATGCTGTGTTTTCCCTCCACTGGAAAATGAGTATGGAAAGCATTGTAAATTAAATTTTTTGGGGGGGAGGTAATTGAGGTTAAATGACTTGCCCAGGGTCATTTTTCTTTTTTTAGTTCTTCATTACTTCTTTTAGTAAAGCACTTGAATAATTGTCTTCATTGTTTTATTTATAGTGTGATTATAAATTAAAACTAGATAAAACCACACACATGAAAACCACTTTTAGTAGAGTTAGACCTCCTGAATAATTTGCCATTCTTATATTTGAGATATTTAATTTCCATATTTAATATTTTAAAAGCTGCTCTTTTGACATTTTAGACACTTTTTTGGACTGGGTATACTATTTTATAGCTCAACTATTAACTCAGAAGAATAGTGTTTGTTTTTTTTTTTTTACAACTGATTCATTGATTTCACTGTTTGTCAAAGTTTTTTATTATTTTCTTTTTAGTTTGATTCATCCAGACTCCTCAAGTACCACTCTCTCAACAAGACTTGGATCTGTTCAAGAGGATGCTGGAAAATCTCCTGCTCGAAACAGGTAAAATAGCGAATGGAATCTCTGCAGATTATACTTTTTATATGTAGCCTTGGAACCAGGGGAGCAAGGTTCTGATTCATTAAGGGTATACTCCTTCTCCCCACCCCAGTTCTTTAGAAGCTATTGCTTCAGCTTCCTGATAATATTAATGGTAAAAACTTATATTTATGTAACATTTTAAGATTTGCAAAGCATTTCCCCCACAACAGCCTTGTTAGGTTGCAAGTAAAATTATTTCGGTTTCACAGATGGGGAAGCTGAATTTCTGAGAGGTTAGTAACTTGCCCCCACTGCTCTTAATAATTAATGTCTTCTGTAGAATCCAACCTCAGGACTCCAGAGTCCGAGTTTAGTGCCATGTTCACTGTACCAAACTCATTTTACCTGGCACGGTATTTTTTGCTTAGCAATCATTTGTAAGTAACAAGAGGGATTTTGTTCCAAATTTATAAAGATGATTTGATAGATACACATGGTTAACAAAACAATTTTTTTCAAAGTGCAGCCAAACTAAATTTCTTCCTGTGAGAAATTCTGGATAGGTTATTTGATATAGCTTAAATTACCCTCCTCCCAATTAATTAGAATCAGAATCTTAGAACTAGAAGGAACCTTTGGGTTGATAATCTTTTCATTACTTAGATATGAAAACCTCAGCCTAGGGAGGTTTAAGGCTTCTTCACTGATTCACTGATTAGTGGCAGAGCTGAGATGACAACCTAAATTGCTTGACCCTTACTTTCTATTACATCATGAGATAACTTTTCAAAAGCAGTTTTTAGAGGTTAAATTCAAGATTTATGCATCCACTGTATATATCACATTGTGTAGTTGTTGGTTGTGTGTGAGGTACTAAGCAGGATGTCAGACTTACCAGTAGATCTGCCTTCTTGTGGATAATCAGAGTCATCTTAGCATTTTTTTTTGCTTTTATTTTAGAAACCAACTTTAAAATAAAGGCTTAAACTTAATTTTGGTTTTGTGGGATGCGGTGGGATAATGCCATTTTATAATATTAACTGTCATTGAAAACTTTTGCTAGCTAATCCAATCCAATATGGCCTTTTTGTTTTTTTTCTGTACTTGGTAACTATTTTTGTAGGTGAAGATATCTGTGTGTAATACTAGATTTTGATTAAATACTCTTTTCCTTACTTAATTTGTGTTATTGTAACAGGAAATTGTGATTGGACAATATAAGGATAGAAAAGTAAATACAATCCACTTGTAAATTTCCTAGCAACATAGGTAATTGATGCGTGTTGGCTAATATCTAAAACATGTTTTCTTTTCAGATAATATTGTGATAGATAACCAGTCTATGAAAATCTCCCTTAGAGACTCTAGCATCACAGGAAGGACTTTAGAGGCCATCAAAGCGAAAACCCTCATATTAGAGATGAAGAAACTGAGGTATAGCCCAGTTAAATGTCTTAGTCCAGTGGGATAGCTAGGTGGTACAGTGGAAAAGAGGGCCTGCAGTCAGGAAGACGCATTGTCTTGAGTTTGAATTTGGCTTTAGACATTTACTAGCTGTGTGATCCTGGGCAAGTCAGTTAACCTTGTTTTGCCTCAGTTTTTTATCTGTAAAATGATCTGGAGAAGGAAATGGCAAACCATTCCTGTAAGTTTGCTAAGAAAATCCCAATTGGAGTCACAAAGAGTTAGATACTACTGAAACAACTGAACAAACCAGGCCCTATCCACTGCATCATGGCTCTACATGGACATTTTGGCCTTTCTTTCATAGTACTAATCTGCTTCTGCTTGTGGAAATGCTTCTTTCCCAGAGAATATTAGAGCTATTAATAAATATCCCGAGTTAAGAGTGATTTTTCCCTTCTTGAGTCTCTCTTACATCTTCTATGTACATAATCATTTAAAAGTTCTAACTATTTGCGTACGTGTTATGTCCCCTTCTAGTGCATTAGATTGTAAACTCTGTGAAGTCAGGGACTCACTGTTAATTGACTACTCTTTAGGAGATAGAGGTGTGTGTATGTGTGTGTGTGTATCTCCTGAAGAGCAGTCTATAAATATACATGTAAATATATGTATCCTAAAGATTAGTGTCTCTCTCTCTTTGTGCGTGTGTATACACGTACATATATATGCATATCTATGTGTATATATATACATGTGTTACTTCTCAGAAAAGATTTAAGATGTCATCTGTGCAGACCAGGAGTTGACAAATTCTTTAAAGGTCACAGCCATTTAGAAAAGAAGTAAAAGCCAGTTCTGGAAATGTGGCCACTCTTCTAATTGGTAGTCATGAAGTCTACCAAGAAAGTAACTTGTTATGGTAAAGTCTGATCTCCACTGTGTCAAGCAGCATTGGGTTTATATTGGAAAAGGTTTTTAGTGCTGCTTAGACTGTGAAATGAATCTTATAGGTGCTGAGAGATTCAAAGAGCTAAGCTTTTTAAAATTGCAGTTCCAAACAACAACAAATGAAGGATACTTTAAAATTTGATGTGTATGGTGCATTAGGTCAGTTAGTGAAAACATTGTTCATTCTTGAAGAAGAGGACCAATGACATCATGAAGGTGATGTCTTGACTTGCATGTGAATTGGATTTAAGTGAGTAAGAGCTTTGCTAATTCAGCAGCCTCAACTTTCTCCTTTGGAGTCATTCAAGTCCAGTGGCAGGACAAAAGTCACTAAGGACTGGTGATGGCCCAGGAAGCGGTAGGTAACCTTGACCTTTCTAAATTAAGATCTTTCTAGGTCTCACTTTATCTAAGGCATAGGTTTCCACAGTGGGAGATACTGCCTCCAGGGGGGGCTCTGGAACAATCCAGGGGGCTGGTAGTAGCCTTGGGTTTGATTTAGGAGTGTCGATTAAAAATGAGGAGGCAGTAGAAGCATAAGAAAAGAAGAGAAGATAAGAAAAATTTGGAAAGCCGTTAGTACATGTTTAATCTGTTGTGTAATAGAGTGAAAGTCATGGTGATTACATTATTTTCCAAGTGAACATGCAAAATGCAAGTTACAACCTATCAGTGGTCAAGTCCACTGACAGGTCTCAACAACCAAGTGTTGGCAGGTGAGGGTGTAGAACCTTGTTGGAAAGTCCTTCACGCATAGGCAGGAAATATGTGTGTGAAATGACTTGTTTACAATATGTATTATATTGTTAAATGATGCAGTTTTGCATCATCAAAATTTCAATGCAGGAAAAGCCTCACAAATTTTCAGTAAATTATTATATTTAAGATGCATCATTAGAAACATTTTTATTTTTTTGAAATGATGCAAATTAGAAAAAGAAAAAACCATTAAAGGGTTAAAGAAAGATTTCCAGGGAAGGTGCTGAGTAATTTTTTTTTTTTTTGGAAAGGGCCAAATGAGTTTGGGAACCTTTGGAAGGCGTTGTTATTTAATGACTAAAGGCTAGGTAACAACTAGGGGAAGACCTTTAGAGTTTCTGTCCTTAATAGAAAACAGTTGCTATTTACAATCATTCTAAGCTGTCAAATTTTAAATAATGAGTCACAAAGGCTTGGGTTTCAGGCTACTATTGGCCATTCAATCTGAGTCAGAGTGATTTGGGTGTAAAGATGGAGTCCAGTAGCTCCTTTTGAAACAGTGGGCTTTTTTAAAGCTTGTTTTTTCAGAGCTATATTTCAAGAACTCAAATGAAAACTGTGCTGGACAAAAAGTAAATTGTTTCAGTTTTTTGAATAAGAAAATGATAATAATAATGAGGATAAATAAATGCCTAAGATCCTAAGACTATTAGTGACAGAGCCATTTATTAATCACCGTTTAGATCCTGGGCTAGAAAAACAGTCTGTCCTCAAGGAACTTAATGTCTAATGGGGAAGACTGTACATATAAGGAAGCTAGATAGAAAGGAGGGAAGGAGAGGTGGGGAAGATTCCTGTCTCTTGACTTGTGTGACTCATCACTCATGACTCATGACTAGAGGGGCTGAGAGTACTGAGCAGTTATGAGCACCAAGGCCCATTGAATCCTGCACCCCTGTGGGAGACAGGCAGTCATTGAGAACTTTAGAAATATTGCATGAATTTTGTTAAGAATTTTATGTAGAATTGTTTACTTTTATTCCATAAGGAATAGGATAGTAATAGGTGAGATATGTGTAAAGGTTAAAAGAAACAAGGAGCTAAGAAATCCTAAAAAGAGGGCTTTCAAGATTAGGTATGAATAAGGCATGCTTACAGTCTGGAACAGGCTGTAGATGATGAGCCAGCTAAGTAGACAGAGGTAGCTTTACTAAGATAGCAATTAATTAGTCAACAAGTATTTATTAAGCACTTCCTGTGTGCCAAGTGCCGGGGATATAATTACAAAGAATGAAACAATACCTTCCTAAGAGCTTACATTATACTGGGGAGGAGATCAAATATGTGCATTACTATGAAATTAATCCAAATATATACAAAGTATATAAAGGCAGTTTATGATGAGTTCAGGCAACCATCTGTTAAGGTTTAAGGGTGCTCAGGACCCCAGAATACCGACACACCGGGTCCTGCTTGAGTGGATTCAACTCAAGCCTTCTTACAGCCTAAGAAAACCAAAGTTAATTAAAGATTCACCATATTGGGTAGAGTCTTAGGATATCTCACCATTTGCAAGTGGGCCACTTTCAATTTACTGAGCTAAACTGAATCTGAACACGTTCTTGGAGGCAAGATGGATCTTATATACAGAAAGACTGTGGGAGGGATCTAGGGGTGGTTCTGGGGTGATGGGTTTAAGGAGGGTCTCGAGGAGGAGTCTAAGGATGATCAGGAATCGAGAAAATGGGATTTTGATGGAGTCAAGGGTGGGAAGTGGCCGGACAGTGGAGGGCTAGGCTAGGTTAAGAGTAACAAGAAATTTGGGTCTAGCAATCATGAAATGTTTATGGCCTCAGGAAAATGCATCATCAAGTGGGAAGATTCAAGGAGAGTGCAAGAGGGCTCCCAGAGATGGACTCCATTGGTTTATAGTATATAAAGTATATAAACAAAGTGTATAAACATTAGTTTGGGATGGAAAGTACTAGTGATTGGGGGGAATCAGGAAAGGATTCATGAAGGTGCTGCTTATGCTTAAAGGAAGAGAGGGACTTTGAATTGGAGTTGAGGAGTGAGGGCATTTCTGGCATGTGATATGGCCAGTGCAAAAGCACAGAGATGGGAAGAAGAGCATTGTTTGTGGGAAACAGGGAGATGCCAGTTTGTTTGGATGGCAGAGTGTAGGGGGGAAAGTAACGTCCATTGAGGTTCTGTTGCGAGCCGTGACAAGAGTGGAACCAGAGAGGCTTGAGTTAACCAGGGCTGTTGTATGCCAAGATTCTGTGGAGCATAACTGAGTTGGCTTGACATTTGGTGGATTGGTTAGAGACCCAGTCATGGAACCTTTGGGCAAGGAAGTCTTTAGGACTTTGGTGGGAGACCTCTTGGTACTATAGGAACCTCCTTGCTGATTGCTTTTCATCTTTTTTTTTTCTGGCAGCTTTGAACTGTTTTTACATTCTTGAACTATATTTTACTGCCTTGCGGATTTCTCTTTACTGGGGTGGGGGTGGGGTTTGGTCATTTTCAATGAAATGAATTGTTTATCTGAACCCTCAGCTTCTGAGTAATGAATTTCACCAGACAAGTAGCTAGGATCCTGATAGGCAGGAAAGAAAGGTTGGATTCAAGGGCTTCAGTAGATAAGAGTGCTGGACTTGGAGTCAGAGAAACCATGTTCAGATCCTGTCTCAGATACTTACTAGCTATGTGACCCTCAATAAGATACAATCTCAGCCTCAGTTTCTGAAACTGTAAAAGGGGGGTAATAATAGCACCTGTCTTCCAGGGTTATTTTGAGGACCGAATGAGATAATGTGTAAAGTGCTTTGCCAAAAAAACTTTAAAACACTCTATGCTAGCAGTGATAATAAATAATAATTTTTTGTTGTTTTAATTGACTTAAAGTTAATCAACAAGCATTTCCTAAGTGCCAGATACTTTGCTAGGCATTGGGACACTGCTAGGACCTGGATATGAAGAGGTCAGGGAACTATATGTTGAGGTTAGGGAACCATGTTTTTAGGGGTACTCGAGACCCCCAAATACCAACACACTGGTTTGTGCCAAATGAATTTGACTCAAGCCTTCTCACAGCCAAAGAGAGACAAAGTTTATTATAGATTCACCATATTGGGTTGTCTTAAGAAATCTCACCCTTTGTGACGCTCATTTTCACAAGCAGGCCAGATTCCATCTGGAGTAGGTGGAATCTGAGCACCTTCATGGAGGGAAGACGAAACTCATATACACAAAGATTGTGGGAGAGATCTAGAGTGGTCCTGGGGTGATGGGAGGAGAGGTTTAGGGAGGATCTTGAGGAGGAGTCTAAGGAGGAGCTTGATGGGACTGGGATGAGGTCAGACTTCAGGAACCTAGAGAATGGATTAAGGGCTGGGAAGTAGCTGAAGGCTACCTGGAGATAACAGACAATGTAAGGCTAGGCTAGTTTAAGGATAACAGATTTGGGCATAGACACTTTGACCAGATCAAGGGTGGAAACTAGCCAGACAATGGAGGGCTAGGCTAGGTTAGACTAACCTAGCCTAGAGATTTGGGCCTAGCAATAATGAAAGGCTTATGGCCTCAGGCAAATGCCTCATCTAGTGGGAAGATTCAAGGGGAGTTCAAGGGGGCTCCCACAATCTAAACCTCATAAGATACATTGAATACCTTCTAGAAATTCCCACGTATTTTATGCTTTGTGGTTTTTTTTTTTGACTAAACTGTTTCTGTTTTCCTTTAAAGCAGCAAAAAATTAAAAAGCAAGTAATCTCAGAGGTTTTTTTTTTTTGATGTACTAATCTGTTTTTCTGAATTTTTTCTCTTCCTCTTCTTTCTTTTTAAATTATTATAAAAGATGGCTTTCTGGGAGGGAGAGAGAGATAAAGGGAGGAATCTACATGATGAAAAAACAAAAGATATCAATAAAATTTATTTTTTAAGAAAGCATTTTATAGGGTAAAACTCTTTCTTTTTACCCTAGCAGGCAAAATATCCTAGTTGTCTTTTAATTTACTCTGCTTGCAGCAATCTAAAAGGCATCATTCTGAAGTTTGCCCACTACTTTGTGTCCTGAGTGATTCCGTAAACAAATGGGTATAAACTTACAATAGCCAAGCACCTTTAAAAAACCCAAAACTTTATCATTAAAAGTATATGATAAAAAGATTATCAATACAATCAAGGGAGTATTATTGTTTAGTTTTTAATCCTTCACTAAAACAGTTCAGCCAACACTTAAGATTAGCTGGTTAGTCTTGGGGTCCTATTCAAAAGGCCTAAATATGAATATGAATATGAAGAAAAATAAGGGGTTAAAATTACATTTATTCTCTCATTCTCATATCCTTATTTCATATTATTCTCTATGAACATTTAGGGGCTGCTAGGTGGGAGCTTAGAGGATGGAGTAAGGAAGAGTCATTGTCCTGAGTTTGAATCTGGCCTCAGACACTAGCTATGTGACTCCAGGCAAGTTACTTAACCCTGTTTGCCTCAGTTTCCTTATCTGTAAAATGAGGGAGAAGGACATGGCAGACCATTGCAATATCTTTCCCAAGAAAACCCCAAATGAGGTCAGGAAGAGTTGGACGTGACTGAAACAACCAAACAACAATAAAACAATAAAATGAACATTTAACTCCTGTCCTTGAATATGACTTAGCACAAAAAGCAAAGACAGTCCCTGACCTCTAGGAGCTTACAGTCCTAAGGGAAGAGCCAGGGAGGGGCATTTTGTTTGCCTCCCTGACATACCCTATGAATAGAGTTGATTTGACTTAGTTGGGAGAGTATCAAGGAAGGCCGGGCTGTTAGGAATTTGTAAAGAATGTTGTTTGGGAGGGGGCTCAGGCATCCTTGAAATGCTTTTCTTGGAGAGTCTGTCCCTAATTCTGAGAGGGGAGGTCACTGGGCAGAAGTTCTTCCGGAGAGTTTTCTGGTGTGATTGCCTTGAAGGGGAGTACTTTGTGGAGGAAGTGGCCAGAGAGGGAGAAAAGGTGAGATTTGGAGGGTGAGGTAAGATTTTTGATACATATGGATATATAGAGATAAAGGTATCTATCCCTATGTGTATCCCACATAGACTGCTTCCCTCTTTGACATGCTTATTAACACAGTAGATTTTAGTGACAAATTGAATCAAGAATCAAAGTATATGCTTATGTAGGTATCAGTACTTCATAGATTTTTGTGTAACTGTTTCAGGGGTTCATCAATGAAATGAGTTGAATTTAAGAAGGTGATTTTTAGGGGAATTTGCCATACAACTGTTGTTTTGATACACTTGATTAATTTAAAAATATCTTTGATGTTTTTTACCTGTATCACAGTCATTTCAACCTTACAAATGGAACCTTTGTGACAGAGAAACAATGTTTAATAAAATTTAGATTATCTGAAAGTTTGAAATGGTAAGAGCTATATTTTTGTTGATCTTTGTGAGATCATGACTCTCACATAGAATCATAGAATTCTGTCTCATCGCAGCTCATGGGCTAAAATAGAAGATTCTTTAAAGAGTTAAAACGTTCTACCATTAAGGTGACAGAATTCTGCCAAGTGGACAGTGTATGAATATGGGGGAAGATAACTAAATGGTAATAATAGAAAACTCAGATTTTGAAAAAGAAAAATTACGTGCAGCATAATTTAGGTGGGGAAAATGACAGACTAGAAACCTTTATCCTTCCTGTGTCATTAATGTATTGAATAAAAAAAAAATTAAACATTTCATTCCAATGACCTTACCTGTGAAATAATGAAAGCTGTGTTTACCTCTTTGGGTTGTTACAGGGTATTGTAAAATGTTTTGCACGGTGTAGGACCATATCTTTTCAAAATAGAAGTTATAAAAGTTCTAATAATGTTATTTTCCTGTGTTTGAATTCGTGGAGGGCTGAGGGAGAGGGAAGACATGACTCCATCCTGAGCATTTTTTTTTTTTGCTTCTTAAAGTGCATGGAAAAGTGTCTAAAACAGTACAAAACAGTCTTTTTCAGAATAAAGATGAGCCGAGTCAATGACATAGGTCAAATCAATAGTATAGCAATAGAATTTTTGTATTGGAATATTTTTGTATTGGAATGTTACTTCAAATCAGTGAGCCATTGCCTGGAACTTTGGTTTTGTTTGTGTTATTTGGGTGGTGGGATTTAATCTTGTGAGGAATGGTGTAGTTACCTGAAAAAATTGTGATAAATTCCTGTTGTGATCTGTAATATTAAGAATATTTAGACATATTTACTGAGTGAAAAAGCAAGAGGCAGGGAATTTAAATGTTAATATGGGGTGTCACTAAAGTCTTGCACCAAGATTTTTGGGACACTCGTACAGTTTTCTTACTGAATTTTGACTAGTGTATTTAAAATTTTCTACAATATTTATAAAGTGATAAGCTGGCTCATGCATCTTGAGTTAAAAAATTGAATTCCATTACACCAAGGGAGTGCTGAAATTAGTGAGAATGTATTCAGAGGAATTGGAAATTATTTTATCTTTCAGTAAGTGAACCATGAAGATGGTATCTAAGCTGGTTCTTCCTCTGACATTTTTGCTTTTTGCAGAGATGTACTGAACGTATTTTTTAATCAAATATAACGAGGATGTAGTGCAAGTACTGCGTTAAGAAAATGTCCCACTTGGGATTTGGGGTAAACTATCTCTAAATCATTTAGAAAGGCACTTGCTTTCTAGTATATCAAATTAATTAGGTGAATTCTAAGGCCTCTTCTGGTTCTTTGATCTTATGTATTTACCAGACTTCAAAATCTCATTTTCAAAGTGAGGTTTAAGTATGGTTTTTTCATTTTAAACAAGATTGTTGTCTAAATTAGATCTATAAAAACTTGCCTGAAAAGCTTCCTCCTTGTTTCTGCTTTTAATAGTATGCTTAATGGGGAAGTTAAAAGTACTTAATTAAAATTATTTTTATTGGTAATTTTTTCTTTGAATATTCTATTTTAATGGATGTTTATGACAATTTCATTGCATAAATAGAAAACAGTATTTTTTAAAAAATGGCTTCTCTTTATCTGACAAAGGAATAGTCAAAAAGTGTTTCAAATATGGATATTTTTCATAGGTTCCCAAAGTGGGTGATACTGCCCCCAGGGGTATATTCCAGGATACTGCTGGAATGATCCAGGGGTGGTAATAGTCTCCTAAAGGAATGGTGGAAGCATAAGGAAAGAAGAGGAGATAAGAAAATTTTGAAAAACTTTGTACATGTTTCATTTGTTGTATAGCAGAGTGAAAGTCATAGTGATTACATTATTTTCCAAATAAACACACAAAATGCAAGTTATAACAGATGAGTGGTCAAGTCTGCTGACAGATCTTAACAAGTAAGTGTTGGCAGGCGAGGGTATAGAACATTGTTGGGAAGTCCAGCATGCATCCAGAGGAATATGTGCATGTAATCACTATATGGTTACATGGCTTAACATTGCATCATCAAAATTTCAGTGCAGGAAAAATGCACACATTTACCATAAATTACTAAATTTAAGATGCATAATTTTAAATAAAAGTATATTTTTTTGAACTGATGCAAATTTCAAAAAAAAAAAACATTAAAAGGTTAAAAAGAAAATAGATTTCCAGGGAGGCCCTGAGTAATTTTTTTTGAAAAGGGGGGCTTAGGCCAATTAAGTTTGAGAGCCTCTGTTTTAGATTAACAGTATTGTTTCTGATGGCTTTTACTCCCCTCCCCGCCCCCGCCCAATTTTGTCTGTCTTTTTTCTCTCTTAATATTAACTTGTTTAAATTACAGCACATTCTCAGCTTACTGACTGCATTCTTACCCTTTTCTCTCGGCTTTATTTTTATTTCACTTCCACCTCGTGGTTGATAACACATTGATGTAAAGACACTTAGAATGTTGAAAATTGGCTTGACCTGTATCCATCTTCAGTCACCTATAAATTATACATGAACTTGACCAATTTCCTAATCAAACAGGTTTTCTGGTATTTTTAGGTCACCTGCTGTAGCCACTTGGTGACAAGAACCCTAGGGTACTAAGCTTGAGCTCCTCAAAACTTGGTACCCTCACCTGAATGAAGACACACATCTTGAGACACACCATCCCAGAATCAGCTGTCCATTTTCAGAGATCCCTCCCTCTTCTACCTAGTGAGGCATCTCATGTAACAAAGAATAAAAAAGGAAGAAATTTTAAAAATTGTTCATCAGTATAGTCAGTGCATCTGACAGACTGTATTTTAAGTTCCCACTTCAGTGAAGGAAGGGAGGTTCACGTTTTCATCTCTTCTCCAGTGGCTTGCTTGGTCATTATAATTGTGCTGAGATGTACATATATATCTATATATCTTCACGTCTGTATCTATACATAATACAAATATACACGTAAATATAGGTGTATGTATATCTCAGTACTTTTTGTGATAGCAAAGAACACGCACGTATGCTGAGGTATATATACGTGTATATATGCCCTGGCATGCATGCATATATACACACATACACACTTATCTTTCTGTGTCTATGTATCTTTTACTTGACTTCCTTGAGGCCTAGCAATAGGATTTCTGGGTCAAAGGATATTGATGTTTTGATTACATTTTTGGGCCTAATTCTAAATTGCCTTCTAGAATGATTGGACAAATTCACAGCTCCACCAACAAAACGTTAGTGTGCTTTATTAAATTTTAACAAGTTCGTTGGTGAAAGACATCTGTGTATTGAGTCTTCATATTTATTTCTTTTGTTTTCAGATCAGCCAGTATTACTAACCTGTCATTGGATCGGTCTGGTTCTCCAATGGTTCCCTCCTATGAGACATCTGTCAGCCCCCAGGCTAATCGAACATACGTGAAAACAGAGGCCAGTGAGGATGAACGCAAAATTCTTCTGGTAGCAGCTCAGTTATTCACCTACTTATGACTTTATTATTGTCTTTTGTACTTTATTCTTACAGGTACAAAAGAACGTGGGTTAATGGAAATGAAAAAGAAAAATAATCAGTAGCTTATGCTTTTCTTTGGTCTAATAAGGAAGTTTGTGTATTTCAGTATTCATTTTTTGCCCTGTTCTCTTCTTGTCCTTTCTTCTAGAAGTATATAGCCTCGTTTAACTGACAACAGTATAGATTCATAGGTTGTATAGAAATTATCTTGAATTTTGGTTATCGTAGTAAACTTACATAACTATTCAGTATGTGGAAATGTTACTTTAAGTAGTAGGTCATTTAATAATTTTATATTGGAAAATTCTATGTATTGATTACCTTAGGAATCTGATTTATTTTTATTTTGAAAATTTTTTTCAGTTTAGCTTTTTTTCTTTTCTGACCCAGGCGACAGGCTGTCTTTGCCTTGGTCACTTCATTCTTGTCAATGGCTGAGCCTAAATATTTTTTTACCCTGTGAAGAAGGGTAAAACTGAACTTGTTCCCCCAAATCAGCCATTCGGTTCTTGGAGCCAGAACTTGTCTTCCACTGTTATAGCTTTGGAGAATCCAGAGTCACTTTAATACCATTATGATTAGAGTAGGACCTCAGTGGATGAATATTACAGATTATTACAGAAAGTAACAAATTTTTTTTGAGCTTGTTTGTAGGATTTTTGTAAGATTTTTGGTTTGGTTTGGTAAGAGGTTTGGGGTGGAGCCTGGAAAGTTGATGCAGAAAGATCTGTGAAATGGTTATGATCTTCATGGATTCTAGCTAAGGAGATGAAACTTGTGTTGTTAGTTATTGTTCATACATATAAGATATTAGATGGTAAGTGCCAAATACATGATTTAGAGTCGATGCTAGAATAATTCAGAGGGCAGAGATCATCGGGAGTGGGGTTAGTTAGGGTAGGAAGGGCCTTACTAAGGGTCTAGAACTTATATTGGGCCTATGAATAGCAGAGAGATTTAGATGGAAAAGTAAGGAGAAATTTTCGATAAGGGTGGAGTGGGGCAGATTACAACAGAAGAAAAAACTGAGACAAAAAATAGGCTAGGTATATTGGAGGTAGTATGAGCCTTGTGATGTCCTCCATCTCTTGTTTGAAGACTAGATGATACTAGCTAAACTCAGACAGAATTCTCACTAGGTTGATCACATAAGATGTGAATTTTTTGACTTCAAGAACCTGAAGTTATCATCTACTAAATCATAAAAAGGTTGCAATCTACAACCTGGATGCAGTACCCAACACAATCATAGATTGTTCAATTATTGAAGAAATAAAGATTGAGGCTCAATGAGTAGTCCAACTCTGCTTGGGTTGAGGGTTTGATTTTGGAGTAATAGAATAATATAAAGTTGGTGAGGTAGATTGGTACATTAAATCCAACATAAGGAGTTTGATGAGAGATAGTGTATTTGGTAGTAGAAATGGTTTATGACCCAGGTCAAGAAATCTAGGTTCTAATCAAGGTTCTGCCACTAAGTAGCTTTGAGAATTCTGGGCTTCAGTTTCTCATTCGTAAAATGAAGGTGTTGTACTAGATTTCATTTAACAGATACTTGGTTAAACTAGATGATTTGGCTCTTTCCAACTTTGAAATTCTACAACTTTATGACCATCTTGACCACTTCATATTTTGTGGTGAAGTGGTGCAAAATGAAAGAATTTTGAAGCTGATAGAGAAATTGGAGGTCTAGTCCTTGTTTCAAGATGAGGAAACTGAGTCCCATTGTAGGATAAGTGATTTGCTTTATGTTTCACCTAATTAAAGTGATATTGTAGAAAGATAGAGTGGAAACAATGTGTCAGACGTGAGTAAGGAGGAGAAAAGACTACTTGGCAGCTTATTCCAATGGCCTATGAGTGAATTGGAGGAAAAATTGATAGGATCTGGGAACTGGTCATTTCCTTTCATTCATTTATTCCCTGTATCCAAAGATAATTCAGATTTTAGAATCTGAGTGACTTGGTAAATGATAATAATTAGTAACAAAAATTAAGAAATCAGGATGAAGGAGGGGCAGAGCAATTTGAGTGCTGGAAGACAGATGCTTTCTGTTTTAGATACTCTTGAGTTTTGGGTAGCAACAGGTGTACAAAGTGGAAATGCCCAGTTATGGAAGACAGGTCATGTCTGAATCTCACTCATCCAGAGATAATGGATGCCTGCTAATAGATAAAATCTCTGGGAATATTTACATAGGGGATGAGGAACAAATTTTCAGTTAATGCTTATAGTTTTCGGTTGGAGAAAGAGATACAAGAAGGAGAAAAACAAGCTGTTGGAATATTAAAAGGTTTAGGATAATGTGTGGTAAAATCCAGGAGAGAAGAGAGTTTCAAGGAACGACTTAATAACAAGCAATATGAAATACTTGAGAGAAATCAAGGAGAATGACTACTGAGAAAAGGTTATTGATTTGGTGGATTGCTTTAATTGTCAGTAACTAAAAACTTTACAGTCATCATAGATCTGGTATATAGTAGGCATTCAGTAAAAGCTGGTTAGTTCATTGGTCCAAGGAGAGTACTTTACTTATTTGTCTTTTTAGTATTAAATCATTAGTTATTGCTGTGCATTCCAACTTGAAATTTGCTTTTATGGCCCTAGAAAATGGTTTGAAGATTTGTACATCCCCTTTTAATAAGTAAATTGGTTGGCAGTTAATGAACTGGTACTTAGCAATATACTAAGCAGTTGCAAATGGTTTTTTCAGGACTCTGTTCAGTTAAAGGACTTGTGGAAGAAAATCTGCCATCATAGTACTGGAATGGAGTTCCAGGATCACCGCTATTGGCTGAGGACTCACCCCAATTGCATTGTAGGAAAAGAATTGGTCAATTGGTTAATCCGAAATGGACACGTAACCACAAGGTATTCAGACCTTTGGAAGTATTTTTATTTGTTTATATCACAGATGTTTTTGGTTTGTACTGTCTAAATAGGGTGAAATGTATATTGGAGACAGGAGCAGAATAAAACAGTTTAATATGACATGGATTAGGGTATTCTGAAGTTTGTATTGATAATGAAGAAAGAAAATAAGCGTAAAAATAACAGTTGATGCTTTAAAAGATTGTGGGGAAAATTTAAAGGCAGGAGTTTTTTAGAAGCTATCCCACTCTGATGTCTTCATAATGAATCCTTTTTTGATCATAAAATAGCTTTTATTTCCCTGGAAGAAGTTACCATTCCAGATTACTACTGGGTGATTACAAAGATGATGTTAGGTTTCTGAGAGAACTTGAGCTTAAAACTTTTGCCTTGAGAGACTCTTCTTGGTTATTTTGAGAATATTTTCTTTAGTCAGAATGTTACTCTAGTTTAAATTTCTTTTAAATATGAAGTCTTCAGGATTCTATATGTAAACTTAAAGCATTTGTTATTTTTGATTGTTAGGTAATGCATGACAGACTGGCTAAAGAAATAAATTCTGCAAATAACCCCAAACTGTAATGCATGACAGGCTGGCTAAAGAAATAAATTCTGCAAATAACCCCAAACCTTATTTTAAGCCACTGTTTCTGCCTTCTATTCCTTCTTAACCTTTCATCAGATACATAGGTAAGGAGCAAAGTTGATTGAAAGAGTAGGAACCTAGTTTATGGATAGGTACAATTGTGTACTGCCTTGCATTACACCACATACAGTTAGACATTTGGTAAATGTTTTTTGATTGTGAGTTGTGTTTCCTCTTCCTTCTCTTTCAATCAGTGGTAAAAGTGATGATAAACAGTGAAATGTTTAACTGATAGGTAGCTAGAATTAAGGAAAGTCAAATGCATCTGTGATCCACAAACCACATAATGAATCCCTAAAAAATTCAGCTCACTAGTTAGCTAAAATAGGCATATTAGTCTTGTAATTACTGTCCTTCATACGTGACTTAACATTTCTTCTGCAATACATTTTTTTTTTAAATTTATTTTTAATATGTTTAGTTTTCAGCATTGATTTTCACATGCGTTTAAATTACAGATTTTCTCCCCATTTCCACCCCCCCCATCTTCTGCAATACTTTTGCAGATGACATGTAATATATATTATCCTCTCTCTCCTTTTTCCTCTCTCCATCCCCAACTTCTCTATTTCTTTTCCTCCTTCAGAAACCAAGTCAAAACTGACCTAGGAAGCCTTCCTACACAAACCTAAACTTAGGACAG
Source organism: Phalanger gymnotis (assembly GCA_028646595.1). Classification (NCBI taxonomy): domain Eukaryota; kingdom Metazoa; phylum Chordata; class Mammalia; order Diprotodontia; family Phalangeridae; genus Phalanger; species Phalanger gymnotis. Next base: position 60,446,320 of record CM053626.1, on the reverse strand, counting down.
TTTAAAAATCTATACTGCTCTTCACTTAATGAATAATTTATTGCAGTTATCTTTAGGTTACCTATATTTTGCTTTTAAATTACAATCTTGTTTCTTACATATTTTACAGGTAAGTTTATGTATGTGTTTAATATTGTCTTTCCAATGAGATTGAGTAGAAAGCATGGCAGCTTTTATTTTAATCTAAAGTGTCTGGTTATTACTCATTATCAAAGATTATTCTGGTCAGACCCATAGTGATACAAGGAGCTAAGTTAGCCTTTACATTTAGCTCCAAAGAGCTATCTCCTGTTATCTGTCACTTAGCTGAGATATTATTTCCAATGTCCAAATCTGCTTTAGCCTTTAAAAAAATAAATTTTTATATACTAATCTTGTGTCTCATGGTAATTTTAGCTTTATTTAAAAAAAAAAACCACTTATTTTTGCCTATCTTTAATCAGAGCTCAAGCCATAGCAATTGGACAAGCAATGGTTGATGGACGTTGGCTAGACTGTGTCAGTCACCACGATCAGATCTTCAGGGATGAATATGCCTTATATAGACCACTACAGGTAAATGAATAATCCTGGTGGAAGTCTACTGTGGTTTAAAATTTAGAGCTTGGGTCTTTTGAGATGTTTTCTTTTTACATTTCAATATGACTATCAGATAATACATCAAAATACTCACTATAAAGAATATTGTCCTTGAGCCCCGAAAGTCTCTCTTTCCATAAAAAATAGGGAAGAATCATTGGATTACAAAAAAAAGTATTTTTACTTAATTTCATTTTAACTTTGGCTGGAAGAAAATGGAACATTAATTCACAAGAGAGACAACTGATTTTTCCAACTATGTTGTTGACAAATTTTTTTATGTTGACAGATTTTTTAACTCCTTAATATGTAGTAGTAGGCATTGAAATGGTAGCAAAAAGTTCATGAATGTTCCAACTGTGGCAGTGGGATTTTATTTTGTATTAAGAGAAATGAAGAGCCCTTGCAAATGTCCATGGAATTCAGTATTTATTATTAGAGATATATAAAAATAAGATACATATACTGCAGCACCTTAACTAATTGGAATGAAGCAGGGGACATCTGATTTTGGGAAGAGAAAGGAAAATAACAAATGGATATGAATGAAATATTACACCTTAAAGTTTACAGATTGAGAGCAATCCTCTAAACTACCTTCTATATAATCACAATTGGTATTAAATATGAGAGGACCTGAGCTCAGGCACCTGTAATGCCTAATTTTTTTGTGACTTTGGGTGACTTTTACTTAATTTTGCTGGCCCTCACTGTTATCATATGTAAAATGAAGGGATAGAATAGATTGTCTCTGAAAGGCATCTTCTAGCCCTAGTCCTACGACCCCTAAGGACTGAATTAGCAGTGAGCTATTGTGTTCTGTCTTCCACTAATTCATTAATTTCACCAATAACTTCTTTCATTTAAAACCTCATCATGGAGTGAAGGTGGCCCTGGTTTCTTGATACCAGCAGAGCACAAGTTTTGGCTGTCCGAACAAGCTGGAAAGATATTTTGGTAATGGGCTCTATGTCTTTTGTCAGAGAATCATCCTTGTTAACTTCAAGGAAGGTGGTCACTAGGTCGGCTGCAAGAAGTTGAACTCTTTGGCTACTGCAGCTCTTGAAAACTACCTGCTAAGTTGCAAAGGGGTTATGAGTAGCATCAGTGGTTTAGATTGCCCATGCTAGCGAAGTCAGAGATCTTTAAAACATGGAAACATCTTTATCATTGCGTATGCAGGAAATAGACTAATACATTTTACAAAGATTTTCAACAAGTGTTGAAACAAAACTCTGTTCTGAATGTTTATCAGAAAAATTGAATTGGCCCACAGCCCTCCTTTTAATATATTTCAGCTAATAGAGATTTTAGTGTAATTTATGTTAGACAAGGAACGAAAGGTTTTCTCAGTATGATTATAGATTTGTCATTCTGAAAGACCAAGAAAATGAAATTTGTTCAACTTCAATCTAAAATTTTGTTACAACCTCATGACATAAACTACGATACAGCAGATGCTGTAAGACATCTTTATTTTACAGTTGTTGACATTGATGGTAAATTATTTGGATTTTGATCTTTTTAGAGCACAGACTTTTCCGAGACACCTTCTCCAGACAGTGACTCAGTAAACTCTGTTGAGGGACACTCTGAGCCGTCCTGGTTTAAAGATATCAAGTTTGATGACAGTGACACGGAGCAGATTGCTGAAGAAGGGGAAGAGAACTTAGCCAGTGAGTTTTTGCTTTTGAGGAAGCAGCTTTTGTTGCTGGTTTGTTTAACTGGAAAAATTGTAGGCTTTCTGGATCAAATTAAATAGAAACATCTGGTGTAGCCCTTGCTGTTGATACAGTATTTTCTTGAATTATTGTCTTTACAGGTAACCAAGGAACATTCTGTTTTCCTTAGTCTCTAGTTTTCCACCAACTTAAAGATAACTGTGCTAATAATAACTTAGTAGTATCAGCTTGCTCATCTCCTTGCTTTGATACCAGGCTTGGCCTTTTTTCTGCAGAACTTCCAATATTCCTCTTTGTTTTTTAAACTGATTTTACAATTAGCTTATTCAAAATTTTGGTGAAATACTGTTTCTAAGTTTGCTCAAAAAATACATGAAAATACTGTATCCATTTTGGTATTGCACATTGGGCTTGTATATTAAAAACAATTTGTCTCCTTTCCCCAGTACCCTGATGATACAGATTTTTTTACTCCCCTCTCCTCCCTATATTTCTTTCCCCTTCCCCAACACTAAAAGATTCTGCCAGTCCTAGCAAGCGTACATCAGTCAGCAGCTTCCAGTCCACAATGGACAGTGACTCAGCCGCTTCTATCAGCCTGAACGTGGAGCTGGACAACGTGAACTTCCATATCAAGAAGCCCTCCAAGTACCCACATGTGCCCCCTCACCCTGCTGACCAAAAAGGTAGGAGGTAGTCACCATCTGAAATCAGAACACAGGATGGAAACTTTGGCCATGAGATTTCATTTCAGTATTTCCTCCTGTGCCCTCCTCCCCTTATGGCTGAGGGTATTTGGTGTGGGTCTTTTTCCACCCCCTCTTTTCTTTTCCTTTTTTTAAGTTAATTCCTCCTGCTTTCCCCACTTCTCCTGGCCCCATGCCTCCCTGCTCCCATGTCCAGTTTTAAGCCTATGGCTTTTCAAAGGAGATTTGTCCTGTAGTTCTTACTTCAGCATAATGTGCAACTTCCAAGGTGGTATTTCTTTGCAGTTCTAATGTGGATGTTCTGCTCTATTCTTTCCTTGTTTCTCCATTAAAAATATCTAGAGTTTTTTCAGACTTATTAGCTTACGCAAGTAACTCACAACATAGTGCCTAATAAGTCTAATGAAATTCTTCAAATTAGTTTTCTTAAAAAACAATAAACCTTCCATTATAATTTAAGATGTTTATTATTTCTATGGTTTTTAAAAATTAAGTTTTTATTGATATCTTTTGTTTAATATTATCTACATTCCTTCTATATCCCTATACCTTATCAGAGAGCCATCTGTTATGAAAAGAATAAAAAGTGGAGAAAAAGAAAAAGTTCAGGAAAACAAAATAGTCCATCAAGAAAGTCTGCAGTGTTCCACACTCATAGACTCCTGTCCCCTTGAAGGAGTAGGGGGAGGTGTTTCATTATGTCTTTTCTTTGGGGCCAAGCTTAGTCATTATAATTTCATAACATTCTTTTGGTTATTTTGTTCTTTTTTTCCATTTACATTATAATAGTCATTGTGTACATTGCTTTCCTGATTTTGCGTTTGCTTCACTCAGCATTAGTTCACATAAATCTTTTCATGCTTTTCTGTATTGCCATTTATTTTTAAGAATATTTCTTCCCAAATTAAAAAAAACAAAAAATTAATTCTTTAATGCCATTAATTTTTTTGAGAGAATACTTTCTTTTACCGGTCTAAGTATGGGAGTGACCATATTTTAAATGAAGATATTTAGTAAAAGGATGAAATGTTAATATATAGCTAATAGGCTAATAAATAGCACTTAGCATACCACCACTTGCACGTTAGAGGCTTAATACTTTCTTAAAGATGATGAGGTTTATATTTAAACCTATTAGGTATAATTAAACACTAAAGTGTAATGGGATAGTGCCATTCTGTTGAAAATAATAAAATAATTGGGCTTTTATAAGTCAGTACATTCAGTATCAGTTTAAGATAATGCACCAGTAGTCTTTTTTATCTTCATTTTTAACCCTACTAGAGTCAGTTTCAGTACTCCCTTTTTGTTTATAAATTAGTCTTCCATCCTATTGTCATTCCCTCATTACAATTCAAAATATTTGTTAACCTCTAGAGCTTTATACATCTACATAAAAAATCTGGAGAAAATAAAATTTTTAAAACAAATAGTTTGGGGGTATCGCCAAAGTGAGATAACTGAAATAAAGGAATGCAAGAGTATACGTTGTTTATGAAAAAAAATATGTAATAGGAGGAGGTAAGTAGCACTGTATGTCTGGAAGATATCTGTGTGTTGTATTAAACTGCAGTGGAAAGAATTTAGGTGAGTATAAAACAGTTCCATACAGGTAGGTGGCACAGTGGAAAGAGTGCCAGGCCTGGAGTCAGGAAAACTCAACTTCGTGAGTTCAAATTTGGCCTTAGACACTTCCTAGCAGTGTGACCTTGGGCAAGTCACTTAACCTTGTTTGCCTCAGTTTCTTCATCTGTAAAATGAGCTGGAGAAGGAAGTGGCAAAGTACTCTAGTATCTTTGCCAAGAAAACTCCAAATGGGATCATGGAGAGTTGGACATGACTGAAATGACTGAACAACAGCAACATAATATCATTTGGCTATAGGGGCTTGTGTCGCAGCATCCCTGACATGACTGAAGATGTGCATGTTACTTTTTTAATACTTATTGTCATATTTCCACAGAGTCAGGATGTTGTACTGATATAGGGGGTTGGAGTATCCAGATGTCTCCTGGAGTCTCATTTTTCTGAAAATAGAACATCTGAACCTTGGAAACATTCTCTGTGTGTCTTTGCTTTCTTATTTTAGAACAAAGTGTTAGGGAGATTGAAATAGTCCTTAAAAAAAAAAATGAATGACAGGGATCAGTATAAAAAGAATAGAAATAGAGGATTTTATGAGACAGAAGTGAATACTCACTCGGTTCAGGAAATTGGAAAGTAGAAGAATGTTAGAAAGGAGGGAACTAAGAAATTTTAGGCTCCTTATGAAGAGGTAAATATGGGTATCAAGCAAGACGAATTACCAGAACAGAAGAAATAGAGGAGCTTGGGTGAAACATCACAAATGGAGTTACCTAGGCATCTTTGGGAGTGCTGTCTACCAAAAGAAGAACAGCTAATAAATAATGTATTGATGTTCTTAGTGAATGATAATTCCTCTTCCAAAAGGTAGGGGAACCAACGAGGGGAAATTTTATTCTGGAAACTATTACCAACAGGGTGTGGAAATGGATAAGCCTTAGAGAGAAGTGACTACTTCATCTTAGAATTTGTTGTAAAGGAGAGCAAAGTTGAGAATAGTATGACATACTCCTTAGACTTTGGAATAGCAGATTTCAAAGGATGCAGAGGGAAAAAATCCGTAGTATTTGAAACTCAAGAATGAGATTCTGAAAACACAAAGAAAAATAATTAAAAGGAGGAAAGTAAAAGCAAGCTGACCAAAGAGTTCCATATGGATGCCCGAAGATTTCACTAACTTAGATTAAAAAATAGTAATTATGGCAATAGCTAACATACATGTTGCACTTCAGGGCTTTTAGAGAGCTTTCTGTGTAATACTTTGATTGATTTTTATAATGATCCTGTGAAGTATGTGCTATTATAATTCCAGTTTTACAGATGAGAAAACTATTGCTGAGATATTAAGTGATCGTCCAAGATCACAAGCTACTAACGGTCTGAGGTAGGATTGGAACTCAGTTCTTTCTGACTCTCAAGCCCAATGCCATATCTACTCTGTCATCTTGGTGTTCCTAAAAAGACATATTAGAAATATGGAAGCAAGGATAGGTCACGGTGGCTGGATACCAAAGTGTGGACTCATGCCGGAAGGCTGTACTCTTGGAGTCAGGAAGGATCTCCATTTACATTTTACCTGAAGGACTTTCTGTGGTTCTCCACACTAAGCACTTAATCTCTCTGAACCTCAATATCCTCCTCATTGATAAAAGGGGACTAACAGCACCCTCTCACACTGGCACACCGTAACGCACTTTTTGAATGAGACTATTAGTAATAGAAAAATCAGGAATGCTGAAGCACCAGTTGGAAAGGAGCACCACTTGGGGCTGACGGGAAGATGAGGGATTGAAGTGAAAAAGCAGATCTGCTGAATTTTTGCTTTCCTTCTCTGCTAGGAAGATTGGCTGGGCAGTTGGGGATGGAAGAGGCTAAGAGGGAATTAACAGCTGCTCTACATGAGGAGCTTTTTGGAGAGCACCTCATGCCCTGGATGAGTTCAAGTTAATTGAGTTATAACTACATCCATGAGATGGCTGGGAGAAGGTTAATGATCTTTGAAAGGGAGTCTGTAGTATCATGCTCCTTTTAGTCTTACTTGGAGCCATGTAATTTAATGTTTTCATCAGCGAGTTGAATAAGGATAGGAAGCATGCTTATAAAATTTGCAGATGACAAAAGTGGGGAAGGATAGTCCTAGCTTGGCTAATACACTAGAACTGAGGCCGTGGGCAGAGATGAAATATTTCTCTTGAAATATTTGAAGGGCTGTCTGTCGTGGAGGAGGGATTAGTCTCATTCTACTTGGCCCAGAGTGCAGAACAAGGAACAGGATGGAAGCAGAAAGGAGACTAATAAGCTGATGTAAGAAGAACTGTTGGACAAAAAGTGGAATGGGCTGCCACGGGAGGCATGATGAGGAAACTGAGGCAAACAGAGGTTAAATGATTTGCCTGTGGTTACAAGCTAGGAAGTATTTGAGACTGGATTTGACCTTAGGTCTTCCCGACTTCAGCTCCTTGGCACTTTGTCTGCTACGATAACTAACTGCATACATCCTCACCTCTGGTCTTTAAGTGAACAATATAAGGTGAGTTGGTGAAGATATTGTAGAGGTAATTTCTGTTTTGTTAAAGGTTAATCTAGATGACCTTCGAGGACCTTCCTAAATGAAATTCTTTGATTTTGTGATTCTTACGATTTTCCACTTCTTTTAACCATGTCTGGAATATAGCATGGTCAGTTCTAGGTGGCATATTTAATGTGAATTTTTGTTAAGTAGAGCAGAGGTGTCAGGATTCAAGGGCTGGCAGAACTCCTGAGTATTAGATTAAAATGTAATGGGAAGTATTTAATATAAATTAAAATAAAACAAAACACAGATGACATTAATATGTGGTTATATAAGTCAGTATTTGGCCCATAAGGATCCTCATGTATGATTTAGTGACCCTCACTTGTCTTTGAGTTTAACACCTCTGAAGTAGAGTATTTCCAGAAGAGGACAATGGACAAAGGTCTAAAACTGTGCTTTAAGAATTAAGACTTCAATATATTTAATCCTGGAATAAGAAAGACTATGTTGCAGTGAGCTAGGAATCCATCCATGTCTGGAAGTTCATGGAGTAGAAAGTTTTGGTTCAGGTAGGGAACAACTTTAATGCTTAGAACTTTCAGTAAATTAGCAAGTATTTTCTCTTAAGTGCCCGATGTATATTTTAGTCTCAAAGTGAAAAAAAAAATAGTTCCTCCCTAAAGGAGCTTACATCTATGACTAATGCCTTCTATATATGCAGTGGGTGTATTGTGTATAATTGTATCAGCATGTTAGTCATCTCTCACTTTGCCTTCCCTCTTTGCTTTTTCCCTGCTCTTCAGAATATTTGATTTCTGACAATGGAGGACAACAAATCTCAATAAGTGACGCCTTCATTAAAGGTAAATTAATACATGAGAAGTAGAGGAAGCTACTTGCAAGTATATATAGTGATTTTAAGTGCTTTAAGAACTAGCACTAGGTACATGTTTTGACTTGTTTTGGGGTAAGGAGGATCAGTCTAATTTGAATTGTTTTTTTTTTTAAAGCTTTTACTAGAGAAAGTTTATTTTGCTTACTCTGAGGTTTACAGGAAGTTTTCCTTTTTCATGAATTTAATATTAAATGCTTTTTTCCCCCCAAGAGTTGGCCACTCTGGAACCAGTAGACAGATTTGACCCAATTTGATACTGTCATGAGAGGAAAGTAGGACAGGAAGAATGTTTGCTTGAGTCTGACTTCACGGGGTTATGTGGCTGTGAGGATCTAAAGCAGCCACCTCCTAATCCTTCCCTAACCATGCCGTAACTTCAGGCTTCACAAATGGAGAGAAATGAACATGATAATATGCTTTTTCTCTGATGGAGGATGCTGGGGGCAGGAGTCTTATACAAGAGATCAAAAATTTCTCTGTTTTTTCCTATTCTTGAGGATTTCTGCCAAGAGGGGGCAGGACATGCTAGCACCAAGAATACTAGTTATATAGTTTTATTCTTTTGGAAGTCCAAATTATTAAGCTGTAGAAAGACCCTCCATACCTCAGATCTTAGAGATGTAATATACTTATTATAATAGATGGGTGGATTTTCTATGTGTTTGTATGTCTTTGGAAGGGTATTTTTTTTTTTTGGGGTGGAATGTAGTTTAGAAACTTAAGTTGTCTCTTTCCCTATATACCAAAAATGATACTGAATTTCTTTACATTTTAAATATTATTTAGTAATTCTCTGTCTTTTATAACAAGATTTTGTTATAAGGGAGAGATTAAGAGTATACTTTTTAAAAAGTAAAAAAAAACCAAAAACTTGGCTTATTAGTAGTTATTTATCCTACTTTAATTCTCATTTAAACCTACCAAACATGTTGCAGATTATTGAAAAAGAACTTTTTAGAAGCACTGGTTTCTGAAAAGACATTTTAGATTTCTTATTTGACTTTAAAACATTTTATGCCACAGTTTTTACTCTTTAAAGTTCAACTCCCACACCGTTGCCACATGGAGCTTTGTCAGCGTTTAGATTTCTGTTTTCTTCCAAACTTTATAATTTATCAAGATGAGGGATTCCTCTTTTTCAGCTTTCTTAGATAAATAAGAGTACTGTTAAAGTCACGTGGGCCATGATCCACAATTTTGTCTGCTTTTCAGAAATAGCATTTCAAGAATGTGGCTTAAACTACTATGTGGAGACATTTATCAAAAGCTTGTTTTTTGAGTTCGTTGTTTCTATATTTGATTATTATTACCTGATATCTAGGTTTATACGTTAAAAAATTTCTAAAAATGTGAATTTATGAACAGAGATGTGATTATTAAGCAATAAATTATTATTTTGTCTTCTCTAGAGTCCTTATTCAACCGACGGGTAGAGGAGAAATCCAAGGAGCTGCTTTTTACACCTTTAGGTTGGCATCATAGCAACCTGGAGCTCCTAAGGGAAGAAAATGGGGAGAAACAAGCCATGGAGAGATTACTGTAAGTCAGTAAGCTATTTTTATTTTCATTTCCTTTAATGAGTTCTTATGCACAATCTCTGTTCTTAAATGAAGACTATTAGGTGACATTTGCAGATAAAATTCCTTAAACGGAATAGCACAAGATTGCATAACTGAGTAAGCTATTTATTCCCTATGGTGAAATATTCCACCAGCTAGTTGAAGGAAGTCTTCTTTTTGAAGTTTGCATTATACTTCCATTTATGGACAAGGAGCATAAGGAAGAATCTGATATATTTAAAAAGAATCAACTGACTTAGAGCAACTTATATAACACATTTACTGTGTTCTTTCGATGTTATGTATTGCATCCTAAATATTACTGTGTAGAAGAAAGAACTGGAAATTTCCATTAACCCTTTCCCTGTTTTTCTCCTCCACTAATATTTTTACAGTTCTGCTAATCATAACCACATGATGGCACTACTCCAACAACTGCTCCACAATGACTCATTATCACCATCCTGGAGAGATATCATTGTGCCAGTGGTCTGCCAGGTGGTTCAGACTGTCCGACCTGATGTCAAAAATAGAGATGATGACATGGATATCCGTCAGTTTGTCCACATCAAAAAGGTGAGCTTTATTGACTAATATTTTTTCAGAATTGGGAGGATGTTGTAAGAATTGGGGGTGCAAGGACAGTATCAAAAGAATGATAGAAAGAGGTGGGGGGAAACTTTATGTTGCTTTTGTTCTGGCCCCTAGGGATATTATGGTGCCCAGGGATCAGAAATGAAAGAGGAACTGAAAGGAAAGGGTGAGAGATGCATTGGGGGATCTTCAGAAAACATACTTATACACTCTTCTAAAATATCCTTTCATTACTGTGATAGTAAGCCATGACATGGTTGTTATTTGTGTAGATAATATTGAATGTAATTTTGTTCCAGAATATTTAGCTTAAACCTTTTTTTAAAAAAAGTATTTAATTAAAAAAATATTAAAGTTTGTTTTACTTGATTGGTTCCTGAGTCCCAAAGTGCCCCCAATTTTTTAGTTACTAGAAGTAGTTATATAAAACACAGTTATCCTAATAATGCCATTAATCATTTAGTAAAGAATTGCATTGTGCGAGGTATTTTTCTTTTTTTTAATGTAGTAAAATACAAAGTATGAAAAAAGTAATGCCTACAACATGATCTGTTATATCTGACTGAAATAGAAAATATTTTGCCTTTTTAAAAAATGATAATTCTTACTATTAGATTCCAGGTGGAAAGAAGTTTGATTCTATGGTTGTCAATGGCTTTGTGTGTACCAAGAATATTGCACATAAAAAGGTATTGTAACTCTAGCAGAAAATATAAGAAATAATTTTACTGATTTTTAATCAGTGATAATATTGACCAGGTTGTTTTTTTTTCAGGTATTTGCCAGGTGGTATTTCCTTGATAAAAGAAAAGATTGTGTCTATGTAATAGCTAATGATGAAAAACCCAATGCTAGTAGGAAGAATAATTAGCAAATTCAGAAACTCTGGGCCTGTGTTCAGTCCTGTCTTTGTTAAGACTTATTGTTTCTTTAAGAAAAATATTGTGCTTTATTAAAATCATAATTGACTGTTGAATTGAGTTTTGTGTATGTAATTATTATTATTATTTATTTGTGTCCAAATTTCTTAAGTTGTGTATTTAAAGACAAAAATGCAAACTCAATTATTCTTTCCATTTATGGTCTATTTAAGCTAACAAATTCATATCCCCCACAGAAGGATAAAGCTGCTAATTACTAACTCACGGATTTGCAAACTGTTCTTCGAATTTGAACAGTAGTTTTTCATTAATCCATAGTATGTTATATGAAGCTTTGCTTCAGGGTAGCACTCAAAGGGCTCTTCATTTCTTTCTATACTTGTTAATGTAATAAGTACTTGAAACTCATAACCCTAGAAGTGTTTTCAAAATCTTTTTTTTTCTTTTTAACTTTTAGTGACATTTAACTGAAATGTTTTTTAAGACTGAAAATTGAAAGAAAATGTGAAAGAATATTTCTTTAAGGTCTAGGAATAGTAAAATAATTTAGAGTATAAAATGTGTTCATTCTTCAACAACTTCTTGTAGTTCAACATTTTTTTTCACATTTTCATGGAATGAAACTACTGGTTATATTAAAAGAGTTGGATGATGGGAGAAGGATTTCGAAGGTAAAATGAAACTACCGTGAGCATGTTGGCACACTAGCTTAGTGTCATAATCTGTATAAGTCAAGAGAATTTAATGATTAGCAAAGATTTATAGTAAGGGAATAATGTTTTGTGGAGGGGACTACACAGTCAGGGTAGAAGGGACAAAAATTGGGTTATCCATTCAAGCTTCTAGATACTTTAAATGATTAATTTTCTGCTTTTTTTTCTTCCTAGATGAATTCTTCTATTAAAAGTCCCAAAATCCTTTTATTGAAGTGTTCCATCGAGTATCTCTATAGAGAAGAAACCAAATTTACTTGCATTGACCCAATTGTTCTTCAGGTTAGAATTTGTTATAGAAGTATGTGTAGGACTGCAGTTACTTTATTTTTGTTTTTGTTGTTATTGAGTTGTTTCAGTCATGTTCAGCTCTTTGTGATTCCATTTGGAGTTTTCTTGGCAAAGATACTGGAGTGGTTCGACATTTCCTTCTCCAGCTCATTTTGTAGATGAGGAAACTGAGGCAAACAGGGTTAAGTGACTTGTCCAGGATTACAGCTAGGAAGTTCCTGATGCCACATATTTGAACTCAGGAAGATAAGTCTTCCTGATTCCAGGCCTGGAATCCATTGCACCACCAGTCTGCCCTGTCATTTTATTATGTTAGGTATTTACTAATTCTGTTATTTTAGTCATTTTAATTGTAATAACTGTTGAGTGAGGCAAAGACAGTAGTTTGTTGTCAAGTTTTATTTAATATAGTTGATCACAAATTCCTTTTGTAGTAAGTTTTCCTAAGCTGTTCTAAAATGAACACAACCAAGCAGCACATATCTGAAGAAGTAGAATTCCAGATTACCAAGTTCTTTTCCCTAGCAGTTTTTTTTTTAAATTAATATGTGGTATTGTCTAATTTGTCAGCTTCCCCATTGGTAGAAGTTAATGATTGCTGCTAGATGATCTTTGTGAAGTGTAATACTTGAAAAAAAATAACTAGAAGGGAGTACAGATATAAATTAAGCACATTTTCCCAAAGAATGATTGCACTTGTTGCAAAATGAGTATGTAACTTCTTTTTGAGTACTACTTGTTGCATTCTTTTTATTTGTACCCTCATTGCTCGGCACATCGTATGTGCTTAATGAATATGTATTGATTGATACAGGCATTGAAACAGATATCTTACTTTCAAAATCCTTTGGAGCTTACTAACACATTTATGATGTTGAATTGGAGGCAGATATTTAAATTTAGTCTTTCATAAAGTATTAGAGGAGATACTGATGGATGAAACAACCTTACTTTGTTGAGATTAACATTAATGATCACATTTTATTGATAGTTATACTAATTTTAACAATTACACTTTGCATCATAATTGGCACATTTGTGGTTTATTATATTAATTAGGAAAGAGAATTCTTGAAGAATTATGTGCAGCGGATAGTTGATGTCCGACCTACTTTGGTTCTAGTTGAAAAAACTGTGTCTCGAATTGCCCAGGATATGTTGCTGGAACATGGTATTACTTTAGTCATTAATGTAAAACCGGTGAGTAGTAGTATTTCATAAAAACGTAGATGTGATTGAAAAATTATTGTTGTTTGTTTATTTGGTGATGTAGAATTTCTCAATTACTTTCCTGTATGTCCCTTTGTCCCTTAATGTGGATTGGAAGTGGAAATAGTGAGAAAATTTGGAGAACAAATAGGTTACAGCCTAGAAGAAGTGGTCATTTTAAAAAAAAAATTATTTTCTTTCCCCCTTCCTCCTTTTTCTGTTTTCGCCAAGAGTAGAAAGCTCACATTTAAGATAATAAAGAGTAAATATTTGTGACCTTAAAACACTCACTTGAGGTCTTGGTATTGGGCATTAAAGTTAATCAATAATATTTAACAATTATCTTCTGTATACAGATGACTGACTTTATGAGTTGCCATGTTTGTAATTACAGAATAAATAGAAAATACCATCTTAAGTGATTTAAAATGGAGGAGGTAGACCAATTATCTGGGAGAAAATTCTGTGTGATTTCTTTTGTGTGTAGCACTTTGTGTAAATCAGCTGCCTAATGATACTATTGACGATGATATGATATAAATTATTTTAGTGTTTTGTTGAATAAATTAGTGTTTTATTTTAAAGAAAAAAGACCAAAAAATTCTATTTACATAATTATTCAGCTATAATGAGTAGTTATATAATTATGGAGAAGATTTCCTTTTGATACTAAAGTGCTACCGATTTAATTTTTTGTTACTTTTCTGTGTCATCTTTAATAAATCTTTATTGTCATTTGTGATAAGGTAATTTTTGTTTTCTAGCAAGTTTTAGATCGAATAAGTCGGATGACCCAAGGTGACCTGGTGATGTCAATGGATCAGTTGCTCACAAAGCCACACTTAGGAACTTGTCATAAATTTTACATGCAGATATTTCAGCTCCCTAATGGTAAGTAACAAATTAGCATTTTTCATTAAGGATTTAGAAGATATGGGAAATAAGTAAAATAATCATTATAATAAAGTTAAAGTGGTAAAAACTATTGATTTACATAAAAATTAGTAAACACAGGCTACTGTATGTATAGTCATTTTAAAAGTTTTTTCTTATTTAGGGATATTTGTTTTTTAGTTTCTGCTATCCTTCTGAATGGCATAGTAAATTTGTCCTATTTGCTACCTAACCTTTCCTAACCTTTTTGTGACTTACAGATCAAACAAAAACACTAATGTTCTTTGAAGGCTGTCCGCAGCACCTGGGCTGTACCATCAAATTGAGAGGAGGCTCTGACTATGAGCTAGCTCGAGTGAAGGAGATCCTTATATTCATGATCTGTGTGGCTTACCATTCTCAACTGGAAATCTCTTTCCTTATGGATGAATTTGCCATGCCGCCAACATTAACAAAAAACAGTTCATTTCATTCTCTAATTGAAGAACAGGCAAACGATGGTGGTCAACAGGACCAGTTCAGTGGGAGCCCCCTTCCTAGGGAGGCTGACTTTCTTCCTGACAAATTGCCTATAATATCTGAGTCTTTATCTTCTGATGATAGTGGCCAGTTGGAATCAAGGATCCTGTTTGAGAAAACTTATCAGGAAAGTGAAAGTGTTCCACAGGATAGTGCCTCTTTGAAACATCAGGAGCATTTCACTACACCTGGACCATCAGTGATACCCACTTTCTTTCCATCAGTACCAGAGTCATTATTGCCTATCCATATCGAAGAGCAAGATGATGCTTTTGATAATGAATCAGAGGCCTTGCCACAAAGAGATAAGATACAGGAGCCCAAAAGTCAGATGAGAGTCTTCAGAGACCCTCTCCAGGATGACACAGGATTTTATGTTGCAGAAGAAGTGACATCTTCTGAAGATAGGCTCAAGACTCATTCTTTAGCCTTCAAACAAGAATTGAAAGATGTTATCCTTTGTATCTCTCCAGTAATCACATTCCGGGAACCCTTCCTCCTAACTGAAAAAGGCATGAAGTGTCCTACACGGGACTATTTCCCTGAGCAGGTTTATTTGTCTCCTCTACTCAATAAAGAGTTAAAGGAGGTAGAGAGCAGAAGGAAGAAACAACTTCTTAGAGATCTTTCTGGACTTCAAGGCATGAATGGAAGTGTTCAGACAAAACCTCTTCAAGTATTACCACCCCATGAGCTAGTGAGCACCAGAATTACAGAACATTTGGGTGAGAGTCAGAGCTTGGGTAGAATGCTGGCAGATTACCGGGCCAGAGGAGGACGGATACAGCAGAAAAATGCAGACCCTTTTGTTCAGTCGAAGGATATATCAGATAATTCTGGTGGACGATCTGGAAGCAAAACTGAGGGAGATGAAGATAGAATCCCAAGTCAGAGTGATGCAGTATGGTCCACAAAGGTAGGTGAGAACTCTTTGTGGGTAACAGACATTTTAGGTCTTTTTTTTTTTTAAATAGATATATTAGAGAAAATAAATTCATGAAGTGCTTTCCTTCCTAATTGATTCTTATTTGACTTAAGCCATGTCAACTCCAATGCTGCTTATTTAAGTAATACAAACAAATTAAGTGAAAAAGCAGCAATAATGATTTGACAAGCCACACAGGATTTTTATAAGGTGTTTTTGATGTGAAATTGGGTAGTTTATAATAATAAATTTGAGGATAGTTAGAGAGTGGGGCCTGGAGTCAGGAAGACCTGAGTCCAAATGTGATCTCAAACACTTACTGGCTATGTGAATGCAGACAAGTCATTTAATCTCTTTGCCTCAGTTTCTTCATCTGTGAAATGGAGATAGTAAAAGCATTTACCTCTCAGGGTTGTTTTGAGGATCAAATGAGGTAACATTTGTAAAGTGTTTAGCACAGTGCCTGGCACATAATACACAATTTTTTTTCATACCTCTATTACCTCTCTGTTAAGAAAAAAAAGATTTTTAACTGTCCAGTAGACTTTTAAGCACCTTCAGAGAAGAAGAGACTTTTGTATTTGTCTTTTTATCCCCAATGCTTTGTATAGCATCCAATATATATTAATAAGACTATATTAATATAATATAAGCTGATTTTAGTAGCTTAGCATAGTGCCTGGCACATAGTAGGTGATTAATAAATGCTTATTCCTTTCCTTTTCCCATTATCATCAGCATAATGATAATTGTAGCTAGCCTTTACATAGTGCTTTATGATTTTTAAAGGGTTTTACATATCTCATTTGATCCTCCCAACAGCCTTGGGAACTAGGTGCAAATATTATGCCCATTTTACAGATGAGGAAACTGAGACCAGACAGGTTAATTGACTGTCACAGCTAAATAAATGTGTGAGGCAGGATTTGAATTTAGGTCTTCCTGACTCCTAGTCCAGCACTGTATCCACTGCGCCACCTCAGTTGCCTACATTCAGTAGGTGGTTGTTCAATTGAACCAATCACATCTTTCTTCCAGAACCAAGATTGTTCTTTACATTTAGTGTAGATTTAGTTTAGAAAACAATCTTTTAAGATTGTTTCATTTATACGATATGTTGTTCTTCAGGTTCTCCGTACCGCATCAGTTAATAGAAGTCTAAGCAGGATTTTGAGACTTCCTCTTGTTAACCAGATTTTATTCAGCAACAGTATTCCATTATATTTTAGTTCCAGAATTTATCCTACCAGTCTCCAAATGATGAGTACTCATTGGGTTTCAATTTTTTTGTACTTTAAAAAAATGCCATGAACACTTTTCTTTACATGGTATTCTCCTTTCTAGTATTGATCTTACGGTATATGCCCGTGTCTAGGACTGCTGAGTCTCAAAGGGCATATGAATAGTTTAGTAACTTTTATCATAAAATTCCCGAATTCTTGAACTTATTCACAGCTTCACTAGAGCCTGAGTTTTTATAGCTCCTCCGGACTATTTCCATTTTTTTGTCATCTCTGCTAAATTGCTTTGTCAGGTAAAAGCCAGAGTTGTTTTAATTTTCATTTCTCTTATCAGTAATTGGAACATCTTTATGTGTTTATTGGTAGTTTACATTTCTTCTTTTGAAAACTATTCTAATCCTATTCCCTCTTACCTGTTGCAAAATAATTTTTAGTTACATTTGTGTCAGTTCTCCACCCATCTTGGATATCAAGTTTTTATCAAAGATATTTGATGAAAAGATGTTTTTCCTGCTTGATAGCTGCTCCTTTCTAGCTGCATTGATTTTTTTCCTGGTCCAAAGCCATTTATATTTTATGTACACAAGGACATTGTGGTGTGCTTTTGAGAGGGCCATCCTTAGAGTCAGGAAGACCTAGGTGTAGGTCCATTCTGCCTGCTTGCTAGGAAATACAGTTCTCAACGGAGCCTTTTCATTGTTTTTCTAACTTTTATCATACAATTCACTTACTTCCCTATGTTTTATTAGATTTGTGACTGTAGGCTAATCACTTAATCTCTTAGTGCTTCCCAGCAACTCTCTGAGGCTTTAAGTTAGAGATGAATTGTTTTCTGTGTGGGGCACTGGCTAGTTTTATTTATCTCCAGTCAGTTCAAATTGAAGAAGATCTAAATTAACTGCTCTCCTTCAAGGCTCAACAAAACAAAACAGCACAAACAATGAAGCCTTATCTTTATAGTGCACAGTGTTTTTAAGGTTTGCCACAATCTCGTGAGGTAGATACCATGAGGATTATTATGCCTATTTTAAAGATGAAGCAAGTGTGACTCATAGGTTAAATGATTTGTCGAAGGACATATAGCTGATAATATGGGAAAGTAAGCAAACACAGAGCTGTATATACAAGGGAGTATATAATTAATGGGTAAATTGTATGGTAAAGACCAGACCTGCACAACTTGGCAGTAGGTGGGGGCCGAAATTAAAATAGGCTAAATTTCTTCAGGCCAGGTAGGTTAGACTAGAGACAGACTGATGATGGTTGGTTGCCACAGGTCATGTGACAAATAGGAGAGTGTGCAGTGGGAACCCTACATTTCTTGCAGGCCGCCGAAATCATTTGGTGGAACGTAAGCCACCTATGAGTCTTATGTTGTAAAAGGCCTCTTAATACCATAGAAGTTCAGAGAAGGTAGAGAGCTGTAAAGTGGAGCTTTGAAGGGTTAGATTTATTTAGTAGAAGGGAGAAGATAGGACATTACAGATGAAGGTAGGAACGAGGAGAAAAGATATAGAGGCAGGAATGAATATGGTAGGTTTGTGGACCAATGGGGAAATTAATTATAATAGATTAGAGAGAGGTTATCATAGTAGAGGAAAATTGAGAATATAAACTCCTTGGAACTTAGAGATTGTATCATTCTTTGTATTTGTATCTCTAGCAACTGGTACAGTGCCTGGCACATAGTAGATGCTTAATAAATGCTTGTTGATTGACAGGTTATGGCAGGGCTAGGTTATGGGGGCCTGCAACATCAGGCAATTTAGGTTTGGTATGGTAGGAAATAAGAACCCTTTGGAGGATTTTGATCAGGTAAATGATGAAATAAATGCTATTTCGAAATATCTTACTTTATTTAAGAAAGCCTTTCCTTTTTTTGTTTTGTTTTTAAAGAAACATATCTTTGTCACCTGCTTTCTATTGTTATTCCCTCTACTCTCTCTGAGAGTTATTTATTCATAATAAAGAATTTTTAAAAACAGAAAGGGATAAACAAAAGTTCAGCAAAACTAACTGGTCTGTCAGACTCATCTGACATTATATATATTTCCATACCAATGATTCCCCTGCCTCTGCAAAGAAAGGGGGGTAGGAAGGGGCAAACAGTCTTCTCGTATCTCTTTGGGACATATTTTTGGTCAGTATAATTTTGCAGCACTGAGTTTTTATTGTTTTTATTTTATATTTTTGTAGTCATTTTGTAGATTGTTTTCCTTATTTCACTCTTCGTTAGTTAAAATATCTTGCCATGCTTCTTTGTATTCATTATGTGCATTGTTTCTTTTATTTATTTATTTGTTTTTTTAAAATTATGAACTTAAATAGCACCCACATGAGCAATTTAATAAAATGCAGAACATAGAGGTTGTATATATGAAACAATCTCCATTTTATACATCTTAGCTTAAAAAGTATGTAACAAATTCCACATTTTATATTCTTTAAACTTAAAAAAAAAGTATTTTATTTTTTCAATTAAGCAGTTATTTTCTCTCCTAAACCTTTCCTCCTCAAAAAAAAAGAAAAAAGCTTTGTAACAAATATGCATAGTCAAGCAAAATATACCCCCATTCCCCAAAATATGTCTTATTCTGCGTTTAGTCCATCATCTCTATCAAGGAGTAGCTAGTATGCATCATTAGTCCCCTTGTGATTGGTCCTTGTGTTGGTTGGCATTCTTAAATCCTTGAAGGCTGTTTTTCTTTACTATGTTGTTATATAAATTGTTATCCTGGTTCCTTTGTTACTTTCAAAATTGTCCTACTTGTTTTTGCTTCCACCTGAACTTTTTTATGCTTTTTTCTGTCACAGCATTAAAAAAAAATTTCAATAGCTTTTTTTTATTATAGTATCACTGTTGGTAATCTCTCCTCTCTCCTGATTTCTAACCCTAACCTAATTACAAACTGAGAAGAAAAAAAGCTTCTTGTAACAAATACGTATTTTCAAGCAAAATAAATCTACAAAAGGACCGTGACCAAAAATATTTCTCCTATGCACCTTAAGTCCATTATCTTTCTGTCAGCACGTGAGTAGTTTTGTAGATCCTCTAGAGACATGGTTGGTCTTTGCATATCTCAGAGTTCCAAATATCTTTCTTTGAAATGTTGTTTTCTTTGTATAGCTTGATTTCCTGCATTTTCTCACTTCACTTTTGCATCAATTCATACCACCCAGGAATCTCTGCAGTTATCTCTCTTATTATTTTAAAGTTTATGGACATTTTACTTGTGTATTCCTACTAGCTTTCCAAAATGGTTTTACCATTTCCATAGTGTCATCACAACTGCATCTCTTCCTTCATCCCTTCTAGCACTGATTATGTCTGTTTTATCATCTTTGCCATTTTTTGGAGGTGGGAGCTATTATTTTCAGCATTCTTTCAAATGCTTAATAGTTTGCAGTTCTTCCTTTGAAAACCATTTGTTTGTATCCTTTGACCATTTCTTTATTGGGGAATCATCTTAAGTATTTCTGTTCCTTGTCTATATCTATCTTGCATGTCAAAACTTTATCTGAGAAATATGCTAATATATTTCTCATTCGACTGCTTCTTTTATGTTAGATGTTCAATTTTATTTGTATAAAAGCTTTTCAGCTTCTTAGAATTAAAAGTATTTTATCTTTTATAATTGTCTCTATCTCATTTGGTTAAGAATTCATCTCCTACCTATAACTATGAAAGATAAAAGATGTTTCTTTTCTAATTTTTTTGTGGTATGATTTTAGTATTCAGGTTAATATTTTATTATTTGAGAGGTTGGTCTAAGCCTAATTACTGCCAGATGGCTTTTCAGTTTTCTTAGTAGTTCTTATCAAATTGGGATTTTTTTCCCCTATGTAATCCATGTTTTCTCGTTTATCAAACACTTGGATATTGAGTTTCATTATTTCTGATTCTCCTTTGTCTAGTCTCTTCCACGAATCTACTTTTCTATTTTTTCGCCAATAGTTTTGATGAGTGCTGCTTTATAATATTGCTTGAAGTTTGAAAGTTCTCCTTTCCTGCCATTAAAATCTTTGATAATCTAATTTTTTTGCTCCTCCAAATGAATTTTGTTATTATTTTATCCAGTTCTTTAAAGTAACCAATTGCTTGTTTTAATTGCAGAGTGTGAAAACTGTAAATTAGCTTCAGTAGAATTATCATTTTTATTATATTGACATGGTTCATTCATGAACACTGAATATTTCTCCAAATATTTAAATTTTCTTTTATGATATTATTTTGTAATCGAATAGCCAAGTATTGAGTATTTCAGTACACCTCAACACCCGTTGAAGACATTATGTTTCTGAAAGGACATTTGGTTCTTCTCCACTTAGAATACTAATAAGTAATACTAATACTTACAAAATACACAATGCTAATGTATTATGTCCATCATACAGCTCATTTCAGTTGCTCAAATAAATTTACCTTTCTGGGTTTCTCTTTATATTTCAAAGTTCCTGTCAACTTTAATCTTTTTATCCCCCATCTACTCCCATTCAGCTTGCTGAGGTAAGTTTTCTTGGTTGTAAGCCTGTTGTGTCTAGCTCTTCCTGACCTGGACCATGCTCTCCATGGAATTTTCTTGTCAAAGATACTGGAGTGGTTTGCCGTTTCCTTCTCCAGTGGATTAAGGCAAAAAGAGGCTAAGTGACTTGTTTAAGGTTACACGGTTAGTAAGGCCAAAATTGAACTCAGGCTGCCTCCTGTAAGCCTATATCTTTTGAATTTTAGAGTGTTATATTGCAGTGTTTCCTCTCATCAGATCTTATGTGATCCTTACTGTGGTTTCTTGGTACTTGAAAATCCTTTTGGGTGCATGCAGTTTTTTTTTTTTAATGTGGAAACTTGGGCTTTAGCTTTTACAATCTTGACACTTTTTCCTTTCGGAGTTTTTGAGAGGTGATTGGTGAAGTCTAGCTTCATTGTGCCCTGTTTTTTCAGATCTGTTGATCTGGACAGTTTTCATTTATCATTTCTTTAAATACAGTATTAAGTTGTTTTTTTAATTTGTAGTTTTTAGGGAATTTGATTCTTGTCCCTCTGGCCTGTTTTCCAGGTCAGTGCTTTGTGATATTGATAACTTCCTTCCTCCTCCTCACCTCCCCCCAAAAATCTTTTGCTCTTGTTCCAATATTTCTTACTGTGTTATGGAATAAATGATTTCTGTTTAGCCTCTTCTGGTTTTTAGAGATTCTGTTATTTGGGTAAGGTTTTCCACTTTCTCATAAGATTTTTGTCCTCCTGAGCTTTTGTTTGTTTGTTTTTTTTTAAACTTCATGCTTTGTTTCTTCTGGTTATTCATGTAGCCACTGTGGAAATCTATTTTTTCTTTTGAGTCTCTACTGTTTGGGAGTTATTTGCTCCTTCTAGGCTGTCTTTGGGGGGAGGAAGGATAGGGAGTTCTAGATTTACAATGATTTTTCTTGAATTGGAACTTTGTGCCTTGCTACACTTCTGATTGTGGTGGTTGACCCTGTTTGGTCTCTCCTTGGGTTACCTGGGGTTCCTGTGCTAACCTTCTTCTCCATCAGATCTTTTAGATTTACAGTGCTGGATCTCCAGTGCCCTCTGTGGCATCTTGAGACAGAGTGCTTTGAACTTCTGAGTGCCCTGAGCTTGGGATGTCTGTATTTGAGCACTGTAGTGCTTGAACTGGTTGTTCTTGTTCATAGTTATTGTAAGGTCAGAGTATAGACTGTGGGTTTCCCTTTACCCTGGGACTTTGTCCTGGAAGCCTTCTGCTCTAGCTCCCATTTAATATAGTATCCTAAAGGCTAAAGATGTCTTTGACCAATTTGTGGTGATGCTGAGAGGCTTCCATCTTATTTACATTGGCAATGACTTTTTTAGAGGTTCCTTTTCCTTTTGTCTGTGTGCTGACTTTTTTTTCCCCCCAGTTCAGGGTTGGTTACTCTTTGGTCTAGTGTTTTATATATATATATATATATATATTTTAGTTTACTTTCTTGGGGCATAGGTATTAGTGTACCTAACTGCCAGTGGTGACTATTATAAGGCTTTTGCCATCTTTGCTAACTTGCTGAGTGTGAGGTAAGTCACTTCCTTTTTGATGTAGACATGGTAAAATTTCTAGGAAATCATAATATTTTAGAGTTGGAAGGGATTATGGAAACCACCTAGTCTTACTTGCACATTCTTAGGAATCCTCTCTTAGAACAACCCCAGTAAGTGATCATACTTAATTTGAGGGCTTCTAATACAGAGGAACTGACTGCTAGGTTTTTTGCCTTATGGACCTTTGTGACTTAGAACCAGTTTAATCTTTCTATATTATATTTATATCTTAAAATATTTGGATAGAAGTCAGCAGGCATTTGTTAAGCTACCACTATGTGCCAGGCACACTGCTAAGGACTGGAGATACAAAGAAAGGCAAAAGCAGTTCTTGACCTCAAGGAGCTCACAATTTAATGGAGGAAATAGCATGCAAACAACCATGTGTAAGTAAGCAAATTGGAGATAATCTCAAAGGGGATGGACACATTCACATTAAAGAAGACCAGGAAAGGCTTCTTGCAGAATGTGGGATTTTAGCTGACACTTGAAGGAAGCCAGGGAATCCAAGAGGCAGAGATGAAGAGAGATAGTAATCCAGATATGGAAGACAGCCAGTGAAAATGCACAGAACCAGGATACAGAGTATCTGGATTGCAGCGTATGTGGAGGGGGGGGAGTATGTGGGTAAGAACATTGTAAAGGTAGAATAGGTCAGGTTGTGAAGGGCTTTAAAAGCTAAACAGAGGATTTTCTCTTTGATCCTAGAGGAAATAGGGAGCCATTGGAGTTGATTGATTTTGTGGAAGGAATGATGTGGTCACAGTTGTGCTTTAGGAAGCTTACTTTGGTAGGTGGGTGGAGGTTGGGGAGACTTGGGGTAGGGAGACCAGCAGATTATTGCAGTAGTTCAGACATGAAGTGATGAGGGTCTGCACCAGAGTATAAATTGTGACAAAGAAGATAAGAGGCCAGGGGTGTGGTGTTTGAGAGATGCTGAAAAAGTAGAATCAGCAGGGCAGCTAGGTGGTGCAGTGAATAGAGCACAGCCCCTGGACTCTTGACACACTTGCCCCTCAGACACTTGACACACTTATTAGCTGTGTGACCTTAGGCAAGTCACTTAACTCCAATTGCCCTGCTTTCTTCCCCCCCCCCCCAAAAAAAAATTGAATCAGCAGAATTTGTGAATAGATTGGCTATATGGGGCAAATGTGAGGGAGAAGTCAGAGATGCCTCCTAGGTTGCAAGCTTAGGTGAGGAGGTTTGTTTGTGGTGCCTTTGGCAGTAATAGGGAAGTTCAAAGAGGAGAAATTTCTGGGGGAAAGATAAATAAGCCATTTCAGTCATCTGATGGGGTCTGAAATCGGACTTCAAAGAGCTAAGAAGACAATGAGAGGAAAGGAAGTGGAGGCATCGATTTTAGATGCCTTCTCAAGTTTAGTCACAAGTTTCCTAATTTGTAAGATCTTTTTCGGTTCCTTACTCTGTTATTCGCACATTCTAGCTGAACTTCCCAGTTTCGTGCAATTTGAAAATTTCGTGAGCATTCCCAGCTTCTTGATGAGATGTCGAAAAGCTCAGGGCCAAGTACATTTCATGGGAATGGGGCCTAGGAGGTAGTATACTTCTTCTCAATTGACACTATGCAATTAGTATGTAATCTTTGGGTCTAATCATTCAACCAACCCCAAATCCTCTCAGAATCTCCATTTAAAGAGTGAGCCCAGGGCAGATACTCAGCATTTTCCACCTGGCTGCTCTTCTGCTAATTTTTTTCCCCAGAAACTCATCTTCCTGCAACATCACATCACTCTGAAACTCACACTCACTCAGTAACCCGTGACTCCAGGGCCCCTCTCTGCCTCTGATTAGAGAGGGTAGAAGGTAGACACTGGAAGAACCTGTGACCTATAGCTAGCTATCTATATCCAGTCTTGTAACCTTGTCAAACCAAATATACTCATTATAAAGTTGGTCTGGCAGGATCTATTTTCAATAAAGCCATACTATATTTTTGTAATTATTATTTTTCTAGGTTTGTTGTTCAGTTGTTTCAGTCACGTCTGACTTTTTGTGACCCCATTTGGTGTTTTCTTGGCAAAGGTGGAGTGGTTTGCCATTTCGTTCTCCAGCTCATTTTTCAAATAAAACTAGGGCAAACAGGTTAAGTGACCTGCCTAAGGTCACACAGCTAGTAAATGTCTGATATCAGATTTGAACTCAGGAAAATGAATCTTCCTGACTCCAGGTCTGGCACTCTATCCACTGTGCGACCTCGCTGCCCTTGTAGTTTTTTAGATAGAGGTTCACAAACCATCCTTTTGAGGGTTTGTGGCCCAGGGATTGAAGTCAAGCTCACTGACATACTTTGTAGACTCTTCTCTTCTCTTTATTTGGAAAATAATGACATTTGCCCTTCTCCAGTCCTCTGACACCTGCCATTCCCCGTGGTCTTTAATGATAACATCCACCAGTCTTCATTCACTCTTCAAATTTCTCTGCCTGTATACTCTGGTTGAGTCAGTGTCGTAGGTATGGCAGTGTAGATGTCAGATATCTTACTAAGATGCACTGTCTTGTGAATTTAGCTTCGAATTTCTACATAAGTTCTTTTTTTTCCAAAAGGAAGTGTTGGTAGACATAACAGAATAAGCTATCATCTCTGTGTGAATGAGCATCAAATGTATGTCTTCCAGTCCCATATTTCCAGCTCTCTGTTAGATATTGCTGCCTAGAGGGCCTGTCGACACCTCCAGTTTAACGTATTGAAAACTGAAAATCTTCTTTATAAACCTGCACCTTCTCCTCACTTCTCTTTTCCTCTTGATTTTCCTAAAATTGCTGGACTCTTTCCCCACCTCACATATCCAATCAGTAGTGAAGTCCCATTGCTTTTATATCTGCAGTACCTCTAGCATTCATCAGTTCTTCTTCTTCATTTCTACCACAAATATTCAGGTTCAGACATTAATTTGTTCTTGCCTATTGTATTGCCATACCGTCTTAAGTGATACCCTCTCATCTGTTCCCTTTCCCATTCATCTTTTACACTTTGGTCCGAATAATCTTCCTAAACACAATTCCCAGATGATGTTAATCCTCTACTCAAAGCCCATAATGCCTACTTTTTGCCTACTGAATAAAATTTAGGTTCTTGATTCTTTCATTTAAGGCCCTCTGCAGTTAGGTTTCAGCTTGTCTTTCCAGCCTTCTTGTATTATGGCCTGTCTGTGTATTTTGTATTCTAACCAAATATTCTAACCATTCCAAACTGCCGCCTCTGCCGTTTTCATGCTTTTGTTATATTATGTGGGCTCCTGAAATGAACCTAGAACATCCTACTTTTCATCTTTACCTGATGAAGCCCAGATCACTCGCTTGATCTTTAAAAAACAAACTGTGCCCCCCCCCAAACAAAAACAAAAGCAAAAAACAAACCTTTCTAAAACTTCATTGTCTTTCTATTCTAATTGGTCCTTCACCCAGTTGCTGAATTAATTATGTCTCTCTACTCTTCAGAACCTTTTAGGTACTTAGGCTGCTGCATGTCTAGAATGAATTCCCTCTCATAACTGCCATTTCTTTGTGTTGCAATTTCTCCTTGCAAGTCCCTTTTTTGGCTTCTACTCCTATGTGGAGCCTTCTCTGACCCTCCCAGGTAAATAAAAGTGATCTTTCTCGCCTCATCTATATCATACACTTTGTCTGGATTTTCTTTTAAATTTACCTTATTTTCCTTTGTCTCATAGTTACTTATGTGTGTATGTCTCTGTGTCCTCCCATCAGGGCTTATGTCAAGTGTCATTCTATCAAATATTAATATGTGCTGTTCCTATACCTATTAGGTGCTTAACAAATATTGGGTGAAGAATAAATTAATATATATCCATTTTGTTTATGAGTGAGAATTTGGGAAATGAAATACAGGAATCAACAAAAATACAACGATTGCATCTTATATCACAAAGGAATATACTATAATTCATGTCAATTTTTGCATATCTACATAATATATGAAATTAAATGTATGGGCAAAAACAAACACCAAAATAGTACATATATGTAAATACATTTCAAAGTAACATAATTTCATTGGTTTGGGTACTTTTCACATTGAAACCAATTACAGTTCTTCCTTAACTCATCATAGTTGATCTTCTGGACTAGCTGTGGTTTTGAACAATTCATCAACTTGTGGCCAACCTGGTGATGAAACTATCTGGACTTAGGCTGATCATTGGACAACAGGAATATGTTGTGCCACTAGTCTATACTTGGGAGATTTTCCAGTTGGGTGGAAGACTTTTTAGAATTTATGCTTGTGCTCTATTGGTATAGCCTTCAACCATACAGGGTCACCTCTATGACACTGTGAATTATTGAAGTAGGACATTAGTCTATCTCACATTAATGGGTATTTTTCTTTAAAATAATTATTAGTTACTAAGCTGTGACTTCATATTTTTTAGGTGGACTGTCTGAGTGCTGTCAACCACCAAAGGCTTTGTGTGCTTTTTAGTAGTTCCTCTGCCCAATCCAGCAATGCTCCCAGTGCATGTGTTAGTCCTTGGTAAGAATTTTTTTTCTATGCTATTGTATGCATTCTTTAATTTTGAGTCACTTTTCCTTGGGTGAATGAATAGCATTTAGTAAATTATTGTTTTATGTTAGTTACAGTGAATATGCTGTTTTTCCAAATTGATTGTCAGTCTTAGATATAGACATTAGGAATTGTTTTTAGTTGTAAGAGTTCATTTATGCCATATTGAAGGAATTGGAACTGTGGCTTTGTAAGTAAAAAAAAAATGGTTTTTTTTTTTTTAGTGAAGCTAACTATTTAAGAAGTATAAAAACAAACACACTCCTCAGTGTTGGGTAGTTTGGGATGTATGTAAAGAATAAAATTTTCCCATATTGTGTGGTATAAGTCTGAGAGTTGGTTTGAAAAATTTTCAATTCTGATTAAGTGATTAACTTAACATCAGTTTTATAAAAGTAGTACAGGCATACCTCATGTTACAAATAGATTATGTTCCAGTAATCTTTTTGTTTAAGTAGGTGGTTTGGCATTCAAAATACCCTTTCTTATAAAATGGTTAGTTTTGCTGAACTTTTTTCCCCCTTTCTCTTTTTAAAAATTCTTTATTATTAATATTATTAATGAAGATGGTCTCTATGATGGTCCTCAAAATCCTGTAGCTAAACTATTATCCTAATAGTCCACATTGTAGTGACTAGCCCAAGGAGACGAGACCAGGATAGTGAAAAGATCTGAAACCTTGGGAAGCAGGTGATATTATTGCTTCCTTTTTGCAGATAAACTGAAACAGGTTAAGTGGCTTCCCCAGGGTCATCCAAATAGTGTGTCTGAGGCTGGATTTGAACTCAGGTCTGTCTGATTCCAGGTTCCAGCACACTATTCACTATACCACCTAGCTGTCTTTTCAGAATGGGTAGAAAACCTTAGAAGGGATTGGATGTGGTAGGGAGGCTTAATATGAGAGGGGGAAAAATCCCTTCCCAATAATTAGAGCTTAGGATCAGAGGGTCATATATTTAAAGCTAGCAGGATCTTCAGAAGGTTTCTAGTCCAATTTTCATTTGATAAATGGGGAAACTACAGCTCAGTGAAATTAAATCACTTGTTCATAGTTGACTGAACCACTACAACACACAGTCTGTAAGTATCAGAGAGTCAGGGCTTAAACCTAGGTTTTCTGATACTTTCCATGCTACCAGATCTTGTAAAAGAAAATCTGAGGTTTCTTGTAATGTTGATAACTTAAGACTCTTGCCCTATAGAACTTTATCACTTACAATATTGTTTCCTGTGAGAAAATGCATTCTAGGTTTCAGCTGGGGATTCCAAGGGCACATCTTCCTCCCCAGGATTTGGGACTTTGGCAAGGAATAGTAGGTCTCCTAACCCACACTCTTGAGCTGGATAGGTTCCTAAGGTAGCTTTAGTATGATTATGAAAAGCTGTTTGCAGTAAGGGAACCAGTTAGATAATCTTTGACTCAATTCAGTACTTGTTTATTAAGTACCTACTATGTACTAGGTACTGTGCTAAGTGCTGGTGATACAAAAAGAGGCAAAAGACAGTCCCTCCCCTCAAGGAGCTTACAGTCTAATGGGGGAGACAGCATACAAACAAATATACAAAGCAAGCTATCTAGAGGATAAATAGGAATTTAAAGAGGGAAATCACCTAAATTAAGAGGGGATAGGGAAGGCTTTTTGTAGAAGGTGAGATTTTAGTTGGGAGGTCAGTAGTCAGGACAAAGGAGGGGGAGAGTATTCTAGGTATGGGGAAAGGCAAAGAAAATGCCCAGAGCCAAGAGATCATAGATCATTGAATTGAGAAGTGGAAGGGATCTCAGAAATTATTTAGTGGAACCCTCTCATTTTACAGAAAAGGAAACAGGCCCAGAGAAATCAAGTCCATTAGGCTATGAGCTCCTTGAGAACAGGGACTGGCTTCTGCCTTTTTTTGTAACTCCAGTGCTTAGTGCAGGGCCTGACACATAGTAAGCACCCAGTACATGGGTAGTGACTACTGACTGTTAAGAGGCTTGTGTAGAGTCACTCTGATTGTAAGAAGAGCCAGGATTCTAAATCCTGGGCTTGCCATTCCAAATCCAAAGCAGTAATCAAGAGTTCCATTACATGTGGTAATACTTAATCTCCTTGTGATGGAACCTTTTAACATTCACAGCTGGCAAAAAAAAAATCTTAAGCCAACTCAATCCGTTTTACTCTCTGCTGATAACTAGTACCATGTTTAGTTATTTTTATTACATAACTTTAGAAGAAACTTTTGGATGTGGCACCAGGAATGGAGTCAGATGCCATAGATTTATTTAGTTTGAACTAGTTTTTCTAGATGAGGAATTAAGCCTTTTATGGAATTGCTTCTATTAGTGCTGTATTGTAAACACAGGGTATCCCAAAAGTCTTAGTGCAGCTTTAGGCTTTACTAGCTTATTAGCTTAAAATTCGCACTAAAACATTTGGGATACCTTTACTCCTAACGAGAATACTCAAAAGTCTTGTGAAATTTCTGAGCAGCACTAGTTTGTTTAATGTGCTTGACATAATATGTATTTCTAACATTTCTTCCTTTAGGATTGTGACCATGGAGTTTTATGGGAAGAATGACCTCACTTTAGGAATATTTTTAGAGAGGTATTGTTTCAGGTAAGAAGTATTTTTCCCATTCTATCTGCTTTTTTCCTCATACTTTGAAGTACAGTGGGGAAGAAATGCAGATTATGATTTAGGAAGTAAGACTTGTGAGTGTCCTTGTCAGGACATTTTCTGTCTTGATTTTGTACACGCTAAATCACAGTCTACAGAAGCTTCCTTGTTCTACTAGGTAGCTCTTTCTGCAATTCTGTGTCTGTCATCTCTTTACCATACCGTTTCCAAGATTTACTCAGGGATTGCTTATTTTAATAATGAGTAAAGTGATGGGCTGTCAAAGATTCTGAAGATAGGAAGCTAAGCTAGATGATCTCTTCAGATATTTCCCAAATCTGTTTCTTTGATAGTGATAACAGCAAGTTTTGTTACAGTTGCGAACACCATCTCTATGAGGCAGGTAGCACGAGCAGCTTCACTTTTCTAGGTGAGGATATAAACAGGATATTGTTACAGAACTAGTAACTTATAGAACTGGGAATAAAACCCACACCTTCCAAGGCCAATGTTTCTTGTTTAAAATTCATTTCGTAAGTAGTCCAGACCTTTAGGCAAGGAAGGAGTGGGGGGTGAGTTTGGGTGGGGCAGAGTTACTGTAAGGCGTTTACTAATGTATATGTACCTCAAGAATTGTCAACAAAGTATTGTAACTCAGTATAAAGCATACCTTATATAGGTTACTTGAATAAATTTCAGGGGCAGCTAGGTGGCGCAGTGAGTAGAGTACTGGCCCTGAAGTCAGGAGGACCTGAGTTCAAATTCGGCCTCAGACACTTGACACATGTACTAGCTGTGTGACCTTGGGCAAGTCACTTAACCCTAATTGCCCTGCCTTCCCCAAAACTTGAATAAATTACATGTCTCATGTGTATTACTATTTTCCATATGTATAGGTATTGTTATGATTTATAAAATCTAGATTTGTTTTGAAGCATTACCGAATTTATAGTAACTTTTTGTCATATTTTTTCTCTATCAGTGGATACCAATAGTAAAATAACTGTTTAGGGTTCTTCACATAGTGTTTTTGCTAAGAGAGGACCCCATCTCAGACTAGAAAAATTTGGGAACCACTGTATTTCATCATATCACTTCTTTGACTGAAGGTGTATAAAAACACTTCTCTGAATCCAGACTATCTTGAATGAATGGATTTAAAAGGCTTTGTTTACTTTGCTTTTAGTCCTGGTTGACTTTGTGTTTTTCTTAAGATTTGTGAAATCTTGGTGATAATCTATAGGGGAATTTATTTTTTCCTGAGTTTTCTGTACTTACTTTTAGAAATCTGAATGAGTTACTGCCCTAAATTCCTTCTTTGTTTCATTTAAATGTCATGTTTAGTGCATTAAGCTTGTTTATTGCTTTGTTTTATAGTGAAACCACCCATAGTTGCTAAGCTTTCTCAATCTAATGTTTTTTAAATGTATTCTGGCAAGGTTTTCCATTTTATGACCTATGAAGAATTTTCTTCATTTCTTTGTCACAGGCCTTCTTACCATTGTCCCAGCATGTTTTGTGATACTCCTATGGTACATCATATTCGTCGATTTGTGCATGGGCAAGGTTGTGTCCAGATTGTACTGAAAGAATTGGATTCTCCAGTGCCTGGATATCAACACACAATTCTTACCTATTCCTGGTGTAGAATCTGCAAACAGGTAATATAGTGTAGTGTGTAATGTTTCTTAACATTCATTTAGCTGTTTGGCTTGTCTTGTATTTTTTTGTTATTGTTTTTAAACCCATAGTATGTAATAGATATAATCATTTATGTCTTGTTAATTTTGTTTCATTTTTCTAGCCTTCTTTACCCAAGTGTTATGTATTTGTTTTTATATATACTTTGAATATTGTACTTTTAGAATTGACCAGCTGCCTGTAGATTTCAGTAGCCCTAAACAATAATCAGTTAAAATAATGCTTGTTTAGTGTGTGGTAGAATTAACATCAAATATTTCTTAAGTATATTCTATGGGCAAGGCTATGTGCTAATAGATCTTAAAGATGCAAAGGCAAAATTTAACCATCCTTGTCCTCAAGCAGCTTATCGTAAGCATCTAGCTCACAGAGAGGTAAGTATAATATATGAGGGAATGAAAGGAGCAAGGGAGAAATCAAAGCACTCGGATGATTGTAGTGCTGGGGAATTCAGATAAAGAGTGCTGATACACATTGCCAGACTTGTATTGCTACTCATGAGGGGAGGAGCACATCATTGTGTGGCTTCCCCTGCTCATTGTGGGCAGAACATGGTGGTGGGCTATGTAATCATTGCTCTATTCTAAGGCTTAGAGCTGCTGGGCCTGAACCTTATATATCTTTTGAGACATAAGAGCCAGTATGATACCAATGGGATAATGCCCTATTATCTATAGGATTAGTAAAGTGAGAATATTTGCCAAAGTACCTAATAAGGAAGGACTAATGCAGAGCAGGGAAGTAGGAAAAGTAACCTAACAGTGCCATGCTAGCCAGAGGCTGAAATGGAGAGTTGGGGTACACGGGTCAACCCAGGTTTCACCAATAGATAGAACTATTTGAGGAGGAGGAGAAGACCAGCAATTTGGAGGATCAAAGGAGGGTAGCACCCAAACTGAATCTTGAAGGATAAGGATTCTGAAAGACAAAAGGTGAGTATAGGGAATACTATTTAGGCAAAGAAAAAGCAGGAAAGCAGGAGATGGAATATAGAATTTGAGGAACAACTGTAGTTCACTTTGACTGGAATATAGAGTTCATGGCAGAAAGAAATGCAAAGTAAGCTTTTGGAGGACCTTAACTCCTAGGGTAAGGGATTTGTGTTTTATCCAGATGTATTAAGGAACCTCTGATGGATTTGGTATGGTAGTGATGTTCAGACCTCTGCTCATCAGCCTCATTTGGGCAGCTACCTGAAGGATGAGTTGGGAAGGGGAGAAGCATGGGAGGCCCTTAAATAATTTAAGACAGTGAATGGTGATGAAACCTGAATTAGGATAGTAGTAGTTTTGAATGGACAGGAGCCAAATGTAAGAGATGTTGTAGAGGTGGAAAGAATGAGACTGGTCACCTGTGATTAGATGGTGGTAAGTGCGGTCATTGAGGAATGATTCTGTGGTTTCAAATCTGAGTGACTGGGAGGATGGTGGTGTCCTCAGATGAAATAATGAATGAGTCTAAAGTGCAACATAATACCTTGTCCCCAAAATTCATTCTTTTTAATTCTTATTTCTTTTGAGGCTATCACAATCCTTGCCGTCATGCAGATGTAAAACTTTGGTGTCATCTTTAATTCCTCACTTGCTTTCATCCCACATATCCAATCATTTGCCATATCTTGTTGATTACACTTGTGCAGCTTCTCCTCTGTCTGCCTCCTCTTTATTCAAACAACCATTACCCCAGCTTAGGCTCTCTTTGCCACTTGACTGAATTATTGCCATAAGTCCTTAATTGGCCTCCTTGCCTCAAGTCTTCTTTCCAGACTCTTCTATACAGTTGTCAAAGTGAAATTCTTAAAACCTGGGTCTGACCACATCGTTCTCCTACTTTGTAAATTCTGGTGACTGTCTGTTAAAAAAAAATATCAGTAATGTGAAATTAGAGAACACCAATGTCTGTCTTGCTTTGGCTTTTAATTTAAACCAGGGCTGTCCAAAATGTGCCCTGCAGTGTGATTTATGCGGCCTGCCTACAAGCATAGAAATTTACATAAATGCTTTAGTAAAGGAAGCCTAGGTACCGCAGAGCTCTCACTAACATGGCAATCAAAATATATTATCTACTGTTTCAATATAAACCTAAGGTTGGACAGCCCTAATTTAAACTAGAGCTTTAAAATGTTTCTGTAGTTGATTAGAGCAGGAAAAGTTATAGAACATTACCAGCCTTTTCTATTTTCTCCCATTCGTTTATACTTTGAACATTGAATAGATTTTTTAAAATGTCGATGGTGAGCACTAAAAACTGGTGGTTATAATTGGCATAAAAAAAATAATAATTGATTATCAAGTCCCCCTGTCTCCCTCCCCCCTGCCATGAAGATATTCTTTTATTTCCTTGTGATATAAGAAGTTGAATGCAAAAAACTTAATTCTACTAACTCAGTTGTAATATTTTATGATTATTTATTAGGTCATTTATTGTCTGCTAAATGTTTTATAATATTTTATCATATCAAAGCAGGTATAACTAATGGATTGAATGGGGTATGTATATGAATAAATCTGTCAGATCCTTATGTCCAAAATGTCATATATGCTTTGTTTTAAAAATCCAACTAATTGCTATATCTAAGCATATTCTGAATTTTAGGTAACACCAGTTGTTGCTCTTTCCAATGATTCATGGTCAATGTCATTTGCAAAATACCTTGAGCTTAGATTTTATGGACACCAGTATACTCGGAGAGCAAATGTTGAACCATGTGGTCACTCTATCCACCATGATTATCATCAGTATTTCTCCTATAACCAAATGGTGGCTTCTTTCAGGTAAGATTTAGAGAACTATAGTTTCTAAGGTCAAGTTGTACTTTAAATTCTTGATTTTTTTATGTAGTATTTCTGTTGTATTGGGAAGAAACCATAATGAATTCTAACATGAGAAAAGTTGGCTTCATATCTTAAATATTTTCCAAAGGTCTTTTTACTAAAGCGTATTTTCCAGGAATGTTGAGCAGCTTGTGCTTAAGCCAATGACTGAGTATGGGGAACAGTGAGTACCCAGTTTGATTGGAATATAGAGTGAGGAAAGGGGAGTAATATACCCTTAGCCTGGAGAGAGTGTCTAGAATCAGATTGTGGAGTGTTTTAAGTTTCAAACAAGAGTTTGTTTGATTCCATACCCGATGAAGCTTCTTGGCAACTGAGTCCTATGCTTTAGGGATGTCACTGCAGAAGTTGGATAGAAAAATTGAGAGATGAGATAGGGAGACTAAGGACGAGTGTATCAGAGTAGTCCAGGTGAGAGGTGATGAGGGCCTAAATTAGGAGATGGAGGTGTGAATAGAGAAAAGGAAGCAGATGGATACAAGAGATTGTGAGGAGAGAGAATTGACAAACCTTGACACATCATTAGACATAGGAGATGGGCAAGAGTGAAGAGGTGAGAATAGTTTTGACTGGCTGCCATGTGGGGCCCTCAAAAGGAATGGGAAAGTGGGAAGAAGGGTGAGTTTAGACAGCAAGATGAGTTAGGTATTGGACTTGTTGAGTTCGAGGTGTCTAGGAGGTCATACAGGTATAGATGTCTAGTAGGCATTTGAAAATACAAGATGAACTCAGGAGAAAGATAAAGACTGGAA
Source organism: Phalanger gymnotis (assembly GCA_028646595.1). Lineage (NCBI taxonomy): Eukaryota > Metazoa > Chordata > Mammalia > Diprotodontia > Phalangeridae > Phalanger > Phalanger gymnotis. The sequence goes on along the minus strand of CM053626.1, from coordinate 60,411,029 downwards.
ATGTAGATTTGGGAGTCATCAGTACATCAACGAAAATTGAATGAGAGCTGATGAATTCACTGATAGTATATAGAAAAGAGAAGAGGCCCAGGACAGAACCCTGGCACAAACTTCTCTATAAGGAAGTGGGCCATGGGTAATGACGATCCTCTAAGCAGACTTGATTATTTTTCCAGGTAGGAAGAAAATCACAATAGATCAATATCTTGAAAACTCAGAGAAGAAAGCATGCAGAAAAATGGGGCAGGAGGTGGGGCGGGACTGGTAAGGTAGGTGTATCTTCTGTTAGCGAGGTCAAGAAGGATGAGAAAGGTCCTTGTTGATCTTTAAGAGAGCAGTTTTATTCAAGTGAGGAGGATAGAGCAAGGCTGCAAGGGATGAGGAAGTGAGTGGAAGATGAGAAACTGGAGGCAGCGAGGGTAGATAGCTTTTTCTGGGGTTGGTCTACTTCACATTCCAGGAAGGTGAAATATAGGATCATAGTAGGGTCAGTTGGAGGATTTTTTTTTAAGGGTTGTATGGTCTAGGCTTGTTTGTAGGCAGCACAAAAAGAGCTAGAGGATCAGGAGAAGTTGCAGATTTGAAGAGAAGGGGATAGTGGAAGCAGGCAAACTGCTGGATGAGGTGAGAGGTGTTGGGATGAAGCATGCAAGTAGAGGGGTTGGCATTGATAAGAAGGATCACTTTTGTCCCCGGAGACTGGAGCACAGAAGGAGAGAATAGGAGATAAGGAAGTGATGTGAAGTCTGAAATTGAGAAGAGGGGGCTTGTGATTAATGGTTAGGTCCTCTGTTCATTGGGAGGGTGATGGGTGTGGTGAAAGTGGCTTGAGAAGAGAATCAACCAGAGCAAAAGATTGGTATACAGCATTGAGGACCCAGTTGAGATTGGATAACAAATTTGTAGTAGACTTATTTAGAATGGTTGTGTGATTTGCTTCAGCAGTGCTTTTAGTAGCATGTGAGTAGGGGCAGAGAAGATTATTAGAGTAATCCAGTGTTGGAGTTTGGAAAGCAATGAACAGCTTAGTATAAATTCATTCGTGAAGTGGCTTTCTTGCCATAATAGCTAAAATCAGGACACTATTGGTTTTGATAGAAAAGGCAGATCTAGAGGAGGGAAAAGTGCATTTTTTCTTGGGAGCTCCCATAAAGGAAGAAGGAAAGTAGATGGGGAAGAGAGTGAAGAAATTAGAAGGTAGGAAAGAGTTGCACAGAAGAGGTATAGTGGGCCATCAAGGTAAAATTACTTAAGGTTTGGTCAACTTCTATGAACCCTTCTGCTCATTCAAAGAGAATATTTCCATAGAAGCTTTTATATCTCCACTTAGGAAATGACCTCTACCAATGCAGATGGGCACCTACTTTGAAGCTTAGAATCATAGAGTAGCCTAGGAGTTAAACAGCCTTTAAATCTCAGGTGAGAATTGAATGCAGGTCTTCCTTACTCTATATCTAGCTCCATATCTATCATATGATACTGCTGCTTTTCTACAAAAGTCATGTTTTGTAGATGGTGAGAGGAACCTTAGCTCAATTTCACAGATATTTATTGAGGTCTTACTGCATGCTAAGACAGAGTATATGAAATCATTGTGTTGTGCCTTAGAGAGATGTTTTAGGATTTCATTTTTGTAAAAGCTAAAAGTTGTCTGCAAGATTCTTATTGTCATCCTTACAAAGTTATTTTCTATCATGCCTCATAGATTTTAGCTGAAGATACCATTCTGCTCAAAGTGCACAAAAAAATGTCACAGCATCCAGAACAATGGTAACAAGTGTGGAAAGTTAATTCAGTGTAAGACATGTTAGTCATTTTTTCTACTTTCAGTTATTCTCCCATTCGGCTTCTTGAAGTATGTGTTCCATTTCCCAAAATATACATCAAACGTCAAGCCCCATTAAAACTGTCCATTCTTCAGGATCTTAAGGACTTCTTTCAAAAGTAAGTTTTTTTGCCAGGGTTTTTTGTCAGTGTTTTCTGTTTTCTCTAATACCATTTGCTCTGGAAACCTAGACTAGAGAGAGTATTGCTATTCTTGCTGTGGATATTAGAGAATGAGATTAAAGTTTGTTCACAACAGTCAAAAAATGGATCAAGTTTTACTTCTTTTTAGTGGAAAGATGTTTCTTCAGATTTTCTTAAATGCTGCTTTTTTGTACAGAAAGGTGGAGCACTTGGAGCTTTTAAATTATCCCAGTCATAAAAACAGGAATTAGGATATTGACTGGACCTGTAGTTTCTGGAATTCCCAGATGAAGAAATTTGCTGTACCAATTTAGGTCATTACCTTGTTTGCAAATTATAGTCTTAGGGCATGGAGATGTTAGGTGACTTTCCAGGGGTCACAGATTCAGTCTATCAAAAGGTGGGACCACAACCCAGTTCTTCCTGGCTCTTAGGGCAGCTCTCAGTCAACTACACCAGGGCTATCCAAAATGCAGCCCGCAGGGCAGTGTGATTTATGCAGCCACCTACAAGCATAGAAATTTACATGAATGCTTTAGTAAATGAAGCTGAACTACTGCAGAGCTCTCACTAAAAGGGCAAATCAAAATATATTGTCTGTTGTTTCAGTAAAAACCTAAGGTTGGACAGCCCTGCACTACACTATGCTGCTTCTCAAAGCTGTTCGCAGTCGGGAGATAGAGAAAGCAAAGAATTTGCACCATTATGTTCTGGTTTAGCTGCTTCAGAAAGCCAAATATGATTATTCAGTTTAATTTGTTTGATTTTTATTGCAAGTAAGTATCTTTATAAGTAGAGAGAGAGGTTGAATAGAGAAAGGTTCTGAAATTATTTTGACTTTTTTTCTTATGCTTGCATATAGTTTCATGTGGCATTTATGAATTTTTCTTATAGTTTTTGAAACTATCAAATGATGTATTGATCATCATAAAATAAAATACCAGTAAAACAAGTAAAATGCCAATTTTCATTAACAGTTGAATTGTAAAATTTTAATTGAAACTTTAAGTTAAATTTAAATAATATAGTTATTTCATTAAAAATTATCTTTTGCTGTTTCTGTGGGTATAGAAAGTTAAATTTAAGTCATCATGAAGTACTTTTCCTCTTTGTTAGAGTGTCACAGGTATATCTTGCTGTTGATGAACGGCTTGCCTCTTTGAAAACTGACACGTTTAGTAAAACAAGAGAGGAAAAGATGGAAGACATCTTTGCACAAAAAGAGGTAACTGGTTTCCAGAAGACCAAGTAAATCAACTATTATGTTATGATAATAATTTTGCTATTTTTTTTGGAAAGACTCTTAAAATACTCAAATATTCACCCTCTCCATAGATGGAGGAAGGTGAATTCAAGAACTGGATTGAGAAGATGCAAGCAAGGCTGATGAGCTCCTCCATAGAAACTCCTCAGCAGCTGCAGTCAGTCTTTGAGTCTCTGATTGCCAAGAAACAAAGCCTTTGTGAAATGCTACAAGCCTGGAATAACCGGTAACAACAAAAACATTTTCATCTAGTGTTTAATTGCTGTGTTATTTTTGCTTTATTCTCAAATTTTCTTCTATATGACATTGTTTAATAAAAAAAATCTCTGGTTAACTGTCTTTATTCATTGTAAAATGTACTTAGTTCTAAAGTTCAAATTTTTTTGTTATTATATGTCATCATTGACATTGCAAAATGCCAAATAAATTTTTAAAAACTTGAAAATAACTATTTTAGTAAATATATTTTATTTTTATAGCATTAAATTTTAAGATATTATTTAGACTTCATTTTGTGTATTAAAATTTTAGTAATGCAATATTTACAAATTTAAAAATAGGAATTTCCCCTGGAATGTTTATTTCATTATTCAGTTAGAGTTTTTTTTAATAGACTAGGCTCTGAAATGAAAGTGTTCAGAAGTGAGAGAGAAATTTAATTCATATAGATAAACCTTTTAAGCTTTATTATGGCTCAGCTAATCATATTTGATATGCATTTCAAAGATGTCAACAAATATTTGTAGGCACGATTGAATGTATTGTCAACAAATAAAACTACCTTGCTTTTTGTCTTTTATTGTAGATTACAGGATCTTTTCCAACAGGAAAAAGGGAGAAAACGCCCCTCAGTTCCTCCAAGCCCTGGAAGAATGAGACAAGGAGAAGATAGTAAGGTAATGAATTTGGCTTTGTGTATTTTGTCTTACACACACACACACACACACACACACACACACACACACACACACACACGTGTGTGTGTGTGTATATATATATGCATATATATATATAAGTATTTCCTAAGTATTAAGGAATATTTGAAAAATATTGACATTAAAGATAACTTCTCATAATAAGTTAGACCTATTTTACAGTATATGAAGTCAGATCATTTCAAGGAATATGAGCCAGACCACGTTACTAACAAATCTATGCTTTAATAAGACCTTCTATAATAGGATTGTATTTTATTTTACAAAGATCGATATTTTAGGGTTAGTTCTATGAGTATTGTTGAATGAGCAGGTATTCTCAAAGGGCCCTGAGTGTGCCAGTGAATGCACATTAACTTGTTAAAAATATTCATAGTATCCTGCCTCAGATACTGCTGGGGAGCCCTGAGCAAGTCACTTAGCCTTTCTCAGACCCAGTTTCCTTCTCTGAAAAATAGAGATGATAACTCTATCTACCTCACAGGTTGTTGTGAGGAGAATGTGAGTTGGTAAAAGGTTTGCAAAGAGTTTTGCATACAGCATATAATTTTTATCCTTACAAACACCCTGTTGTCGGGTATTCTCATTCTTTCTGTTTCACAGATGAGGAAGCTGATGCTTAGTCAAGTTTGATGACTTTGTTGTCATTACATAGGAATTACTGCAGGCAAAATGCTCACCTAGTTCTTCCTTTTTTATTCTATTACTCTGCATGGATTTCTACTATTCTGATTGACAGGAATCTTTTTTGACATATTTGTAAAAAGTCACAGACTTTAGGTATAACATAAGTCTTTTTTGTGGAATACTTACTATAGTACCAAGTGCAGGATATTTGTTGGGGACATTTTTGTAGAGAGGCGGATCAGAGTGCTCTTGGGTTTCAGTTAGGCTAGTTCTTCATTTTTATTTCTTTAAGCTTTCGACTACAGTGCTTACTGTATTATTGCATAGATGGCAGTAGACTAGTAAAGGAATAAGTAGAAATGACCATGGTTCATACAGTGTTATTTAGAATGTCTGGAAGTCCTTAATGACTTAGCAGAATGATACTGGGTAGGTTTGCCATCGTCTCGGCTCCATGTTACAGAGTTAATGCTTCTGGGACAGAAGCATAACCTTCAACACAGTTGTAAGAATTTAATTTGAAAGTTCATTGAGAATTGCTCATATAGTCTTAATACATAATCTCATCAGATAATTTGTAAAAATTAACAGTGTTGATAGCATCCCTGGATGTGGTCCTTAGGGAGTGGAAGATTTCTATAACCATTGAGGTTATGGAAAGTTATTGTGGGATGAGATGAATAAATCATAAATTGCTGTTAGATGCTCGAATGTTAGTTGGAGCAAACAAGCCCATGTTTGGTCGATCTCAAACGCTTCTCTTAAGAACAAATATTCTGCTTATCTACAGATAAATGCGATGGATGCATCTCCACGCAATGTTTCTCCTGGACTTCAGAATGGAGAAAAAGGTTTGTCTCAAAGTTGAAAGGTCTTATTTTGCCTTGAGTGCTTTTAGAATGGTCATTGTAATTCTTTTCTTTCTCTTGGAATTAGTGATTGTGTATTTTATTTCCAGAGCATTCATGACACTTAGCTTTAAAGAGTCATATGTTAGCTGCGGATAAATTAAAGGTATATTAGCGAGGAATCAGAGAAATAAAGTGAAATTTAACTTCTAGTTAGAGAGCAAATTCTCAGGTTCTTTTTTATTCGGTTCTTTTTTTCCCCATAAATCTTATTTTCCCCCCAAAATCTTTACTAACTTAAGTCTTTGAAGCTGTTTCATTCAGTAACTTGGTGACTTTCCAGTCAAATTTGTAGAAAAAAAAATTATTTAGATATCTCTTTCTAAAGAAAATATCTAGATTTAGAGCAGCACATCTTAGTTATGATTAAGTGAGATTTTCATAAAAGTTTTTTTGAGGTCATTTTTGGTAGAAAATAATCATTTATGGTACATTTTTAAAAGAGTATGGTTGTTTTATGCGTTAGTATAGTAAAGGAAGTTTCATTGTGGAAAGTAGAGTGGCATAGCATTTAAGAACATTAGATTAGGAATTAAGATTATATTTGAAGCTCTGTAATGAATGAACTATGAGATCTTAGGTGAGTCAGTAAAGAAACTGAAGCTCAGATTATATGGAAAATCAGGTTATCTAAATGATGTTTTTCACTTTTAGTTTAAAAATCACTTCAGATACAAATAAACTTGTTTTCCATTTAAAAACATCAGATAAAAATAGAATTATCACAGATCTGGAACCCTAGCACAAACATGATAAGAAATAACAAATATAAATAGTAATAATTAAAATTCACATGTTTAAGAAGCTTGTCAAAATTTGTTTTTGCTTTTCTTCAGAGGATCGATTCTTAACAACCTTGTCAAGTCAGAGTTCCACCAACTCCACACATCTCCAACTGCCTACTCCTCCTGAAGTCCTGTCTGACCACCTGATGGGAGGGCCTTCTGAAGCAGATACAACTAGTAGCTCAGAAGGTAGAGTTAAATAATTCTGCAAGGTATACCATAGCCTTCTCCTTTTTCTTTCCCAAATAATGGAATAATTATTTAAAGCTATACCATTCAACTTTATTGATATGTACAACATAGAAGATAAATACTGTAGGAAGAAATCCAAGATTGAGACTATACATTTTGTACTGTGCTTATAGAATATTAGATATGCATGGAGTACTCTTCTTCATTCCAGACGTATTTGATGGACATTTATTGGGATCTACAGACAGCCAAGTGAAAGAAAAATCAACAATGAAGGCTATATTTGCAAATTTGCTTCCAGGAAATAGCTATAATCCTATCCCCTTTCCTTTGTGAGTATTAGTCTAATACAAGTTCATTATGTTAAGGGTTTGATTATTGTATAATTTGTTTTAATTTAAAATATACTTATTTCTTTTACCAGAAGTAGCACTCTCTTATGTACTACATTTAATACAAATTGACATGGATCTGATTGATTTTATTAGTTTATGATGAGAGCACTTGATTTTATGAGATGCTTTCATTATTTATATACTGTATAGGAATTGGCTAATTGGGTTGGTGCACACTTTATGACTACTCATTGCTTTGAATTATTGGTGCTGAAAAAGTTAAACTCTTTTCAGGACATGAACAAATGAACTGAAAAAAGATAAGAGTTTTTGGTATTTGCTACTTTTTTACACAAAACTCTATATTACTATGTAAATACATGTGTATTTTTTCTAAGGTTTAGTGTGGTTGCTAATTGAATGTATGTGTTTCTACAGGTATAGAATTTTGTGATGAAATGTACATAACTGAAATTTGATTTTTAGTGGTGAATTATCACTTAGATATAGAGAGTAGGAATATTTAACTCCTTCCACTTAACTAACCAATCATTTATCAACAAGCACTAAATACCTCCTAGATGCTTGGTACTGTCCTAGGCCCTAGGGAAACCAAAGAAAAAAATAAAGCTCTTTTTCCCTTAAGGAACTAAGCTATTTATTTTCACTTTGGGTAGTTGTATTTTAAGAATTGCAAAAAATAGTGGCAAATGATAAGGTACCTATGTTTTCATATATTAGTACAATTTTTGAAGTTAGAGGCAACATAGGGTTGGTCCTGACTTATGATTTCATTGGCATAGGAATTCCACCTGTGGAGAAACTTCCTGCAACTGCCCCGCAGCTCAGAGTCTTAGAGAGTTACCTCAGGCATTAAGAGGTTAAGTGATTGTCTGGGTCACACAGCTAGTAGGTATCAAAGACTGAACTTGATCCCAGGTCTCTGTGACTCCAAGGCTGAGTCTTTCCCCTGTACTACATAGCCTTCATTACATGCTGACTACCTAGGTGTTTTCATACGTACTTAAGTTTTGTACTTCATATATGAATACGAGGCTCCTGATACCATTACTTGAAAGATTTAGCATCCTTCAGAGGGGTGCTTGTTTTCCCTGGGCCATTTATACTTTTACCTCATTTCCCTCTTTGTGCAATTGCTGACCTAGATGAAGAGTTTAATATTGATAGTTTAACAAAGTTTTGTCTGTGTGAAACCAATTGGCCTGTATGGGAATTCACCATTGTTCTCAGTACCTTGTATATATGCAACTAAAAAGAGATACCTATTAATTAATACTGTTTTTCTAAAGTGTATATTACAAGAAATTTTTTTTCTTGCTAGAGAATTCAGTGACATTTTTGCAGGATGTTTTGCTGTTTTTCTTTTTCCTTTTTTCTTGTTGGGTAACACAACTTTTGACTTATATTAAATCATCTCATCCTTCAGTATGTACTGTGCTTTCTACCTTTTTTTCATAGTAGATATGTTGCATTGTTTTGGGCATATTATATCTTAATGTACATCAAAGATGTAATCCCTCTTTCAAGTTTACCACAAAACATTGTTTTGGGAATATGTTCTTTATTGTCCATCCTCATTGGTAAAAACATAGCCAAAGGCATGTAGCAAAGAGCATAGTTTTGTTGGTGAGATGACTGTTTTAGAACCTCTTTATTGGAGACCCATGCCTGTCTTGTCATTTTAAAAAGTTAAATTATTAGACTTGAATTTGCAGTATCTGACTAGAAAGTTTGCATTTGTAGTTAGCAGTGTTTAGGTAAGTTATAGTTATTTATAAGTTAACTCTTAACAAGTTGTATTTTTGTTTGTTTTAAAATAAGATCATGATTGTCCTATTTATGTGGCTGAATATTTCTTTGTTGTTAATATAAAACTATGTTTTTATCATTGTTCTTCCATGATTTTTGCCCCATTTTTTCTGTTTAGTGACCCAGATAAACACTATTTAATGTATGAACATGAACGTGTACCTATTGCAGTCTGTGAGAAGGAACCCAGCTCTATTATTGCTTTTGCTCTCAGGTATTTAATTTTTTGGATATTATCTTTGAGATCATTTGCTTCTGTTTAAAGCAGTAGTTCTTAACTTGAAGTCTGGGAACTTATTTTTAAAAATATTTTGATGACTATATTTCATTATAATTGGATCCATTTATAATTCTATGTATTTTATGACACCAAAAAGTTAACAACCTCGCTTTTATAATCCTAGAAGCAAAATGATTAATTATAAGTAGAATTAAGCTTTTCGGGATGTACTCATGATTGAAGTATCTTTTTGGAGGTAATATGACCATTGCTATTTATCTTTAAGATAATTTTTTAACCTAATAATGACTAACCAAGCTAATTAAAGAGCCTCATCCCTCTTGTACTTTGTATTTTCTCATTTTCTTATCACATTATTCCAGAGATGCCTTCTTATGAGACATTTCAAAACATTTGTCTTAGAAATATAATATGCTGTGCAACGAATTGTTTGTTTCTCCCACTCTGTACTTTCCTAGCAGTTTTGTTTAGCAGGTTGAATTTTCTGGCCTAGAGAATATATTTTGTTCCACAATGTATCCCATGGGGTGTAAGTAGCCTATGGTATTTTCCTGCCTTTTAAAAAGATTAGTAATTTTCAGTGCATTTGAGACTTATTTTGTTTCTCATTTGTACGTTATATCTAAAATGAGATCCGAATGCTTATTTCCCAATTGTTAATATTAAATATCATTGCCATGGCTGTATCTAAAATTGTCTTTTTTATTTTAAATTCTATTTCAGTGGGCAGGCATTTGCCCTTTTGCTTTTTGGGGAAGTTGATATTGCTTCTCACAAGCATTGATGAGCCATAAAACATTAATAGATGAGAAATATAAAAAAAAATTTAGGTGAGCAAATAATATTCATCATACTTGCAAGGAGCAGGTTTTCTAGTTTTGATATTACCTTAAAACAACTTCTAAATTACTTAAAAATTAATTGCATCTTCAATATGTTCCTTCCTGTATGAATACAGAAGGATCTGCTTCACTTGAAGGTTAATGACTACGCATTTGTGATCATCAGGCACTCTTATGGAGGCCAAGGGAATTATGGACAGCCATCCGAAGGCTTGCCTTGTCCTCAGGATTAGATTGATGAACCTTTGATTAATTACCAGCATTTCTTCAACAGTAGTGGCTTTTCTTTGTTGTTGTGGTTCCCTGACAGCTTGTAAGTTTGCTTAAAGTGGAGAGCCAAGCTATGAAATTAATAAAGAGGTGATCTCTGAGAGACCTTGTAGTTCTGACTTTCTCTGTTCTGTGATTGTAAATATTTTTCAACCTCTTTCTACTTTTAGTTGTAAGGAGTACAAGAATGCCTTAGATGAATTATCCAAAGTGTCTCTGCGGAATACTACTGAGGAAGTCCTGCAAGCAAGCAGGTTTGTGAAATTCTTTAGAGTATTTTATAAATTGCAGTTCTCTTGTAAATTTTTATCTAAAAATATAATTTTTTTGTTTTTATTTCAAAGTATTTATATAATAAATAATTTTTTCCAGCAGAGTGGCACTTATTTTGAGTATTATTTGATAAAACAATTTCTAGTCTAACAAACGATTCCTAACAGTCTTTTGGAGTGCGATATAGTAGATTTTGACCAGCAATTGTATAATTATTTGAAATCTGTAGGATTTTGATACTCTCATTTTTTTTTCATTCAGAAATAAGGCACTTGTTAAATTAGTTGTTATGCTAAAGCCTGACTTTGCAAAATTAAACCAAAAAAAGAATTCGATTTTCTGAAAGAGTTCAAGCAACCTTTTGGGAACTAGATCCTTTGGTTCTGTTTTAATAGGTTCATCCTTTGAAACACTCAGAGACTTGAAATTGTCAGTGTCATTGAAATTGATTTGACAGCTTGAGAAATGAAATATTTCGCTTAATGTTAGCATTATATTTTAAAGTAGGAAATCAGTGATTTCTGTGATAAGGTTACTGAAAGGCAAGCCTAATTTCTTTTCCTATAAACAGAATTTCTTCTTTAAGTCATCCAAGATTAAACCTACCTGATGATTGATTTTACTAAATTAAGTTTACCTAATACAGTTTAGCTAGTTGAGGTGAAAGATTTTGTTTTTTCATTAACTCAAGATTCACTGAATGAACTCAGTTCGTTTAGGAAGAATATGAGGAAAATAAACCAGTCACTGAAACTGTTTGAGATAAAATTTCAACTAAATTCTAGGTTTTGTGTCTTCAGAAGTATAATGTAAAAAATTTTAATGACTGCTTGTTTATCACTTTGTTTCCTTCTCAATCCTGAAAAATCCCTGCCTTATTAGAGGCCAGAACATATTCTCTTCAACATTTCACTGCGTCAAGTGTCATCTAAGACCTTCCTGCCTTACAAAATGGTGGTTGTGTGTCCACAATAATTTATCACCTGATGGTCCACTTTATGGAGATATCATTGTCTAAATTTGCCTCAGCTAGTCCTTGGATATCAGATACAGTCAGTTTTCATGCTGTTCCTAGCTTGGTAGAACGTGCCAGAACTTTTGATGTACTGGAATTCCTTTAGCATCCTGGACCACTGTCATGCCAGAATGAAGTCTTAACCAAGAAAAAAGTTCCTGATTCCAAGATAAAAACCAAAGAGCTTCCCGAGAGCAAAATGCTTACTATTTAAATTTATCTTATTTTCCTTTTTTGCCAATAAAAGGGTCTTTTTTCTATTTTTTATGTTTCTATAAGCTATGAATTAAATGTACAAATCAATATATAAAACTCATTTCTACTCACCATTTCAGTACGTTGGACAACAGACCCAAGAGTAGCAGCCCTGTTAGATTACCTGAGATTGCAGGGGGACCAACAAGTCGACCAGCAGAAGCTGAACCTCAGCCACGTAAGACTGTACAGCAGTAGTATTTGTTAGTGCTAATAGTTGGCTTAGTTTTTCATTCCAATAAAAGCAAAGTGTGTTTATAGGTGTTGGTGAAAAAAGAAAAGCAATAAAATAAGAAATGACCCTCAGAAGCATTTATTTCTTTAGGCTTTTAGATTTGAAATTTTTACATAGCCTCTTTTTTTGCATGCTTCGCCATTGTCCTGTTATACATTGTACAGCTGTTATAGATTGTGTGTTATACATTGTACAACTGTTATAGATTGTGTAAGTGTCATACATTGTGTAACTGTTAGATATTGTATAACTGTTATAGATTGTATAACTGTTATACATTGTAGCCTAGGATAGCAGAAAGATACTGGATTAGTATCAGAATGTCTGCATTTGAACCCAGGCTCTCCTGCTTGCTACATTGTGACCTTGGACCAGCATTTAGCCTCTCTCTATACCAGGAAGGAGTTGAATCAGACACATATCCCTGCTAGCTCTAAATCTTTTGTACTATTGATGCAAGTAGTCAATTGAGTAACAACTTAAAGCACCTACACTTGGGTAGATGCTTTTCAGAAGGATATTCCTTACTAACATGGAGCTTTCAACTTATAGTCTCTACTAAAGGAACTAAACAAACATGAACCTGAGAAATTAGAGGCTATATTCTGTGAGCTTCCCCTTCTCCCTAATTATCATAAAACCCCTTGATATCAATTGTCAGCTCTTTCCTTTACTCGACTTTCTGATAACAAGGCCATCCTTCTAGCCAAAGCCAACATCTCTTCATGTGTCCCATGTCCCATCCCTTCCCATTTTCTCCCGCAGAGCACTACTTCAGTCACCTCCTTCTCTAATCATCTTTCCCTGCCACCTACAAACATGTAACCTTTTCTTAACCTAGAAAAATGCTAACTACACATTTTTTGCTTCTGCCTCCTCACCTTTCATTCCTTTCTCAGCCTTTGCAATCTTTGCATCACTTAACTGGAACTGTTTTTTCCAAAGTTATTGATGATCTCCAACTCTGAGGCTTTTTTTCTCATTCTTAATCATTCTTTACCTTTCTCCTGCATTTCATGCCAACCTGTCCTGGCTATTCTTACTTCTCTGTGTTTTTGTGACACTACTCTTTCCTATTTGTCCTTCTACTCATCTTATTATTCCTTCTCAGTCTCCTTTGTCTGGCTTGTCATCTATGTCATGACTATTAAATTCTTATTGTACCCCAACTTTCTGCCCTGGTCCTTCTCCTCTTTTCCCTTTACAGTTATTTGTTGTCTATGTCAGCTCCCATGGGTACATTATTTGTTTATGCAAATGACTGGCAGATCTACATATCTTCCTTGGCCTCCAGAGCTCTAGTCATCTGTCACCAGCTCCCTGTTGAACACCTCACTCTGGATGTGCCATGGACATCTTAAGTTCAGTCTCTCCAAAACAGAACTCTGCACATCACTCCCCATACCTTCCTCTTCCAAATTTTCCTTCCTCATATCAACTGCACCATCGTTCTTCTGTCTGCTTGTCCAGGTTCTCATCTTTGGGTTTATCCTTGGTCTTGCCAAACTGACTTTGGTTTTTCTCACATGTGGTGCTGTCTTCTGTCTCTGCCTAACATTCCTTCAAGACTCAGTTCAAGCACTGCCTACTACATGAAGTCCTTCCTTATCTCTCCCAAATGCTAGTGCTCTCTCTCCCCAACTGTTGTATTTATTATATATTTATTCTACATAAACTTACATCTGCACACATTATATCCCTGGGGCATGGAAGTTCCTGAAAATAGGGACTAGTAAATTTTGTTATTTTTGTATTCCCAGCACAGTGCCTAGCACATAGTAGGTGCTAAATAAAGGCTTATTGACTTGTATAAACCATACAGATTCCTCTGATTTGTCAATCTTATGCCTCCTTACTTTTTTTAAAAGTGGTTTTGAAGCTTAGTAGTACAGTAATACCTTAGTCTTCTGAAACTGGAATTGTAAACAACCTCTTTTCACTTGTATGAATTTTTTTGTTGTCATACTTTTAGCAGATGATTGCCTTTTTTCCTGTACAACTACAAGCGCTTCATAAAGTGTGCAATTCCTGTGGATTTTATAAAGAACAAATGATACGAGATCTCCCATTATTAATAGCAAGCACATCATGAAGCTCAAAACCAGCAATAATTAATGCTAGAGTAAAAATGAGACTCAGTTCTATTCATGCCCCATTTCTAACCTTAAACACATAGCAGAAGCAAAACTTGATTTTTATCATCCTTAGAAAGAAAAGGTTATTTAAAAGACCACAGATATTACTAAGATGAATTAACTGTAAATTCCCTTAGTATTTTTAAAAACAAGCTTACTTGTTTTGTCAATTGTATTATTACACTTCTGGTTTTAACCTTAATGTGCTGACTGGCTGATGTAAAGTAAGTATTGTTTTCACCGAAGTTGTATTGGTCCTCAGGAATTGCTGTCAACAGCACATTATGTATCTTGTGGCCTAGAGTAGCTTCTCTTCTTCCATGTCTTTAGCCTGCCTGAAATCCTTTGACACGCAGGCCTACTCTAACCAAGAGCTTACTCGGGCGATGGTTGACTGACTGAGCAGGGCAAGTTGACTGACTGAGCAGGTTTCACAAAAAACCATAAAACATGAAGTTGAGAGTTTCAATAAAACTCCAACTTCCTTCTTTGTATAATTGCCATCCGGGTAATTAATTCAAACATTTGTAATTCAAATACAGTTGATAAAGCTATTTGGAAAATAACATTCACTCATTTTGTTTTTAGCCAAAAAGGCTTCGGGAGTGTTGTCTTTCTTCCGTGGCACAGGAGGGAAGAGCCCTGACCTGTCTTCTCAAAAGAAGGAGACTTTACGTGGTGCAGATAGTGCTTACTACCAGGTTGGGCAGATGGGCAAAGAAGGGACAGAGAACCAAGGAATAGAACCTCAAGGTGTGTTCACAGTGGTAAAGTGTAATTTATTCTAAACTTAAATGTTTTTCAGTTTAGTCTCTTTATGTTACTTGTAGGATGGGTAGTATATGCTTACTCTCATGGTAAGACTTTGAATTTATAATGTACCTAGAAAGCTGAGCTTTGCCAGAAACTTCAAAGTAATGTTGTTTACTCAATAAGATTCACACTTCCCTTCTCATACTTCTTTTCCTTTAGAATTTTAGATTTTTTTCTCATTTTGATTTTTTTTTAGTCTTACATATATAGGTATAGGACTAGAGTATAAATAGTTGGTCTAAAAAACCCTTAAGAATAATTTTTTTGGTTTTTTAAAAACTAAAATGTAAATGGACTGTTCAGCTAATGTTAATGGGTTGCATATGGCATATAAAGTTATAAATATCCTTCAAGCATCGGTCTTTGTTTTGAAAGGTAAATTTTGAAATGTAGAAAATACAAAAATAGTGATTTTTTTTATTAATTAGCTGCTTGTAAATAATTAACAATATTTACAATCAACTTAATTCAGTAAGCATTTATTAAGTACTTACTGTTTGCCAGGCATTGTAGTAGGAGTAAGAGATAGAAAGACAGAAATAAAACAGTCCCTACCCCAAGGATTTAATGTTTTACTTTGGGGAAGGATTACATGAACAGATGAACAGTCACAGGCAGAATAATTTCATTGGAGGCTGGGGAGAACAGTTACGACAGGGAATATCAGGAAAGATTTGCAGTTAGGAGGTGTCATAAGCTAAGCCTTGGAGGGAGTTAGAGATTCCAGAATGTGGGGAAGAGAGTCATGAGAGCATTTCATACATGGGAGGAGAAATGAATTTTAAAAATTATTTCATTTTCTTAAGATACTATATTCTGCAGGGCAATCTTAAGAGAAAGATATACCTTTAATTTACTGCAAGTTGGGTAGAATATGCATTTTAGCTAGAAATTAAATTGAACTTGGATAATTCCAATTGATTTGTTCAAATACAAGCTAAGGAGAGTAAGTTCTTTCTAAGGATGAGGACCATATTATGTTGTGGTATTTATTGATAATTTTGAAAATTCATTGGCATCTAGTATGAAAATTATTTTATCTGTTCCTGAAATAATTTTTTTAGATGAAATAGATGGAGGAGAGACCCAAAAAAAACAACTCGCAAATCCTCATGTTGAACTTCGTAAGTATAGAATCATTTGGGGTAGTTTTGAGGGAAGGGGTTGTAGTTGTACAAGTTGTCATCTCTTCCAGGGCTTCTGCCTTCAAAACAAATAATACCTATTGGTATTATTTATTATATTTATTTGTTTTTATTTTTATTTATATTTATTATTTATATCTTATAGTTATAAAACATGAAAGGGAGGAATTGCATATATCTGCTTGCTTCAGTTACCTCATCTTTTTGCCATAATATAAAATTATACATAGATATTCATGTAAACATGTATACATTGTTAGGATTAGAGAGCTAAAGTAATTCAAGTAGACATATTCAGCTTTTTTGAAATGCTGAATTTAAACATTATCTATGCAGAGATATATTCACAGCAAACCATTTTCGATAAGACCCTGGATTATTTACCTAATTAGATTACCCTATGGTGATAAAAATAGGTATCCAAGTCTGTGCAAGCTGTCATGAAACTTTTTAAAAGGGGAACTTTATATAAAGTAGGAGCATCATCTACAGTGTGATTTATATCTAGATTTCATATCAGTAATTGAAATCTAGAGTCTTTTTTTGCCTTAAGAAATCTTTAGGGGCCTGGATGATTTATAGAGTGATGAGAATAATTTTAAATTATTTAGCGTATATGATTTTAAAGCAAGACCCAAGAACCACTGTAAAAAAGGGGAATTGGTTTTTGACTCTTTGTTTTTAATTTATCTGAAAGCATGTGACTTGCAGTTAAGAAAGTGTTTATCTTTTCTGAACATTTCTTTGACAGAACTATGATAATGCTCTAGAAGTATGATCTTACACTGAAAATAACATTTTGGGCAGGGCTATGGAAGGAATGAATTGGTTGTGTTTTTTGAAGGCAAATGTCTTATTTCTGATTATGAAGTTTTCTTTCCTCCTTTGTGTTTGTTCATAGAGTTTTCTGATGCTAATGCCAAGTTCTACTGCCGGCTCTATTATGCTGGAGAATTTCATAAGATGCGTGAAGTAATCTTGGGGAGCAGTGAAGAGGATTTTATCCGTTCCCTTTCTCACTCTTTGCCCTGGCAAGCCAGGGGTGGAAAATCAGGAGCTGCCTTTTATGTGACTGAAGGTAAGCTAGCCATTTACTAGGTAGGTAGCATTTATCTTTAAAAAAAATTTTTTTTAAGGTGTATGACGAGGAAAAATCTTTGATTTAGTGGAAATTAGGTTTTGGAATTAGAGAATCTGAGTTTGAATCCTGACTCTGCTAAGTTCTACCCTGCCTGTGTGATCTTAGACAATTCACTTATTCTCACTAGGCCTCAGTTTTCTCATCTATCAAATAAGGATGTTAGATTTTAATATCACTAAAGTGGTTTTTCTAAATCCTTGGCTTAGGTATCACACTAGTTTTGAGGTATATGATATGATAGTTTTATTTTTTAGAAAGAAACTTTTTGTTTTTCTTTTTGTGCTTGAAAGTATACGTCATATAGCAAGGAATATGCATTTTGGGGATGTAATGGTTTAAATAAGCACTAGTTAAATATGAATGTCTGATTCTGGGTTCCACAAATTAAAATGTAACTCAGAGAGGAATTCAGAAGAGAACTGTGGAGTAGATTAATGAAGAAAAGCTAAAAGAAATTAAGTGTATTTAACTTGGAGATGAGAAAAGAGCTACATTATTTTATGAAAGTTAGACAGATGGAATACTAATTTTTTTTTCATCTCTGCCTGAAAACTATGTGATTTGAAAAAGACAAACTCTGAGAAGACTAATTTAGATTAGTAAGAATTTCTATTGTGGTGATATTGTAGGTCATTAGTTTCTGTATTTGGTTGTCAGAGCAGGCTTTATGTCTTTAAAGAAAAAAAAAGATTATCATCTGCCTAAAGGGAATATAGGTGTGGTTTTAGGTCAAAAAAATTTTCCCCCCACATATGATTTTATCAGTACATGTGAAGAACTTCCTCTATCAATGTAGGTAGGCACTTTCTCTGTAACTTCAGTCTTGGAGAGTTGCCCAAGGTACTGAGAGGTTAAGCAATTTGCCTAGGGTTACATAGCCTACACCTGGCAGGGGAAGGCCTCCAAAACAGGTCTGCCTGACTCTGAGATCAGCTTTTTGTCCACTAAGATGTGACCTCTTAGCTAAATGCAGGTTTTTATATATCCATTTAATATTCTTTCTAGGCCTACAATTGTTTTTTATAGTAACCATTGAGTAGTTAAAGCAAATGAATCATTTAGTATTTTGTTAAAAGTGGTGTCCTGTGTGTAACCATGAAATATCTGTCATAGCTATAGATCCCTCAGGATTAGATGTATCTGTACGTATAAACATGTAGCTGTCTATACATAGGGCTCTCCCTTTGTATATGTATATTTTTTGTTTGTTTATATTCAATTCTATGGTGATTAAGCGTCTACCAACCCTAGAGATACAAAGAGAAAAAGGAAGCAGACTCTTCCCTCATGGAGCTTAAATTTTACTGGGGAATACACCATCTAAAAGAAAGTCTAAGGTAGTTTGAGGAAAGAATGAACACTAAGAAATGGAGAAGGACCAGGGTATCTGTAGAGAAGGGAGGAGGGAGCATCTGAGCTGAGCCTGGTAGGAAGATACAGAGTCTGAGAGGTAGACATGAAGAGGAAATGCATTTCAGCTATGGAGAAGAGCTTGTGTAAATGTACGGAGGTGAACATGGAATGTTGAGTTTGGGGACCATCTAGGCAGTCCAGTTTGTCTAGAATGTAGACTGCAGGAAGGGGAGTAACATGAAATAAATCTGCAAAGGTACTTAGGAGCAAGATCGTGGTGTCCCCTTAATACTAGAAGTTTGTATTATATTCAAAGGTGGTAGTGAGTTGCTGAAGGTTTTTGAGGAGGATTTTGAATCATATTTACATCTGAGTCTTAGAAATTTTATTTTGGCAAGTGTGTGAAGGATTACTTGTGGAGAGAATATACAGGTGTTAGGAATACCACTTAGGATATTTCTATGGTAAATAGAAAGGGAAATGGTGATGAGGCACCGAACTAAGGTAATGGTTTTTGTGAGCTGACAGGAGAGAGGAATGAGAGATGTTGGGTAGGTAGAATGGAAGAGACCTGGCATCTAATTGACTCTAGGAGATAAGAGAGAAACAGATAACACTGCATATATGAATCTGGGTGATGGGAAGAGAGTGCCTTCAAGCTTATTAGGAAAACTTTTGAAGGTTTTAGGGGAGAATATACATAAATGTATCTGTATTTATATCTTACTGTTATAAAACATGAAGGGGAGGAATTGCATATAGCTGTTTGCTTCAGTTACCTCATCTTTTTGCCATAATATAAAAGTATTACATGGATATTCATGTAAACATGTACATATTGTTAAGATTAGAGAGTTAATGTAATTAAAATAGACATTCAGCATTTTTGAAATGGTTTACCATGAGTACGTTTAAGATTTAAACACCACCTATACAGAGATATATTCACAGCAACCCATTTTAGATAAGATCCTGAATTATTTCCTTAATTAGATTGCCCAATGTGTTTATTTTCTGAAGTGCAGAGAAGTTATACATAAATGTGGGTGCTGTATATGTGTTTGTACATAGCCGTATACATTCAAATAGGATCCATGATTTCATCAGTGTGGAGACTCCTACCTACCTCTGGGGTAACAACCTTTTTCATGTTTAAGAGATGGTTCCAAGTTTCTGGGTTCAAAGAGCCGTCATCTAGTATCTAACTTTTTCTTGATTGATACACAAATGTGCATGCACACAGATGGACGGACACACACACACACACACACACACACACCAATGAGAGTGAGAGATTTTGTGAACATATAAAATTGAAACTTTTCAGATGACAGATTCATTTTGAAGCAGATGCCCCGCCTGGAGGTCCAGTCTTTCCTTGACTTTGCGCCACACTACTTCACTTACATTACTAATGCTGTACAACAGAAGGTAGGAACAAAATGGATTTCTTTTATATATACTGGATTTCTCTGTACTTCCCCCTTCCTCCCCAATATTTTGAATTAAAAGGGACAGATTTCCAGAAGAGATAGCTCTGGATAGCACATACTTGGAATGGAAAGATCTGAATTTTGTCCTTGGAAATGTTGTGTTCAGGTCCTGGCTCCAACACTAATAGTGTGACACCAGATAGGTCCCTTTGCCTCTGGGCTTCAAGTTCTCACCTGTAAAATGGGGATTATAATTTCTCTGCTGTTTTCTTCAGAGGGTGGTTATGAGAATCAAATGAGGTAGTCCAGCTTTCAGGCCACCTTGGCCACCATCTTGTCATCTGTCCTGCTTCAATGGGGTGTGACAGTCTACTCTCCTATGCCTAGATTCCACCTCCTAGAATGTATGTTCCTTGAGAACAGGAATGATTGTGCTTTTTGTATTTGTATCCCCTGGTATATAATAAGTGCTTAATAAATAATTTTCTCAAAAAATGGGATGAACTCACAAAAATTACATAAAACATCAGCAGCTCTTTCTTATCAAGTATTGGAATCTTTGATCTCATTGATGTGGGTACTCCCTCCAACAGTGCAAATTGAAACTCAGCTGTGCTTTCTCATCCTTTGTGATTCCATGTTCTCCCTTATATCCTTAATGTGTTGGAGGCCTTGTTACATAGGATTTTTTATTATTATACAGGTACTAAAGAAGCACTTGGACTATCTATATGTTATTTTTCTTCTTTTGAAAGACATTCATGCCATGAAAAATCTATCAAAGCATTCAAATTGGGTAAAATTGCTGTATAGAAAGAACCTGCTGTTTTATTGTTGTTACTGTAATTCAAATATGTAATTCACATAATGCAATTATCTTGAGTTCTTAGGCCATCTGACTTGTGCCTAACAGTTGAGCATATTTTGGGTGCTATTAAAACACAACATGTGTACTCTTATGTTTTAACAATTTTCAAATGTTCTCTTTGAATGATGCTGTTCTGATTAGAGACCCACAGCATTGGCCAAGATTCTTGGGGTTTACCGAATTGGTTATAAGAACTCTCAGAATAACACTGAGAAGAAACTGGATCTCTTGGTCATGGAAAATCTCTTCTATGGGAGAAAGATGGCTCAGGTAAGATATTCTGGATTGTATAAAACAACCTATTTTGTATAAAACAACCTTTTTGCAGATACCTAAATGTAGTAAGTTATAATAAACTTTTTATGTGAAGTGGTCCAGTAACAAGACTGCTGGTCAGTTTCACTCTAAATAGCTCTTTATGATGATTTAATAGAGAAACTTTTGACTTACTGACCCCCTGAGGAAATTATAGTAAAATGGTAAAGCCAAATTCCTACAATTTAATAATATAATTCAAGCCAGTAAATTGATCCCATATTTTAGGTGCCTGTACAGTTACTTAGTGCTGAATATATGGATACATTTCACTCACTTACCGAATGGCCTCTTTTAGGGGATGGGGGGAGATCTATGATTTAATTGGTGTAAGAACTCTTGATGTGGAAATTCCAGAACTTGAACCCAGGTCTGGCTCTCTATACACTGTTCCCTACATTTTTCATGACGTTACTTGACAGTTGCTACAAGGTATGATTAAATATCAATTTCAGAGTGTTTTAGTGAACTAGAATTCTTTTTTTTTAATCAGGTTTTTGATCTTAAGGGCTCTCTTAGGAACCGAAATGTGAAAACAGACACCGGGAAAGAGAGCTGTGATGTTGTTCTGCTGGATGAAAATCTCTTAAAGATGGTTCGAGATAATCCTCTGTACATCCGTTCTCATTGCAAAGCTGTGCTGAGAGCCTCTATCCATAGTGACTCCCATTTTCTCTCCAGTCACCTCATTATAGACTATTCTTTACTGGTGGGACGAGATGATACCAGTAATGAGCTGGTAGTTGGAATCATTGGTAAGTAAATACATGAAATTTGTTTTATTAAGATGATACAAGTTGAAATGAAATACTCTGGATTATTGCTGATAATGATGATGATAATATCTTGTTGAGTTTTCTCCCTAAAGTTTCTTCTCTTCTGTCTTCCATTTTTTCATCAAAACTGTTGAAATCTGGAAAGTCACAATTTTCATTTGATACATTTCTAAATTCCTCTTTATTGTTACCTCTTTTTCTTTTGACAGATTACATCAGAACATTTACATGGGACAAAAAGCTTGAAATGGTAGTGAAATCATCAGGAATTTTAGGAGGCCAAGGTGATTGAATATGTCTTTGTGCTCATTTCTTCGCTTTTCTTGTACTCCCTGAGGGCAGGGACTACGTTTGCCTTTCCTTGTATTCCCCAGCCCTTAGCATAGTACTTGCATAGTTATAGTTAAGCACTTAGCAAATGCTTTGGTGACTTAATACTTTTCCTACTTATTCCTTTTCCTTAATGCTAAGGCCCTATGCCCATCCTTAAAAATTCATAAAAACAAATGGTTTAGCCCTCCTTTCTCCCATTCATAGGATTATTAAATATATGCCCATTTTTTGTTACTGCTTCTTCTTGAAACTTGAAGGGAGCACTTCTTACTGTAGACAAGATTCCATTGAATATTCCTTGTCTAGTCAGGCAGCACTGAAAGTGCATGTTTAGCATTTGGATTTCCAATAGGCCTTCCTAGGCCTGCATGTCTTTCAGTGTAAAGTAATGTAAAGTTCAAGAAGCTGAAGTGATTTTATGTATGATCTGGGAGGGATGGTGATATTGATAGCTAGCAGTTTTGTACAGTGCCTTTAAGTTTGTTAAATGCCCTATACATGTTTTCATTTGATCCTCACAACAGACTAGTGAGAGCAGATGCTTTTATTTTCCCCATTCTACAGATGAGGAAGCTGAGGCTAAGAGAAGTTACATGTCTTGGCCCAGAGTCATAGCTTGTGTCTTCCTGAATTTGAGCTTAGGTCTTCCTGAATTCAATGCAGATTTATCTACTATACCATCTAGTAAAATACAACTTAGTTGATTTGTCTCTTTAGGTCAAAATAAAGTAAACCATACTATTATTCTCTTGAAAAATAAAGTCATGATGACAGAAAATGTACTAACACATTAGAAATGCCTAAATGCCATTTAGAGACGTATTGGGACAGTTCATGTATAAGGATAAGCATTATCTGTTCTAATAGCCTGCTCGTCAATCAATTGTTCAATTCTATAACTTCCTCTTCCCTCCCCTTTCTCTTTTTAATTAGGTAAGATGCCAACAGTAGTCTCTCCAGAATTGTATAGGACTAGATTTTGTGAAGCAATGGATAAGTATTTCCTAATGGTGCCTGACCACTGGACAGGACTGGGTCTCAATTGCTGAGATGAAGCCCTTGTTTTGGAGTGAGCTAGAGAGAAGTGGGAACAGAAGAAGAGGGCCCAAAAGAAGCTCCAGGCTTTTCCTGTCCTTCACATTCACCACTATATGCAAAGGCCTCTTATTTCAGTACTTGTAGAGACCAAATGTATGGTACCTGAAATGTAAAATCTGCATTTTAATCTGCACTTTTTTTTCTGATACAAGTGAGTTAGCTGTACACTGTCAGGAAACATTGGAAGATACAACTCCTCTTCCTCATTTGAATTGAAGGAGAGAGGCAAATATCAAAGGGCTAAAGGTGAAGTGTACAGTTAAGGGCCAGTAAATAAGGGTGGGAATAGTGAACCATAAGAGCTGAATGGTGACCAACATAATGCTGTCCCCATCTTTTCAAAACATTTTTGGTGAGTTCTTATTTTGCATTTTTGGTATACAACCTAATATCAGCTGTCCTCAGAATTTTAAAACTGGTATACATTTGCCTAGTGGTTGGGTGAGGGTTCGTTTTTGTTTTATGAAGTATTCCATTAATGGCCAGTCAAGTAGGTCAGTGTGATGTATTACCACGGCATAAAGATTTGACAGAAGGTGGTTTTTATCTTTCCTGAAGAACTGTATTACTTGTATATCCCTATAACTTTTCCCCACTTAAGTATTTATGATGGTTTACAGAATTAGTCCTCAGGCTTCTATAAGTGCTGCCATTATGAGCATTGTAGCCTGACTGATGACTACAGCAATCAACCATGAATCATTTTGCAGTGCTAACTTTTTTCTTTGTATAAAGATTTTTTGCAGTTTAATATATTTTAACTGTACCTCATTTCTATGTCCTTACTATTTAATCTCCTTACCCCCAACGTGTTCAAAAAAGCCAATCAAGCCTAGCAAAGCAAGTCTGACCACTTATTAAATCTTGAATGGAGTGTTCTTACATTACCCCCCAAAAGTTACCTGAAGTGAAGAGTGCAGTCCAGTGTTTGTTTTATGAAGGTGAATCAACTCAAATTTCTTCCAGTGTAAAGCAACTCAAGTTGAATTTATGGGATTTTGGAATTTCTAAAGGCCTAAAGTGAATCTGCATTTTTCACCTAAGCCAATTTTCTACCTTCTTATTAGGCTAGTTCTTAGTACTCTGAGATATTGGATAAAGTGTCACCTCTCAGGTCTATAGAATTCCATTTCATGGTCCCTTTTTGCTAATTGTTTAATGGTTAATGTACTTAAAAGAATACTAGATTTTCTCTTAGGAAATAAGTATTTGATTGTTTTAAAGAATATCTTAAAAATAATCCATTGAAATCAGATTATTGCCCCTGGATTTTTTCCCACCTTAATTTCAAGTAGCACATTCCTCAGTATTTATTCAGTATACATTCTTCATGTAGTAAAAATAAAACTTTGAATATTTTCAAGTTACATAGAGTTCAGATATCTGGACACCCGAAATAACAATTCTTTTGAAAGTTTGTTCTGGGAAATTAAAGCTCTAATCAATTAGTACTTACCAGAAACTTGTGTGTTACAATAAGTAAGCTTTCCAGGGATTTATGAGTTGCTGTAACATGAAGATAAGCACTTTTTTGTTTTTACTTTTTTTACAAAAAAATAATTGCTCTTTTGTGGATGTAAAAAAGCTTAGTGGTTTGTTTTGATATTTTACTAAAAATGAAGGACTTGTACAGAGATGGGAAGTGTGGACATTGTTATTCTCATCTTAAATATATAACGAAACAAACAGTAAAACTGTGCTTTGGTTCCTATAAGGTGGGTGAGAGAATCCATGAATATCATAATATATC
Source organism: Phalanger gymnotis (assembly GCA_028646595.1). NCBI lineage: Eukaryota > Metazoa > Chordata > Mammalia > Diprotodontia > Phalangeridae > Phalanger > Phalanger gymnotis. Next base: position 60,385,894 of record CM053626.1, on the reverse strand, counting down.
TTTACTTTTTTCATTTATATAGTGTGACTCCATTAGAAATTGTTCCCTTTATTTTTTACATTAGATAGAGAGGGTAAGTTCAAGTCAAGGTTACCACTGTAATTTCAGTAAATTGGGCCCAGTTTCTTGATTCCCAAATATAGTTTGAGACTGAATTGCTATTTCAATGCCTTAGTAAATAAAACTATATAGCCATATTCTAGAATGTGGAGAATGGTAGTGAAGGGATTTGGACGATGTTGAGTAGAAGATGGCTTTTATAGCCTTCTGTCAAGTAATCATGTCTAGTCATTTTCCTCTTCAGTAAGATTCACTTGCTATGAAAAAAATTTCTAAATCAAGACATTCAGATATCCAATATTATTTAGAATGTTGATGTACCTCTTAACTTCTACAATTCAGTTTGACAAGCACTTAAACCTGTTAATATGCTCAGGAAAGACAGATTTTGAATGCAAAATAAAGCTTTGACTTGCTACTTATTTCTCCTGTTAGGATATTGAGGGTTATATGCTAACTTCTTTTCCCTACCTTTGATAAGGGAGAATTTATTAGAATACTTTAACTTGTTTTTCCCCCACTAAAATCAAAGATGGCCTTTTTTCAGTACCATATGTAGTAGCTGTAACCCTATATGGATATAGTTGAATACGTAATGCCTTTCCTTTTTTGTGCATAACAGAAAAATCCCTGAATTCCATTTTTTAAAGCACCACTGTCTAGTAGAACTTGGTAGAAGCTTATACGACCATGTTTTGTTTTGTTCTTCAAGATAAATCTTGAAACAACAGAATCATTTGCCTTCAAGGAATGACCTTTACCTTTAAAACCTGCTTCACACCTAAAAGTAGGAAATATAAGGTAACTTTAAGTCACAGAACAAATTTGCCTCAGAATTAAAATTTAAGCCTTTTGCTTTAAATAAATAAATAGACCATAGTTGTGTTTGGGTTTTTTTGGTTATTGTTTTTTGCCACTTGTAACAGGTTTTTCAAGTATTAATAACTGGAAAATGAATGTCTAAAAATGATTGACCTCTTTTCTCTCATTCCCTGTCATTGACTTGAAAATATTAATACTTAAAAGTTAGGGACCAGGAAGAAATTTTTATGTTTTTGTTCTTAGAATAAAAACTTTTGTGAAAAAATGAATGTGTAATTGATGAATGAAAGTAAACTCTGTGTATGTTACTTTACAATAGTCTTTTAAACAACTTTATCAAACTGCAGTTTTTACTGGCATTGAAGACTGATAAAAGTAATTTGCCAAGTAATATCCAAAAGTAAAGATAATAAATGGTACCATCATCTAAGAGAAAAAAAGCTTTCTCAGACCCTTTTGAACATCTGAGTACTTTCAACTTACAGATGTATCAAAACTGTTACCAGTACAAAAAAGACCTTATTTTAATTATGTCCTTGATGCAGGGATGGATTTTTTTTTCTTATTTTTAATACTGTGGGTACCAGAGCTTACACCAGCTTTTGTTATTTCAGTCAGAAGCGTCTCTTTGGCCCTGCTCCCATTTGAAACTTGACTTGTTCAAAACTGATTAGCAAGGACGGATGTCTATACCCATAAGGAAGTGTGCTTTTAGATCCTGGTGAAAGAACCAAAAAGAGTGCTGAAAAAAATACTGTTATCTTGACTGGGGAAACAGGTCTTGCCATGACCCCTGGGTATTGTTGACAGAGCTAATATGGATCAGGCATTATTGTCTAATGCAATGTCTTTTTTTCTTTTTAAGAAGGGTGCATTGTATTATAGGAAAATCAATTACAATCATGGGCAGTGTTTTACAAATCACTGCTTCTATCAGTTTTGTATAAATGTAAGATGAATTTTTGACATTGTTCATTTTAACTAGGAAAATTACTTGTGTTGTATATCACAATAACTTAAAGGAGATCCAGCTAACTGTTGAAAGCACTTGTATTATATTGTACATATTTTTATTCTACCTTGGTTCTAGCTGTTTTATATGATTGACATGCTAACTATTTAAGTGATATTTCCCATGACTTTGGAAAATTGTACTATATATAAATAAGAGTTCCAATAAATTAAGATTTTATTTCATTTGGTTTGTTCCTTGAGCCATTTCCTAAGGGTCTCCTGCTGTGTTGTTGTATGCTCCATCTTCTGTAATCTAGCCCCAACCATTTGCTACTTCAGAACGTAGGGATTTAAGATTCAGTAGGTGAAACTTTGGTGCAGCCATGATTTTAAAAGGACCAGTTACTTTTGCAGGCTTTGGCCTTCAGCCCAAGCACAGCAGCAGCCTCACTTTCCCATTGGCCCAGATGGGTTGTAATACCCCAGAGAGTGTGTGGTGTGCCTTAGGGAAGCTAGTGGGCTCTGTGCTAGGACCAGCTTCCCTGCATGGGGCAGAGAAGGGTTAGTGCTGGCATGATCTCTAGGGGCACCCCCATCTTCAGCTGCCAGCACGTGGGACTTTGTGGGTACAATGTCACCCAAACTCTGCTGCCCGTGTGGCTCATGATCCAGAGAGACTAGTGGCCAGTCACCTCCTAAGAGCCTCAAAGTTATAGAGCAGAGCCAGAGCTAGTAGTAGGCAAAGTAAGGGGTCTCTGAGAGTGCCCTGGACTTTCCCACTATAAAGGCACCCATGGGTTATGATACTGCCATGCTTCTAAATGCCACACAAAGAAGGGATAAGTCAAGTTAGGAGGAAATGATACATTTTATTCAAAATAACAGATTTTGTAAAGTATCCAACATTAACTTAGAATCACACATGGCATACAAACCCAAGTATATAAAAACTATAGAAATGCAGAAAGACAGGTGGTCAGAGGTTTGTTGTTCAAGGTTAGGTTAACTAAATAAAATAGAAATTACCACCCAGATTAGTATAATCACTAGTTAAAATTATAGATCAGACATGAGATAGAAACATGGCGTTACTTGAACTGATCGATGCATTGTGAAATAAACAGAACCAGGAGAAAATACATGACATCACTACATTGATTCAAGTGAAAGCCAAAAAATCAGTGGAATTCCATGATAAGTTATCCTGGTATAAGATAACTGATGTCAAACACATCTCCCTCTTTTCCTTAGGGAGATATTTAATGGGAAATATCTGCTGTTGGAGGCATTATATTGTCACATTTGAATAGGTGTATTTATTTGTTAAAAGGAAGGGACTGGTATAAAAAGAAATAAGCAACTTCCCTCCCTCCCAAGTCCCAACATGTAGAAAAACTGTAGTGTGGAGTGTGGTGGAAGGGGTGGTAAAAGAATGTAAAACAGATCTCTAGAAGACAGGAAAAAAGAATGGAACAGGAACAAGAACTCCCAGTTAATAAAAAGATGAGCTGTGCAATAAGATCAGAGCTCTTTTTAAAAAAAATTTATTTAATTTATTTAGTTTTCAGCATTGATTTTCACAAGTTTGAATTCAAATTTTCTCCCCATTTCTACCCTCCCCCCCACTCCAAGATGGCGTATATTCTCGTTGCCCCGTTCCCTAGTCAGCCTTCCCTTCTGTCACCCCACTCCCCATCCCCTTTTCCCTTCCTTTCTTGTAGGGCAAGATAAATTTCTATGCTCCATTGCCTGTGTATCTTATTTCCTAGTTGCATGCAAAAACTTTTTTTTTGAACATCTGTTTTTAAAACTTTGAGTTCCAAATTCTCCCCTCTTCCTTCCCCACCCACCCTCTCTAAGAAGGCAATCAATTCAACATAGGCCACATGCGTATCATTATGTAAAACTTCCACAATGCTCATGTTGTGAAAGACTAACTGTATTTTGCTCCTTCCTAACCTATCCCCCTTTATTGAATTTTCTCCCTTGACTCTGTCCCTTTTTAAAAAGTGTTTGCTTTTGATTACCTCCTCCCCCTATCTGCCCTCCCTTCTATCATCCCCCCCCCTTTTTATCTTCTTCCTCCTTCTTTCCTGTGGGTAAGATATCCAATTGAGTGTGTATGTTATTCACACAAGATTCACTCATTCCCCCTCACCTGCCCCCTCTTTCCTTCCTACAGAATTGCTTTTTCTTGCCACTTTTATGTGAGATAATTTACCCCATTCAATCTCTCCCTTTCTCCCTCTCAATATATTCCTCTCATCCTTTGATTTTAATTTTTTATATATATATTCCCTTTAGCTATCCTAATACTAAGGTCTCATGAATCATATACAC
>CM053626.1:60359637-60381218 GCA_028646595.1 Phalanger gymnotis | reverse complement strand
TTTTCATTCCTTTGGTTCTGTTTTATAATACCTTGATTTCTCATGAAGTCACTAGCTTCCACTTGCTCCAATCTGAGTATTTTCTTCAGTGTTCTTTTGGACCTCTTTTTCCATTTGGCTAATTCTCCCTTCAAATGAGCTAACATTTGCAAAGTACTTGGCATATAGTAGGTGCTATATAAAAGCTCATTCCCTTACCCCCTTCCTTTCCTCCTGTTCAGATCCCTGCTGAGGTACTTTGTTCAGCCATGTGTCCCGATTAGGGCAATCAAGGGGTGCCAGAATTGAGGACTATGTCATGAGTGACTATGTAAGGAATATACATTATTAGCCTGGAGAGAAGACTTGATATGTGTGCATGTGTGTATGGAAGTGGTGGTAGGTCTTGGTGAGGGGAACAAGACTGAGAAGTACCAAAGGGTGGAAGAGGCAGAAAGTGAGATTTAAGATTGATACATGAGCAAAAACAAAACTTCTCACAGTGAGAGTAAGAAATTTTAAAACATAGAATGGGCTACTTGGGGAGGGAGTAGGTTTACCTTCAATGGCATTTCTCAGAGATTGAATGACCATTTCACTCATTGCCATCATCATCATCAACCATCACTAATATTTACACAGGGCTTGAAAGTTGTCAAATCTTCATGCAAAGTGCTTTGCATGTGTTATCTCATTTGATCTTTACAACCCCATGAGGTAGGTGCTATTATTATCCATGTTTTACAGAGAGAAAACAGGCTATGAAGGGGTTAAGTGACTTGGCCAGGGTCACACACCTAATAAATGTCTAAGGCTAGATTTGAACTCAGTGGCTAATCTCAACCCATTTGAGGTTTAGTTTCCTCATCTCTAAATTTAGGATGTTAAAATTTGAACTGCCTACCTCACTAGATTGTTGTAGGGAAAGCACTTTGTAATATTTAAAGCACTATGTCAATGTGAACCTTTATTAACGTGGCACTGTTATTGCCTCCCAAGGTTCCTGCCCACGTCATTTCTGCATTGAGCTCACCAATGGGAAATGTTGAATTAGAGGACCTTGAACGTCCCCCTCGGCTCCCTCAGCTTTACCTTATATACCAACTGAGATTTATTATGACCTATATACTATGCACATCATAACTTTATGAATCCAATGCTTAACTTTCTCAAAATTGCTTATATATTCACCATGTGATGAAAAAAAACTATTTAAAGGTATGCAAAACAAAGGCAACTGAAAAAACCTATTAATGGAGTATAACTCCATAATTCCAACTGTGTCTGAAAACATCTCCTCAGCATATACAGTAATGGCATTGCCTTTCCTATTTTCGTTGGTCAAATAAGCCTATAAAGAACTTGAATCTTTGCTATTAAATAAAAAACACATAGATGGTAAATGTACAAAGGAAGTGAATAATTCAAAGGAAGAGCTTTTAGCGTGTTATCACCATCCTCTGAGAACAATATTGACTATAGTTCATTTTGGCGCATGGTTCATATGCCATTAATTCAGAATTACTGATAGCTTGGTAAAGGTTTACCCATCACATGAAGAGTTTGTTAAGCAAATTGAGTGTAAACAAGGTTTCTGGAAAAATGGTGACTGTTTTGGAGATGCAGATGTTTGGAAATATATGCAAATATCTTAGAATCTCTTTATGTACATAATCTCTTTTACATACATAATCACAGAGCCTAAAAGTTAGAAGAGGCCTGAGACCTAGTTTAGCTTGTATTTAATATAACTGATGACTCCTAGGTAGTAGAATAGATGGAGTTCTGGGTCTGAAGCCAGAAAGACCTGAGTTCTTGTTGTGACTCAGCCGTTTGGAAGATGAGTCAGAGAGGGCAATGACTGGAAGCAGTGGGACCAATTTGAAGACTATTAAAGTAGTCTTGAGTGACAGGCACCTAAAGTCTGAATTAATGTGGTGACCTTGTTAGTAAAAAGAGAAGGAAGAACGAAAAGTTTCGTGAGGATAGAATGAACAAGACTGGGCGACTGATTGGATATGGTGGGTAGAGGAAGAGTCATGGTGTTCAACACTTACGTTGCCTGGCTCATACTAAATACTTAAATGCTTGACTTGATTAGGAGGGAAGAGAATGAATTCTGCTTTGGACAAATTAAATTTGAGATTCCTAGAGGACATCAAGTTTGAAATGTCCATGAGGCAGTTAGGGATGCAGAGATGGACTTCAAGAGATTAGGATTGGGTGTGTAAGTTTTGGGAATTATCTGTTTTATTTCTATCGAGATGACATCATTCTTTTAGTCAATATATTTCACAAATGTCACCCTTGACTCCTCATCACTCACTTTGCACAGCCAATCAGTTGTCTTTTCTATTTTCATAACATCAAGGTCCAGTGCTCTATCCACCGAGCCATCTAGCTGTTTCTGCTTTGCTTGATAGCATCGGGATTCGAAAAAATAGATCCAAATAGGCTAGAATGGTAAGTGGAAACATAATGAGATGTCATTCAATTACGATAAATGTAAAGTCATATAACTGAGCTAAAAATATCCACTGCACAAAGATAGGATGGAGGAGACAGAGCTAGAAGACAATTCATGTGAAGAGGTCTTGGTAATTTTGGTGGAAAGAGAAGAAACAAGCATTTACGTAACACCTACCATGTGCCCGGCACCATGCTATGTGCTTTACAAATATCATCTCGTTTGATCCTCACGACAACCATGGGAAATGGTTGAGGAAACTGAGACAGACAGAAGTTAAGTGACTTGCCCAGGGTCATCCAGCTAATAAATGTCTGAGGCCTAATTTGAACTGAGGTCTTCCTGACTCGGGGCCTAATGCTCTATCCACTGCACCACCTAGGTCAATTTTAATCTTCAGTAGGCTATGTCAGCCAAGAAAGGCTACGTAATGGAAATACAGGCCCATATCCACAAATATGATAGTCCTATAGAGGTCATTGTTTCTAATGCTAAACACCACATTTCAGGAAGGAGATTTGATGAGAAAATGAGGGGACTTGAAACCATGTCATATTATGTATAACTGAAGAAACTGGGTATGTTTAGTCCAGGGAAGAGAAAACTATAGCAGCAAGCACCCTAGCATACCCAGGATGGCCTGCTAGCATAGGCTCTTTAATCTGCTTTTAAGGGAAGGCAACTTTAGAGGAGTCAACAATCTTTAATTACATTCAGTAGTCCAGGGGAAAAGTCAGCCCCCTGGACGTCAGAGAAAATGCAAGCAAAGAAAGTATAAGCAGAGAAATTAGCATAAAGACCAACAGACGGCTAACTGCCTGAACCAAAGCAATATTGCTATAAACTTTACATACACCACTGGATTGAGAGAGCCTTTACATCTGAGCAGTCGGGGGTCTGAACATATGTCTACTCAGAGTCTCGACCAAGGAGTCAAAAAGTCCTTCTCATAAGGTAACCTCCAAAGCGAAATCTCACCTCAGTGTATATGTATATGTATATGTATATGTATATGTATATGTATATGTATATGTATATGTATATGTATATGTATATGTATATGTATATGTATATGTATACGTATATGTATGTCTATGTGTATGTATGTCTATGTGTATGTGTACATGTATGAGTATGGGTATGTGTATATGAATATATATGTGCATATATATGTATATATATATGTTGTATATGTATATGTGTATACACACACACATACACACTTTTGGCTAATAGGCTCAGAGCCAGGAGGCATCACAAACCTCTTGACTCAGTGCCTAATTAGCTTAGTACCAACAGGTGTGAAAGCCTTCCTGCAAGCAAGCCTCCCCCTAAGCAAGCTCCTCCTTAGGCAAATCCCTCCCCCAATGGGTTCTACGTGACTCAGGATGTATCACAGCTGGGCTGGAGCTTAAAGCGCTGAGACATCCTTGATTTGAACACATGTGATCGCATAGGCCTGTTAATGGACAGTGAAGATCTTCCTATTTCATCAACATTACAAAGACTTAGGCGAGATACAATGACTACCTTGGAGCATTTGAAAGGCTGTCCTGCTGAAGGAGAGACTGAACTCAGGTTCAGCCCCAGGGAGAAGATTAAGAAGGAAGGACTGAATTTGCAGAGAGGAAGATTTTTGCTTGATGTAAGGAACAACTTGCTAACTTGCTAACAGAACTACCCAAAAAGAATGAATGGACTGTATGAGAAAACAGTCAATCCCCTTTCCCAATGGAAGCTTGGGAAGTTATAGGGAGGATTTCTGCCTAGGTACAGCTTGGATTAGATGTCTTTTGAGTGTTCTTCTAGACTTTGGAAGGCCAGAGAGGATAGAAGGAGGAAGGATTGCCTCTTTTTTTCTTGCCAGGTTTTCACATTGATTTACCACCCAATTTTGTCATTTGGCACAATATAGTGTATTATATAAGGTCTCACCAATCAAGACAAAGGGGTCCCCAAGGTAAGAGATCCAGAGATGAAAGAGTTAAGTCCTCCAGGGTATGGCCTCTGGTCTCCTAGTAAGGAGGAAGATGTCCGTGGAATAAAATCAATTAAACTAGGCAGAATCTGAGCATTTAATTTAACTATTCAAATGAACTAGCCAGTTCTAGGAGGGATGTCTTTTATCAGGCTGATGGTTTAAGCCTTTTCCCTTTGTTTAGACTTACCAGAGCTTGCACTTCACTGGCATAGATTTTAGTGGAGAATTCTGAAACCTAAAAACTGATATTGGGCAGGCACTGGTGAAAACCAAACCAAAGAGTGCTTCCTTAAAATTTCTTTAAGATATTTTGTACTTGCTAGCTCTCCAATAAAGCCCTATCTCCAGCTTTATCACAGCATGTGAGACTGATACTTGAATACCAAGTACTTATTCTAAGGACAGTAACTAGGTGATTGCTTGTGAAATACTGAGATATTAAGAGTTGTTTAACTTCTCTTCGTATGTAGATTTCCCAAACAATTTAAAACTTCAGGAGTACAGTGATAAATTCACACAATGAGAATACAAGGACTCTTCTAAACAGACCCAATATAAAGCAAAAATGTGATATTAGATTAAGGCCAAGGTATTTTGGGGATCCCAAGTAAACGACTAGTTGATTTTAACTTGTTAAAGAGAGAAATTTCTAAGGAATTCTCCAAATCTTTTCCATATCCTGACTCTTCACCTTCGCACTGATTGACCCCTATGCCTGCAATAATATGCCTCCTTCCTCACCTCCACCTATGAGCATCCCTGGCTTCTTTCAAGATTCATCTCAAAGCCTCCCTTCTGCAAGAAGCTTTCCTCAGTGTTCCGTCCTCCCTTTTAGCAAGTTCCCCAGATTACCTTCCATTGACTCTCATATATGTACCTAGATATTTTTATATTCTCTCCTCCATTAGAATGTGAGCTGTCTGAAGGCAGAGACCCTATTTTCTCTTCTCTTTGTATCTCAGCACTTAACACAATGTCTGGAATACAGCGAACACTAAATGAATACTTGTCAACTGATGCCAAAAATGTTAACATAGTTTACTGTGTATTTCTTCATAATTTCAGCTATTAATATAAACTCTTTTCCAGACAAGATTCTGGTAACAAATCTTGATCGTGACTTTGCAGTGTGCTCATGACTACTGCTGCCTCCAGAGAAATTAACATTTGGTTTTTTATGATCGGAGCCATCCAGACAGCTTCAACTGACTGAGTGTCCTTTCTTATTGAGCGGAGCTGCAGTTTCTGCAAAAACACAAATAAAACAATTCTAAAATCTTGGGTGGAGTGTTTTTAGTTATAGGAGAGAAGTTACGGATGACTGGAGATGCTCTCTGCTTTAACTCTTGAGGACAGACTTTTTCTCTCAAGCCACTGAGAGGAAAGAACTTGCTTACCTTGAAATGAATGAGCTAAAGGAATGGAGAAATTTTCTTTTGAATTTAACCATTCTGGTTTTTGCTATATACTATGCAAGAAATTCATATATACATACATGTATATATGTATATAGACATACTCATATATATGAACAGACACATATATGTGTGTATATACAGACATACACATATATACACACATATACATATACACACACACACACACACACACACATATATATGTATATACACACATAAAACCACTTCATAAGATTCATTATTTGCATTAATCAGGACCTGGCTGTATTTTAAACCAAGGTTTTTATTTGAATGAGACAGAGAGGAGGGAAAAAAGAGAAAGGAGAAAGGGAATATAGAATTATTTCATGGAGAGACCAGGAAATAAAACCACCCGGGAAACTGAAGCCATCCAAACTTGTAATCTTGCATCAAGAATTGCCACTGTAGGGCAGAATCAGGAGAACATTGTACACAGCCACATTGTGTGATGATCAACTATGATAGACTTAGCTCTTCTCAGCAATGCAATGATCCAAGACAACTCCAAAAGACTCATGATGGAAAATGCTAACCACATCCAGAGAAAGAAGTATAGAGTCTCAATGCAGATTGATGCATACTGTTCTCACTTTTTTTCTTTCTTGTAGTTTTTCAATTTTGTTCTGGTTCTTCTTTCACAACATGACTAATGTGGAAATATGTTTTTTTGGAGGGCAGAGCAATTGGGGTTAAGTGACTTGCCCAAAGTCACACAGCTAGTAAATGTGTCAAGTGTCTGAGGCCGGGTTTGAACTCAGGTCCTCCTGACTCCAGGGCCGGTGGTCTACTCACTGCGCCACCTAGCCACCCCTTATGTAGAAATATGTTTAACACGATTGTATGTGTATAACCTTAAAAAAAAAAAAGAGAATCACCAACTGTAGTAGTGCTGAGTTCCTTTTCTTCTGGGTGAGAAACTTCTCCCTCTGGAGAAAGATTAAGAGGTCATACTCAAACCCAATTTAAAAGCCAAGAATGAGCTCGTTACTTTTGGCTTGAAATACCTGAGAAACCTTTAATAGATTAAGGATTGATTTACCTAATGAATGGAGTAAGGCAGACTTTGAGGGACCTTTCAGAGGGTTCTGAAATTTGGCCTCAGACACTAGCTGTGTGACACAGGGCAAGCCTCTTAACCCTGTTTTCCTCAGTTTCCCCATCTGTAACATGAGCTGGAGAAGGAAATGGCAAACTTCTCCAGCATCTTTGCCAAGAAAACCCCAAATGGGGTCACAAAGAGTCAGACATGAATGAAAACAACTGACCACAATAACAACAAAATGCTTTAGCTAAGGTCACACTTTTAGCAAGCTGTGATGCTGAGAATAGAAATCTGTAGCACAGGAAAATAGAATGCTTTGTTTTTGAGAATTAACCCCCTCCCCCACCAAGCTTCCTACCTCATTTTTATTATTTCCTATTTGCTGCTGCATAAAATACTAGCTACAACTGTACCTGAAGTGCTTTTAGGTGCTTAGAGAAGGGACTTACCATGAATGTATATCCTTTTTTCATGTGTTTTGTCTTTTTTGTGGATAACAGAGGCAAATGAACTGCACTACCTGTCTCACCACAACCATTCCTAGATTTAGTCCTTACAAACTGCATAGTATCAAAGAACTGGCTGGGTTTTACATAACTAAGTAATACTTTTATTCAGCATCTGAACAAAGAGGCTTGAGCCTGCCAATGGCTGAATTAATCCAGTCACTTAAGGACATTTCTCAATGTAGACACTGTAGAGAAAAAGCCAGCCTCACCCCCAAAGGGTTTACAGTGTAGTGGGAGAGAGACTATAAGTACAGTTGACATAACCACAGGTCCATCCAGCTCCGTGGCTGTAAAGAGTTAATCTACAAGTTCTCGGGGTGGGAAGTCACTCCTGAAACCTGATGAGGTTTCATGGGAGGAGATACTTATGAAGATGGAAACACAAGAGGGCAAATTACTTAATATAATTACACCTGAGGTATAATATAGGGCTCTCTAAGGTTACCAAATGCTATCTAATACTTCAGCTCATCTGATCCTCTTAACAACCTGAAGAGGTAGACACTTCAGGTATTTTTATTCGTAGTTTACAGATGAGAAGATTGAAGAAGAAAAGAGAAGCCAAGTGACTTGGCCATGGCCACACAGCTAGATGTTAGAGTTAGGGCTTAAATTGAAGACATTTCTGAGGCCAGGCACAGCATTCTTTTTTTAACCATATCAGAGTGGTAAAGAAGAGTTGATTTCTTTTTATGGAGATAAATCTGAGAGTATTAGCTAGGGACTTGCTCAAAATAAGCATAATTATATGAGAGGGCCAACTGGTTAAAAAAAAAGGTAGAAATTTTAACTTGATTTGACAAGTACTTAAGAGTCAATGAGATGGTATGACTTCGGAATGATTTTTAAAGATACAGTTCTTGCTGCCAGATGTCATCCTGGATGGAGAGAAAGATAAGGAGAGAGCAAAGATATATTAGTTCAGGGGTGAAGAGGGTGGATTGGGACTGTGAGATGAAGAGCAGATTCAGGGAGTACTAAGGGAAAAGAGCCATGACTTGCTGACAAATGAAGTGAAGAATGAAGGAGAGACAAGCATCAAATTTGAGTACAAAGTGGCCCTGGGCCCTGAGGGGAGATAGTGGCATCACGATGGAGAAAAGGAAAGGATTTGTGTGGGAAGATAGCCTTTTTTTTTTTTGACAGATTTTATTTCAGATGCTAGTGACACATACAAATGGCGATGTCCTGTAGGCTGTCAAAAATATGGGGCTAGACTAGAGAAAATGGGAGATTGGAACTGGGGCAGATTGCTTTGAAGCTATTGAATATAGGCAATGGCCGCTGTCATTTGAGCACATTGCTTTACCTTGAGTGTCAGTGTTGAGAGGAAAAAGCCAGACTGATGAGAACTTAACCTTTACTATTCTGTGAAATAGATGCTTTTGCACATCTAGCACGAAGTGTTATTTGGTGTTTTTAATGAGACTCTTCTGTAAAATGATAGAGTTAGATGGGATGACCTCTAAGATGCCTTCTAGTTCTGATATTCCGAACAACCTGGCTCCACTCTATCTTTTCAGCGTCATTTTACATTTATGCCCTTACTTCGATCTGTAGTCCAGGAGGATTGGAATTCTTGCTGTTCCTCACACATAACATGGCATCTCCTTTCTCCATATATATGCACTGTCTGTGTCAGGGCCTGAAAGGCTCTCCCATCTCCCTTACACTTCTCATAGAATCCTTTACGTCTTTGAGTCTCAGCTGGAGCTCTACCTTCTACACGAAACCTTCCCTGATCCTCACAACTACCCAGGCTCCCCTTCTTACCATTATCTTATATTGATTTTTCATTTATTCTGTGTAATTTTTGTGTATGTACATGTTCTTTCCCCCATATACTGTAAGATCCTTAAGAGCAGAGATTGTTTTATTTTTGTCTTTGGATCCCCAGTGCCTATTATATAGTATTTGCTTAATAAATGCTTACTGATTGGTAGATGTCTGTGAAACAGAAAGCATTTAAGAATCTGAGAGTCATAAAATTAAAAAATATATAAAATACACAGAATATATGCAGCATACATGTATATACACATGTACATATGGATACATGTAATATATCTATGCACATATTCAATTCACAATACACATATATACGTAAAATCATGTTGAGTATAACTTTGGTGTTAGGTTTATTTAATTGTATGCTAGCTTTTTGGAAATTGGTAATCTATGTATGATGTGTATATATATGTATACATATACATACATATGTACACACATATGTGCATATGTACACACATATATGTATATATACTTTTCTTATATTTAATGCATTTTATTCAAAGTTTTATTTGTTGCATTTGATTAACAAAGGCAGTGATTTAAAAAACAATAAAAATAAATAGGCATCAATTGCTTCAAGAAATAGTACCACTGTTGTGCCTTAAGGAGGTGCAACATACATACATGCACACATACTAAGAATATTTGAGTGACCAAAATATTCCTTCCATGGCTATGACAAAATAACAGAAAACTTGCTGTATTTTCTGAGCTAGCATTTATGGAAACTGACAAGCTATGGAACACATGATTAAAGGATCATAGATTCCGAGCCTTAGGGACCTTAGAGATCATCGTCCTCATCTTATGGATAAGGAAGCTGACCACAGGTCAGGTGCGGTGATTTGCCAAGGTCACACAGTGATAAAACCAGGGTTTCTAACCCAGGCCTTCTGCTTCCAAAAAACCAATGATTCTCTTTCCACTGTTCCGCATGTTCCAGGAATGATGGGAAAACTCATTTCAGCCTGGCTTGTATGCATACAGTTGAGTACTTCTCTTGAGGGGAAATGAATTAATCTTGCAATAAATAGCCTCTATCAGTGCAAATATACATATTTTATGGAGGGATACAATAAGGAGAGCGAAAGGAAGGAATGGGAGTTCAGATTAATTCCAGCAGGTGGTGCTGTTAAACTGAATACTATGGGCAAATAGACTGAACAGTTGGTATGCTGAAAGGGAAAAGTAAAACCCCAACCCAAACCACAACTAAATAGACAGTTGCCTTTGCTTTTTAAACCTTGTTTCTTTAACTATCCTCCCCCTTGGCCTTTTCCTATGAAACTTTGACTAAATAGAAGATCGTTTCTTAATTGAGTTGCAAATAATCCAGAAAGCTCACTTAGTGTGACTTTTTGAAGAACTCTTCCATTCAGGTTGGTATATAATAAAAGATTCTTGCTTCCTTTTCCCCAAACTGTATCGGACCAATCTGCAGAAAAGTTGAGCTTAGAAATCCCGTTAGGGCACAATAGTGAGACGATTTCTTGAAGTTATTAGTGCCTATTCAATATTATTATTTTTAAAATTATGGACTTGGCTAATCAAGTGAAACAACTAAAACTGTGAAGAAAGTGCATTAAATATAAGCAGAAGTAGTGACATGTTAACAAGCTAATGTAAAAGTGCTGGCTTCTATCTTTTCTCAAAGGTTGCCTGGGTAGGTTTTTACTGAGTCAGATGGTGTATCTTGTGTTTGTTTCTCTGAATTATACACACACAGACACATACTTACACACATATGTACATACCCATACACACATTGTATATATATATATATGCATGTATGTATTTATGTGTAAAAATGTGGGCAAAATCCATGGTTTGGATTAGGTTGAGGTAGCAGCTGGCACCAACATGAGACAAATGAACAGCCAAGACTTCTCAGAGTAATCGGCTCCCCAGAGTCTTTAGCATTCCTGCCCCACCTCCACCCCCAATCTCTGCAGAATAATTGTAGTGAGTCTAGCCACAGCTCCATCAGTAGAACATCTGCTACAGGAGAGACATTAGCTCTGACTGAATAAAAAAAAATGTGTCCTATAATTGCTTTCTTCCTGTTTAAAGAAATGTGAACCCTAGAGAAAAATCTGGCCCTGAAGATGCAAGATCTTTTGGTTTCTACTAGCCAGGGTTGGCAATATGGAAACATGTCTGGAGTTTGGTGGGAGGACAGCTGATTTCTTTGACTCTCTACATTTCTATGGACCTCTAGAGGAGTCTCTTCAAACAGAAGTACAGCAGAGGAGTGAGTCTATGTAAATTGGAAGGATTGGTGAGAGGATAGAAGGTGGCTACCTGACTTATTATAATAAAAAAAATGGCCCATCTTTATAGTGGAGCTTTGCAACTTACAGGGCAGTTTAGCTACATTATCCCTTTAAGGAAAACAATTTCAAATTCAGGAGGAGAAAGGCTCAAGGCTTTTAGGAGCCCTAAAGTCACATGTTAAGGATTTGGACTGGCTTTCCTGATCTTTTTACCAGAGAAGCAATTCCAGTGCTTGGATCAAACTTGACAAAATGGAACCCTAGAGGCCTCAGACCTTGGGCCAAAGAGGCTCATGGGGAAGAAGGGAGAGAGGCTCCAGCTCCTGTAGATAGAACCCTTGGGACAGCCCAAGGCTGCTTGGAGTGGGGAAGTCTCCTACTTGGGGAAGTAGCAGAGTGGCATCAAAGTGGGGAAGCTCAACTGGGAAGAGCCATTAGTGGAAGTGAAAATACCATTTGATAGCTTCCTATTTGAAACTATGTATTCTTCCTAATTAGATGTGAGGCTCAGTTGTTTCCACCTGCTGAAATAGTCCATGTGGAGTCAGCACCATGTAAATTGGACTACTTTAGACACAATTAATCAATAAATATTTATTAAACACTTACTAAATAGTAAGTAAGCCAGATACTGTGCTAAGGGGGATAAGGGCATAAGTGAAACAATCCTTACTTATAGGGAGCTTACGTTCTAATGCATTCTAATGGGGGGAAGTAACATAATCACACACATAAATTTATATTTACATAAACTATACAGAATAAATACAAATGGTTTGGAAGGGAGGGCACCAGCAGTTGGAGGATTAGGAAAAGCTTCATACAAAAGGTGGTGCCTGAGCTATGTCTTAAAGGAAGAGAAGGATTCTGGGAGGTGGAGGAAGGAGTATATCCAAACATGGGGGAAAGCCAATGAAAGTCTAGGAGATAGAATGTGAGGAACAGAGGAAGGGTCAGTTTGGCTGGGTTGAGGAATTCAGAAGAAGGATTAATTTCCAAGAAGTGTGTGTTAGACAGATAACACACAAGAGGCACTGGAGGTTTCAGACTCCAGCCTTGAACAGATTCATTCTTGATCTAGTCAGACAGGTAAACAGCTTCAAAGGGGTTAATAATAAGCTTTATCTTAGTCTAGTCTTTTCTTTTAGTGTAGGTAGCAGAAGCACCACAAACCCCTACAGTATTACTTAATCACCCTTCTCACAGGGGCCGGCGAGAGGAGGGACAACTACCCCTACATCTCAATGGGGTAAATCGAGACAAGCACAAATTGTGCATTCAACCCAAAATCCCCTCAAGCCTCAATGGGCACCAGTTGAGGCAAAGAAAATTCCCCCCTTCCAAGCCTTGATGGGGGCTGATCAAGGCATACATAGTATCCCAGCTTGTGCATTCAACCATAAAGGTTCCCCAACTCACTAACCAATGCCCACCTGTTTTATAGGGCATCAGACATAGAAGGCCAGCAATAGCTTTACAAAGTTTACATCACCTCATCCCTGTATCTCACTGCACAGTCGCAGTGGATGTTTCCAATTCAAGCACAAATGTTTATATTATTTATCATTATAAAATGCTGTACAAGCATGGTGGAGATGTTTTGAACCATGAGCCTGGGAAGTCATATCTAATACCTGGGAAACAGAGGTGGTTATGGCCAGGGATCTTGGGAAACTGAACTCTAAGAAATAATAACAAAAATCCACTTCACACATACTAAAATCCACCTTACATACACTAAAATTCACCTTACGGACAGTGTGGCAAAATAGTTTGGAACCAAGTTGTGCAGGGCTTTGGAAGCTGAACAGAGGAGTTTATATGGAAATTTAGAGGTAACCTAGAGGAGTTGCTAGAGTTGAGTAGGAGGTGACATGGTCAGATCTGCTTTTAAGGAAAAGCACTTTGGCAAAGGATGGAGGATGAACTGAAGTGGGAAGAGGCTTGAACCAGGGAGACCAATTAGGAGGCTGTTGTAATAAGCTAGGCAAGAAGTGATAAGGCCTTGAACTAGCTATATGAGGAGACAGAAGGGGTAAAAGGAGAAAAATAATGAGGTAGAGATGGCAAGAGTTGACAAGTGATTGGACATGTTGGGTGAGAGGGAGTGAATAGTGGAGTCAATGAAGCCAAGGTTATGAACCTGGGAGGATGAAAGAATGGTGGTATCTTTGACAGAACTAAAGAAGTGTACCATAGGGCTGAGTTTTGGGGAAAGGTAACTATTTCTCTTTTGGACGTTTTGAGTTTTGAGATGACTTTGAGACATCAGCTTTGAAATGTTCAACAGGCAGTTGGTGATCTGGAGCTGATGTTCAAGGGAGAGACTTGGGTTGCATGTTATTGTTGTTGTTTATCTTTCATTTCGAAGAGGACCAATGATATCATGGGGCAATGTCTTGACGCCAGTGTGAATTGGGTTTAAGTGAGGCGGAATTGCTCAAAGTTGTCAGCTTCATTTTCTCTCTTCCAGATTTAGCAAGACAAAAGTCAAGATGACTGGCAATGACCTTGGATGTGGTGGATGACTTTAGCATCTTCAGTGTCTGACTCCATAGCGCCCACTTCAGCCTCTTTCGTGGCCATTGAAACACATTGTTCTCATTCCCCCGTTCTGCTGGGGGAAGTCTTCACATGTTTATCACTTCTTGCCTAGCTTATTACAACAATACAGCTTTTTCTAGGGGTTTGGCCAAGAAAGGGAGGAGAGATAGAGTATGGCAGCTGGAGAGATTGATACTGTAAGGAAATCTGTATACTGAGAACTAACGATATGATCACTGTATTCACAGTTGTTCCTTCAACTAAGTGAAGTTTTAAAATGCACATCTTCCCTTTGACACAAGAAAATCTGTATTCACTGAAACTGTGTGGTTTGGAGAGTCCATGTTAAGTACAGTCTCCTCTTTCCTTTATGTCTCCTCAAGGTCGTGAGAATAAGAGGGAAGGGAAGGCACATTAGGTCATCATTAGTTTGTTTTTGAAAGTCGAACTATAGAAGTTAGTGCTAAAAATGTAGGATTGTGCATGGCAGCACCATGAGAAGAAATGCTTCTAGAGGAGCCAGATGGAGAAAAGGGCTTCCTTTGAGGTATACCCCCTAAAGAAAGTCCTGAGAGTACCTAGTAGCTATTGTTTGGTAAGGTGATTTTACTCAAAGAGGCAGAATAGTATAGTGGATAGAAAGCTGGCCTTGAAGCTGTGTGGGATGAAAGACCCTCACCAATTAAAAAGTTAATTTATAATAAGGAGCCATTTCATGGTGGGAACAGAAATAAATTTTATTCAATTCTCGCGAGAATAGAGCATCCTTTGCCAGCACAGAACTGAACCAGCAAAGGAGGCAAAATACAAGGGGCAAAGCACCAATGATTATACCTAACTCAAGAGAATTCTCGCCCCCCTCTGACCCTTCTCACTATTAGCTGGGAGGCAGGCTTACAATGTGAGCATGAAAAACTAGACAAAGAACTGGGAAATCAAGGCACAAAATCTCCAATTCCCATTCCCTTAGTTAATGATTACAACTGAGGTGACATCTATAAATCTAAAGAAGGAGAATAGTATAAGAGGAGGGGGAGACCCTCTCCATTCTTCTACAGTACTTTTACAGTAAAGTAAAGCAGGTCACAGTGACCCTATTCTTACTGAGCAAATCTTTAAACCAGAACCATAGGAAAGAACAAAAGGTTTCAGGGTAAACTTTCCCAGAGGCTGAGCCATCAGACTCTCATAGCCTTAGAATTTTCCACTTCCCTATTTCCCTATTTCTTGACTTTTAAACATTTCTTAGTATGGATATAGATATATGTTAATACATATCTTCCCTGTGAAGTCTTCACATTTTATTTACCTGACTCAAAGCTATCAAGATCGCAGGCCAGGTCCCTGCCTCTGACACCTACCTGGGCAAGACACTAATCTTCTCTGGGTTTTAGGCTATTCTGTAAGATTATATGTAGCAGAGAAGGTGCCAATCTGCATTGGTAGAGAGAGTTTCCTCACCTGGAGTTCTTGATATCAATGAAACCACAGATACCGTCCCTTCTGTATTATTTTCTTTTATTTAGTTTAAACACTTTTCTTTCTGAAACAGAGCAAAGGGATAGAATACTTTCCTGAAACATTCAGGTCTAATGAAATCTACAGAAAAGAAGCTGCGGGTAGGGGGCAGGGAAACAGTTTCCCATTTGCTTAGTGTCAAGCATGTGAATAAACATATAAGCTTTACGTCAAGGCCTTTTTCACTTATATATTTAAATTTTAAGGAAACGCCATCCATGTAATTTCAGCAACATTGATTTTTCTGATTTAATTCTGACCATTATGTTGCCTGGTCGCCATTTAATTTGTTTTTCAGATGAACATCTTGCTCTGTTCCTCTTCCTTGGCACACATTGCTAATAGAATGCATCTAGCTCCTAATGCTGAACCCCATGGGAGGCAGCAAAGGAATATCAGCTCTGGATGATGAAATCCAATCAAAATACCAATTTTATTTTATTACATTGTGATGAAAAAAACATCTATTCCCTCTCAAAAAAACATTCCATTAAACAGAGTTGCATGGGAGGGACAGCAGGAAGGTCAGTGTCACTGGATTGCAGAGTGCATGGAGGTCAGCAAGGTGTAAAAAATCTGGCTGGGAAGATAAGAAGGGGCTAGGTTTAAGGGTTTTAAAACCAAATGGAATTTTATATTTGATCTGGGAGGTGAAAGGGAACCACTGGAATTTATTAAGTAGATGGGTAACATGATTAAACCTATACTTCAGGAAAGTCACTTTGGCAGCTGAGTTCAGGATGGATTGGAGTAGGGAGAGACTTGAGGCAGGAAGACCAATCAGAAGGCTCCATGGCAGGAGATGATGAGGGCTTGCCCCAGGGTGCTGGTTGTGAGAATGGAGATAAGAAGGCTTATGTGAGATAGTGAAGGTAGCAGTGGCAAGAACTGGTCATTCTATTCAAAGACTAGCCTAAGCTTTGGAAATAAAAATTGTAAAGCATTTAATTGAAACATGCTAATCCAGAGGAAAGCCATGCCATAAACTCCTTAACCTCTTATAAAACAATGGAAGACCATGCCTTCCCAGACTTTCATGTTACTAGGCAAAAGGGACAAAGGCCCAAGCTAGAAAGGGGAATCTCATGTTCTGAGGACCCTGGAACAGGGATTTTTGGTCTTTTTTGTATCATGGATCTTTTTAGTCTGATGAAACATATGGATCCCTTCTCAGAATAATATTTTTGAAACACATAAAATAAAATACATAGAATTGTAAAGAAAACCAAAGGCTAGTGGTTATCTCCAATTTGCTTATCTTGATTTTCTCTAATTTATTTTGTATATAGCTGTTTGCATATTGTCCTCTTTCCCTTTCCCTGAGACCCTGAATTCCTTGAGAACATGAATTGCTTTTTCCTTTTTTTTTTTTTTAATTTAAATCTCCAATACTCAGCAAGGCAACTGGAACATAGGAGGGTCACACAGCTAGTAAGGCAGGATTTGAACTCAGAAAGATGAGTCTTCTTGGCTCAGGTCTGGTACTCTATCTGCTGCACCTAGCTGCCCATAGTGGCACATAATAGGCACTTAATAAAAGTTTATTGATGATGATGATGATGTATATTTGTGTGTGCCATATTAATGGCAGCATAGTGGAAAGAAGAAACTAGGGGCAAATCGGAAAATCAGAATTTGAGTCCAGGCTCTGTCAAAGACTATTGTGTGACTTTATCACTTCACCCCTTTCAGGTTCCGTTTTCTCATCAGCAAAATGGATGTAAATGATCCTTGCATTCTCATAGAGTTGCTGTGAAGAAAGTAGTTTGTAGGCATAAAAATAGTCTATGAGTGTAATGCATAGGTGTGCATCTGCACATGCAGGGCTGTGTGTATCTTTCATCTGGTTTTGAAGGGAGAAGAATGAGACAATGATGGGAAGACAGGTCTGACATCTCAAATGCTTTGCTCTGCGTGGATGGGAATAGAAAGATGAGACTGAGAAACATCGCTTTTGCTATGTAATCTCTTTAGGTAGGATTGCCTACTGGAAAAAAAAAGAATGTGGTATATGTATAAATAGTTTTAAAGAGTTAATGCTAAGGAAGAAAATTAAATTTTCAGAAAAAAACTCTAAATAAATAAGCTAGAGTTAAAAAAAACACCAGGAAAGCACTGAATGTAAGAATATGATATGTGTGAAGTGAAAAGAAATAATAACATCTACGTACGGATTTATACTGCAGTAGCCATTCAAAAATGTGGATTTCTTGTGTTGGTAAGTAGGTCTTTGATTATCTCACACTCAAATATTACATGAAAACATGTGGCTTATGTTGAATCCTCATCTCCCACCTACCCCCCACCAATTTTCTTGTTTAAGTATCATCTGATGGTTCATTGCCCTCTCTTCCCTTTTGAAAATAAATCTTATTGATGGCTTTTGCTTTTTACATTATGATCCGTCTTAGAAACATAACTCACCTTTACTAGATCAAATCTTCCCATGTAATTTGGAAAACAATTATGCAAAAACACCTGATACAGTTATCCTAACTGACAATTTATGTGATACTCTGCTCTGGTGTAGTCTTCTGACTCTGCCATGAGCTGGGGTGGGGGGGGGGGGGGGCGGGGCGGGGATAGTCTTAATTATCTATTATCCAGGATCATCATTGGCTTTCAGATACTCAGAGTTTGGCTTCCTCTTAGTGATCTTTTCCTTTACATTGTTGCAGTCATTGTGTATATTCTTCTTCTGTTCCTGCTTTATTTTACTTATGCATCAGTTTATACAAATCTTCCTACATTTCTTTGAATTCCTTATAGTTGCCATTTCTTCATATACTTATAACACTAATATTCCAGTTTCTTTAGCCATTCCCCAATGGGTGGGCACTCATTTTGTTTCCAGTTGTTTGCTACCACAAGGAATTTCAATTCTCTTATCTTTCTGTACTCAAAGAATCACAACACTCCAGAATCTCAGTGTTGGAAGAGATCTCAGAGATCATAGAGTCTAATCTGTTCCTGACTTAGGATCCCCTTTCCAATATTCCCTGCCAAGTGGTCATTCAGCTTTCATTTGAAAATCTACAATAAGGAAGGAATGATTGCCTCCTAAAACAGCCAGGTCAACTTTCTTTGAGCTGTAATTATGAGGAAGATGAAGTCCTGCACAGCTCCTGCCTGCAGATGACCTCATGTTGGCCTTTCTGTCAGTCAAGTAACTGTTTTCTTCACTCTGACTTCAGTTTCATTGTTCTCCTGGAAGAGAAATCAAGGTAGTTCTAGGACCTGTTTTCCAGTCTTCCTGTTATGAAGGAGAAGGAATTTTTCCTTGAAAAAAAATGGAGGTGAGATTATGAAGCTTTCAAAGAAAGAAAGAAAGAAAATCCAGAAGCAGACAGGAATGTTGGCGTCTGTCACAAAGGTGGCAGGTAGAACAATGCCATAAGGGAGAAAAGAAAAAAAAAAAGGTCCTCTGAACCCTTGGACCTAAGTGATAGATACAAAGCTCTTCTAGCAGTCTCTCCAGAGCTTTGCATGAAATGAGTATTTCATAAGAACTTTTTCAATCATTGCTCATCCCCAAACAATTAAATATAACTGCCTAAAAGTGATTGTGACTTAAACAACATGTCTCTGTTTTTGTACAGCCCTCATCACCTCCCCCTTGGGTTGCCATTTATAATTTTCTTCTTATTGTTCTTCATGCCTTAAGTTGCCCCCCACTCTAGTCCATTGGTCACTCAGCTAGCAAAGTGATCTTTCTAAAGCATAGGTCTAACCATGTCACACCCCTGCCCCACCCTCCACCCATTCAATAAACTCCAGTGACTACCTATTTCCTGTAGAATCAAATAAAAACCCTTTCTTTGGCTTTTCAAGTTCCCCAAACATGGTCCCTTCCTGCCTTTCTAATCTTGTTATACTCCCCTCCACATACTCTACCATCCCACTGGCTTCTTTGTTGAGACCACACAAATACCCTCGATCTGCCGATCTGCCCACTCTACGCATTTTCACGGGCTATCTTTCATTCTTGGAATGCTTTCTTTCCTTGTTTCACCTCCTGGCTTTCTTCAAGTATCAGCTAAAATCCTACCATGTACAAGAAGCCTTTTCTGGTCCCTCTTAATGGTAGTAGTGCCTTTCCTCCGAGATGATCTCTTATCCTGTATGTATCTTTTTTTTTTATACGTAGTCATTTCTGTGAGGTTCCCCCCCATTAGATTGTATATTCTTTGAAGGCAAAGGACTGTTTTTGCTTTTCTTTATATTCTTAATGCTTAGCTGTTCCTGGCACACAGTAGGCACTTAGTAAATGCTTGTTCACATTACTGGACTTGAATAATAGTAACTAGAATTTATATACTGATTTAAGATTTGCAAGGCTCTTTGACTTGTATTATCTCACTCAAACCCTGTGAGATAGTTGTTACTATTATCCCCATTTTGGCGATCAGGAAACTGACTCTTAGAGAAGGTAAGTAACTTGCCCAGGGTCATACAGCTAGAGTATCTAAGGTGGGATTTGTACTCCAGTGTTCTTGACTTCTGGTCTGGCACTGCATCCACTGTGTCAACTAATTGCCTTACTATTTGTTAATAGAAAGGTAGATTTTTGCTTTAACATTAAGAATTTGGTTCCTTGAATTTGGTCTGAGTTTCCTTATTTGTCTTCTTTTACATTGTTGTAGTTATTGTATAGGTTGCTCTTTGTTGTCTTGACTTTCAGTGATCAATTACTGTTTCGTGGTAGACAATGGCCAAATTTACAATTCTGGCACCGCCTGTCCCGTGAACTGGCATCTCCACTTTTGTGCTGGATGGCTCGGTGGAGTGGAGTCAAATTAGACAGGACTCCAACTAAATCCAGCCTCTTCCCCATAACACCCTTTCCCTCTTACTCCCTCGCCAAATAAAACCCAAAATAACGCACACCTTATCTCTGGTGAGGAAATCACCATTTTTCTCATTAGCAAGGACCAAAACCCTGGGAGAATATTTCCCTCTCCCTCCCATATTCAATCAGTCACCAGATTTTCGCCAATTCTACTTTTCGCATCTGTTACCTTCTTATCTCTCGTGACTCCAATTCATGCCCTTCAGGTCACATCTTGTCTAGGCTATTGTAAGAACCATCTAACTGGCTTACTTGCCTTTGGTTTTTCCCCTCTCCAATTTATCTTTCATCCACAGCTGCCAAAGTATCCTGATAAACAGTTTTGATGATGTCAATCTATTTCTGGGGGAAAAAAACACCTTCAGTGTTTTTCTTTGTAAGATAAAATACTAACTCTCCAGCTTAGCATCAAAAGCCTCTGCGAGCTGACTCCCACCCAGTCTTATTTCACATGACTCCTCTTCATGCAGACTACAATGTAGCCAAACTGGATGATGCACTGTTACCCTTTCTCACTGGGATTTTTTTTCCTACATTATTCATAACAGGGCCCACTGTGCCTAGAATACCTTGCACTTTCTATCTGCCCCCACTTCCCTGATAATCTCAGTTTGCTGAAATGTTCTCTTTAAGATTCAGCTCAGATTCTTTCTCTTCCATGAAAAAAGCTATCATTTATACAGCCCTTTAAGATTTGCAAAGTACTTTTCATGCTTTCTCATTTGATCCTACATTAATTCTGAGGGATGGTGCCATTACTATTTCCATGTTATGGGTGAGAAAGCTTTGCTTTAGCAACTTTAAATGACTTCCTTAAGGTCACAGAGCTAGTAGGTATCTCAGATAGGATTTGAACTAAGGTCTTCCTGACTCCAGGTTATTGTTTGTCCTTCATTCTCAGAGGACCAATGACATCACTGCACCACCTAGCTTCCTTGGGAAAGCTTTTTTTTTTTTTCCTGAGCCCCAGCTCCTCTCTTTCCCTGCAAAAGTATTCTCTCCTTCCTCAAGATTTCATAAGTTCATCTAGCTCTTACCTTTGCACCCATTTCTCTGATTTATAGTTGTCTATATACATGCTATATCCTTTCTAACTTAAGGTCCTTGGGGGCTGTTTTGCCATGTTTTGGTCTCTGTATCATGGTGCTAGTGCAGAATTTTGTACTTGTATTTTAGGTTTTTTTTTTTT
>CM053626.1:60342912-60359137 GCA_028646595.1 Phalanger gymnotis | reverse complement strand
GTCCTCTATCAAGCTAGTAAAAAAAATACATTTTTCAGGGTGACACAATATATCAACCCAATTTAAAACAAACAAAAAAGCTTTTATGTCAAACATATTTCCAACCTTTTTAATACTTTGCTCTTTGGAGAGTGCAAAGAAAAGACTCAAGAGATCCACTAGCAAATTTTTAAACAACCCTAAACAATAAACTGCAGGAAAGAGTTGAAGGTTTTTATACCTCCTCAAAGATTATATAGTGTGATGATCAAATTGTTTTTCCAGGATGTAAACATAAAACAACAGCAGCTACATATCAATGGTTTCCAACATTAAAAGGGGGAAACATTACACAACAGAATTTTCTCACAAAACATCATAGAAATTTTTCATAGTCAACGGGTGTTCAAAATGTCCAATAGAAAATGTGCCCCTGTAGCAGGTGATTTAATATGAAAACAATATTAATTCCTTTTCCTGCCAGTCTAACTGCCTGAGTAGGATCTCTGACCACTTTGTAACTGACCAGTACCAGGAGAGCAAACGGCTTAGTAAAGGATGGAACACCTTCAGTCATCTTGATAACTGTGCCAAAACCATCCAATAATCCTACCACTTTCATTGTGTTGAAACAGTTGCAATCCTGTCGCAACTGCAAAGCGTATTGGGAAAGAGTTGGTCACCAATACTTTAATTCAATTAAATCCAATATTTACTGTGTAATATTTCCACTTTACTAGACACTGTGGGGGAATCAAAAGATATAAAACTACATGGACTTCGCCTTCTAAGAGCTTTTCATGTAGATGAAAAAAACAAGACACATGTTAACAATTAGACAACAATTTCAAGGTCATAGAGAAAGCAACATAGAATAATGAATGGAGCCCTGCACTTAGAGTCCAAAGATTTGGATTTGAATGCTCATTCTGCTAATAGCTATCTTTAAGATGTTAGTATATGACATTCTACCCATTATTCCACTGAAAGGATAGTCAAGGTTAGTCAGAGAAGGCTTGGTCAAGTTGAGTGTCCCCCTTGGACTTCATATAACCCTCTTTGTACATCTCTTAAGCACTTATCATCCACGTATTATTATGTACTAGTAGAATGTAAGCTCCTCAAGGGCAGGGACTTTTATTTTCTATTTTTTATTTTTATTTATTTGTTTATTAACAAAATATTTTACCTATTGACAATTGCAGATTACAAAGCAAGTCCCCAAAAGTAGACAACACTGGATCCAAAAACCAAAATTTCTTTCAAAGTGCTCATAAATTAAGTTTCCTGTGTAATAGGGGGAAAAAACAAAGTGAACATGATTCTGAGACCCCAGATAGCACCATGGGGAATTTAAGCAGGATAATTCAAAGTTATTTAAGAGATCTCTTCAAAATGTGATTCTGCTAACTTTTCATTTTAAAAGAAGTAGTTTGGGGATGAAGTTTAATAAATTTAATAGCACAATAACACATTTTCTATCATGAAAATCTTTTTCTCTCTCAAAAAAAGATGTTAAAACTCTCCTCAGTCCTCTATCAAGCTAGTAAAAAAAATACATTTTTCAGGGTGACACAATATATCAACCCAATTAAAAACAAACAAAAAAGCTTTTATGTCGAACAGATTTCCAACCTTAGTTTTTATTTTGAATCCCCTAGCACAGTGCCTGGCACATAGTGGGCACTTGATAAATGCTTACTGGATGCCCATCACTGCCATCCTACTTAATGCCTTATTGTATAGTGCAGGTGGGCCTGGATTCTTGAAGGCACAAACTCTGACAAGTCTCAGTACATCGGATCAGGCCAGGGACACTGTATGTCTCTTGAATTGGGGCCATCCTAACTGAGGTCAGAGAGGCTCATCACCAAGTTGGTCATATTTCTAAGTCATATTAACTCTCAAATGCCACAGGATATGTTACAGAAGGATTGTTGCATATACGTTGATAAAGGGAGTACCCACAATGGTAAAATTAGAGATTCTTGAAGTATTTATTACATTGTCTGTGTGTTGCTTAGTTCTATTCTAGATTCTAAGCTTTATGATGGCAAAAACTGATCTAAAATTGGAGAATCCTCCAAATGCTAGCACAATACCCTGATCATAGTAGGTACTTAACCACCATTTCTCAAATTGAGTTCAACTGGACTGTGAGGAAGTATAAGATTTGAATTGACTAAGAGGAAAAGTAATGGTATTCTTCCTGGTTCTGAGTCAGTAAACCTGGCCATCTGCCCCACACTCTGTTCTTTCGGAAGTAGTATCTGACTTAATTGGACCCTCCTAAGTGATATCTCCCTGCCCATCTCATGCCCAACATTCACATAAGTGATCAAGTGACAAATGAAGTACACTAATTACCATGAGTAAATCAACAAACATTTATCAAACACTATGTGCCATGCCCTGTGTTAAGCACTAGAATTTGGCAAATTTCTAAAACCAATTGGATGCCACTGCCCAAAGAACATCATGAAAAGGTGAAGATTTTGTTATTTTCTAAGGAGATTCTGGTAACCAAAGATTTCCTTAAAAATGCACTAGTTCCAGGTTTCTGGACTATCATTTCATTTTGCATTAATAATAGTTTTCTCTTTCTTGTGAACTTGTTTGTGGTAGAAATTTCATTTTGATGGAGGTCTGTCATCACAGTATCTTTGCCTATTGAATTTAGATACATCTTTTAAAGTTCAAATCAAATGATACCTCTGCCACAGAACCATCCCTGATCACTTTTGTCTAAGAACCTTTCCCCTTAGATATCATATAAAATCTTGCTTTATATCTCTCTGGTGTGTATTATGTCTGTTGACATCTTATTACCTTCCAGACTAAAAGTTCCATGAAGAATGAAATTGTAGCATTTAAATTTCGCCTCTATCCTAGGACCCTACACAGATTTCTATCAATGGTGGGAAACTTAATAAGGCTATATAAGATTATTTTGAGTAACCATTATGGGTACTGACAAATAATATCAAAGAATTTAGGGCTGGAAGGAAATCTGAACCTTCGTTACCCTCCTGCTTGTCAGGACAGCTTTAAACCCTTCAAAAGAGTTAATTTTCTTCCTTTCTCTTAAAGATTTTTGGTAAATAAACACAGAATCTCAGTGTTGGAATGGCCCTCAGAGACCACCTAGTCTAATAATATCTTAATAAGCATATCCTCTGCCACCTACCTATAAAGTAACATTCCAACATTGGCTTGACCTCCAGTAAAGGGAAACTACCTACATCCTGAGGCATCTCATTCCATTTGGGGGTAGTTCTAAAAGTTAGCAAGTTTTTCCTTACATCTCACCTGCAACTTCTACCCATTTCGCCAAGTTCTGCCTTTTTGTGCCAAGTAAAATAAGTGTAATACCTCATTACATGATCACCCTTTAAATATCTGAAGACAAATATCATGTCCCCACCCCCAACTCCTTTCTTCTCCAGGTTAATCATTCCCAGTTTCCTCAAATGTTCCTGATATCACATGATCTCAAGGTCTTTCACTATCTTGGTTGCCCTTTTATGAATGTCCAGTTTATCAATGTCCTTCCTAAGATGCAGTGCCCAGAATGGATTACACTACTCCAGGTGTGATCTGACCAGGGCACAGCACAGTAAGACTATTACTTCACTAGATCAGGGCACTGTGCCTTTCTCAAGGCAACCTAAGATTTCATTAGCATTTTTGGCTACCCTATCTCACTGATGAATCATATTGAATTACAATCAACTAAAATTCTCAGATCTTTTTTCTGTCCAGTCATGTTCCCTTTATTTTGCACTTGAGAAACTGATTTTTGGAACTCAGGTTAAGACTTTGTATTAAACCTTATTAGGTTTCATCTTATTAAATTTAATCCAACATTCTAAATGTTAAGCTGATATTCTGAATCCTCACTCTGTAATCCAGTAAACTAGCCATTCCTCCCAGCTTTGGGTCACCTACAAATCTGCTAAGCATGGCATCCATCTATGCCTTTCTCCGAGACAGTAATAAAAATGTAAAACGGCACAAGGCCACACACAAAATTCTGGCTAGGGCTCTCCACTAGAAATCACCTTCCAAACTGATATCAAACAATGACTCTCCTTTGTTCCCAACTTCCAGAATCTCCTTTTCTTTTCCCATGCCATTTTCTTCTACATGTAGCAGCAAAATAATATATATGTAATATATATATAACATATGTATCACATATTAAATGTATAGTGTAGTTAATATATGCATACATTTCACATTTATATTTCACATGTGTCTACATTCATGTATATATGTATAAATGTGTATATACATATGTGTGTATCCATGTCTATATATGTATACATAACTTGAACTCCTAATGTCTTTGTTTTCTTGAGTTGGATTTCAAAATCATTCACAATACTTTTCTAGATCCCTACTAGATTCCTTTGCACATAACTCTCTTCAGTCATGTGGTATTTTGTTATATATTTGTCTGAATGCAGCAGACTTCTTGATGTTATAAAGCTGACAAATAGCTGCTTCGGTACGTCTCAAATGAAAGTCACTGACCACTACCTGACTCTTCCTCTGACTTCTACTGGACCACATTTCACCTAACACCTTTGGATTTACATGATCACTCTTCGGAAGACCAGCAGCTGCTTCCATGTCAGAGGGTCCAGCTCCCTTCTTTATAAGAACCTCGACTTTACTGTTTTTACAACTCTAAATGCTTTCCCTTGTGTGTTATATTCTTTGACAAAGGTCAGAATTCCCTTCCACCTTTTCATATAACTTTTCTTTTTATTTTTATCTTGACATCCTCCTTTTGTGTTTTAGAGAACATTTCTTTCTCCGTAAGAATCCAGAAAGATTCATCCAGCCCTTTCACTTCTCTTCTAGGAGAGAAATAACCCTCATTTTATGTATATGGCCATGTCAGAAACATAAAGATCATTCACTCTGTGCAGGTCACTTCCAAATTCTCCCTGTTCTCTCCAACAGGTCAATTCCTGTGGTGATAATTAAATTATCAGATTATTAAAATTAAATTATTAATTAAATTAATTAATAATTAATTAATTTGCTGATAATTTAAAAAGATTTATCAGACTCCCTTAGCAAAACATTGTAATGTGTAATGCCCTCGTAATCTGGAAATTTTGCCTAAATGTCTGACACATTCATCTTTATCTTATTCTCGGTGGAATTAGAGTACATTCAAGGTCTCAATTCTAAATAGAATACTTTAATCCCCAGTACGCTCCCTTTTATAACATGAATATTGTCATTTCACCCCAACTAAATGGCACACAGTGACACTGCATGAAAAAAACTGGAACAATAAATCTTCTGGTTGGAAGAGAATATATTTTTAAAATAGAACAAAATGTTCTCTCAACAGAAAAGAGTTCGGTATTGACTTCAACTGTGCAGGGTCACAAATCTCATAGACGGGTACTTGCAATGAAAAGATCACACAAAAGTATTGTCTGGAGATAATCATTGGAATCCAGAAGTCTGGTTTCCCAGAGCTATTATTGAATATTTGGGGTTCAAGAAGTGTCTGGAGTCAGATTTGAATTCAGGTTTTCCTGACTCCAAGTCTGACGTTCTACTTATTGAACCACCTAGCTGTCTAGACTTATATGAACCTTATTTCACCTTATAAGGTGAAATAAATAGCACCAGGGAAAAATACGCACAATGACTATAACCACGTAAGTGGAAAGAACAGCAGCAACAATAAAAATCGCAATAAATTCAGCAAAATTATTAGGATTAAGCATGGTCCCAGAGGACAGATATAGAATGCACCACCTTGCCTTCTTTGCAAAGGTAAGAAACTATGGATATATAACATTCTATATAATATCAGACTTGGCTGATGAGCTGAGTAGTTTTGCTGATTTTTTTCCTGTCTTTCTAGTCTTTGTTATAAAATATGGTTCTCTGGGGAGGGGGCAGGGGAATGACACACTGGAAGATGTAGGCTTTATAAGACAAAGGATACAAATTCACATTTTGACAATCCAAGCAAAAAGAAAGCCCAAATTACATATGTGGTACTGGGAGTAGAAGGGAGGGGGCACAGATGATGAGAAAGATTGCAAAGGTAGACTCAAAAGAACTTGGCCACTGATGGACTATGAGTGATGAAAGTAAGGAAAGGGTCCAAAAATGGCTTTAAATTTTTAGTCTGACTGGCTGAAAGGATCCGGACGAAATCCACAGAGATAAAGAAGTTATAAGGAGAAGTATGTTTGAAGTGGAAGAGGATGAGCAATATTTAAACATGAACAATCAATGTACAAAACCAATTTTTCATCACCTCAGGTATCTGATACTAATTTGCAAGTGGTGAAATCATTAACAGAGATGGAAAGAGATTTGGTCTTGTCTTCAGCCTTCTGGCAAAAGCGCTGGCTTTAGAGTCACAGGTCCTGGTTTGGAAGGATGACTCTGCCACTCACTTATGGTAGGTCACAATAGGTAGTCACTTCCTTCTTTGGGCCTTAGTTTCCCCATTTGTAAATTGGGAATGTCGTACTAAATGATCTTTAATAGTGATCATGATAGTTTGGGTAGCACAATACATAGAGCTCCCAATAGCCACGTACCTCAACATGCAATCATCCCATGGAAAACAAGCTCCCTCAATTAAACTTCTTAAGAGAGCTTAGAAATCCTCCCACAAAAGACTTGCATCAACTGATACTGAGTGAAGTGAGCAGAACCAGAACATTGAACACAATAACATATTGTGCCATGACCAAGTACGATAGACTTAGCTCTTCTCAGCAATACAATGATCCAAGGCAATTCTAAAAGGCTCATGATTAAAAATGTTATCAACATCCAGAGAAAGAACTGTGGCGTCTGAATGCAGATCAAAGCATACTATTTTCAATTTCTTTGTTTTTGCCATGCTTTTTTTGTTGTTTCTTCTTTCACAACATGACTAATGCAAAAATATGGTTAACGTGACTGCACATGCATAACCCAGGTCGAATTGCTTGCCATCTTGGGGAGGGGGGAGAAGAGGGATAGAAAAAAATTGGAACTAAAAATCTTATAAAAAAATGATTGTTGAAAACTATTTTTACATGTAATTGGAAAAAATAAAATACTATTTACATAAAAAAGAAATCCTCTCAGATATCAATTGTTTGCACCAGGCCAACTTACTCCCATAACAATGGAATGGTCATGCTGAGAGGATGACAAGTAAAGGAAATAATAGTGTTAGGTGGGAAAATAGCAATCCTGTCATGAATTGTGGAGTATTTGCACTAAACGGAGCAGAATGCAAAAAAAAAAAAAATCAAATCCGTTAGTAAATACACAGAACTAAGCATTTTATTTATGCCCCTCAGCAAGACAATTTCAACAAAAAAAAAATTGTTAGCACATTCCCTTAGGACTCAAGCACTGACAATTGATGCAATTAGAGAAAGAATAGATTATGTGATAGTTACTGTACTATCTATTATTAGCAAAGTTATTTAAAGCAAGAGGTCAGACCAGCTCCACTGCATGGATATCAAGTAGAATTTTCAGGAACCTTAACAAATCAGTTAAGATTTGGGAAGATGATTATTTTAGGGGTTAATTTTTTAAATTAAAGCATTTTTGTAGTGTAGTTGGATTTTCTTTTCGGTAAGTGACAATGTGCAATGGAAATGCTTGGATCGAACTAATCTTTGGTAGACATAACCACCTGAATTCTTCAGTTCAGCACCAACCCTAGCATGCACACCATGACTTTTCTATTTCAACTTCAAAAGATCTGTAATTCCACCTACACTCCCTCTACAAACAGGTGTGCCAATGATATGCTATATTCAATTCTGTGGTCCCAAAATACCCACTATCCTATGGCAAACTTTTGGCCAACAATATCTCTGCAGTTAGGAAAGTCAGTTGAGTAAGGATTGGCAGGCACACAAAAAGCCTTTTACAGCCTGGTAGCAGTCTTCTGGCCTAGCTTTTGAGAATGCACGGTCACTACCACCACTACCCCCTCCCCATGATATGCTGTGGCATCAGAATAGAACATGACAGACTAAGTGACTTGCCCAGGATCAAACACCCACTATGTGTCAGAGACAGAATTTCAACCAGGTCTTCCTGAACTCAAGGCCATCTCTCCTAAGCTATACCTCTATATGCTGTGATATTTGTGTGTTTATGCATTTGTATGTGTGTAGATATATAGGTATATGTCATATATCTCTATGTATAGATATAGATATAGGTATATGACAAAAAGTATAAATGGAGAGTTCATACCAGAATTGAGCAGAGGGTAGAGAGCCAACTGGAAAGCCTTTAGGAAATTGCAAAACTCTTTTAATGACCTCAAATCTTTTCCAGAAGGCAAGGTCCATCACACTCTGTGTGTGTGTGTCTGTCTGTCTGTCTGTCTGTCTCTGTGTGTGTGTGTGTGTGTGTCTCTGTCTCTCTCAGTGTGTGTGTGTGTGTGTGTGTGTGTGTGTGTCTGTCTCATTAATGTTCTACCTGTATTGCTGTCTAGCTGCAAGTGATGGAAGACTACAGAATCAAGAATTAAAAATTAATATCACTAGGAGAACAATGGAGAGATGAATGGGAGTAGTTTAATTATGCCACAACATGTAACAAGTGGGGAAATTTAAAGAACCGGAGTAAAAGACAACTGGAGACAAAGAGTGGTGGGGTTAGCAAGAGAATTACAGAAGCTGACCAGGGGCTCACTTGGGGGAAGAAGTTACAACCTTTGTTTTCGACACGTTTGGATTTGAAGTCTAAGTGAACTATCCAAGTGAAGGTATCTAGTAGACACTTTTCAATCTGAAAATGATGCCCAGAAAATTTAAGTGCCTTTTCTAAGGTCATAATGTTAAGCAATGATAGAATCAGGACTGTAATCCAGGTCCCTTGAATTTCCCACCCAGTGCTCTTTTCTCTATACCAAGGTTGTCTCTATGACAGCTAACTTCAGGATCTGGGAGGGGTATGATATGGAAGAGGAATCCATTTCAAAGGGAGGATTAGAATTAGTGTGTGAAAGGTAAAATACAGACAGATTCCAGCTCAACATAAGTAGAGCTATCCAACAATAGAATGATCTACCTTGTGGACCATTAATAGTTAAATAGTTCTGTTTCACCTGAAGTGCTCAAGGAGAAGACAGATGACTGCCTGTGAGGAATATTGTTGAGGAAGTTGCTATATGATGTTCAAAGTTGGTCTAGATGGTTCCTAAGCTCCCTACCAACTCTTTGAATCCATGTTTTGTTGGGTTTTTTTTTTGTTTGAATGAATGAATGATTCTAATGCCTTCCCTTTACTGAATATTCATCTGTATTCGATGATGATGAGGCTCAGGTTTTCAGGGTACATCATTTTAGGTTTCAACTTAAGCTCCTTTGCTTCAAGGAATACGTCATTCCATTCCCTTCTGTGATTTCTGATGGGTGCAATGTAGTTCCAAATCAGTGGACCTAGAAGGTTCCCAAAAAGATTTTCTTCTATCCATTGAAATTAAACTTAATGTGACT
The DNA here is from genome assembly GCA_028646595.1 of Phalanger gymnotis. NCBI lineage: Eukaryota > Metazoa > Chordata > Mammalia > Diprotodontia > Phalangeridae > Phalanger > Phalanger gymnotis. Next base: position 60,349,649 of record CM053626.1, on the reverse strand, counting down.
TTAAGGGCTTTTCCTAGAGACATTTTTCTGAGATCCAAGAATTAAGTGAGGGATTTGGGTGTCCTCTGATACTGAAAGTAGGTACTATTTATTTAATAATAACAACAAAGCCAGAAGAATAAATGTTAGTATAATTTCAGTATCCTGCAGCAGGATCCAATTTTTCACAGTGAGTTTAGGAGCAAGTGTAAAACAGCTTTTAATCTCCTCACGTCTAATTGCTTTCTCAAAGAAAAGCTTTTATTTTTGTTTAAAGTATGTAATTGAATATTTTTTATACCCAGCAGAAACTTTATCCCCTCAAAGCACTCACTGGGGCATAAGTATATTATGATTTACCACATAGCAGGTGATATGATTAGATTTTTAGTGGAATAAATGGCATTGTTTCTTGTGAGCTATTTTTCTCTGACTCTCTCAACCTGTAATTAACAGAGCCTTTCTTCATTTTAGAAATACCCTTGAGGCATTTTGGCCAAAATGTCATAATCCACAGTTGATCTGTTTAAAGGTTCTATTTATTTACAACAACCTTTGTAGTATACACATGATTTAGCACAGTGATTTCTTCCAGATATTTGCTTATAGTGTGAATAATGGTTTTCTCAAGGTTTTCAATTCACCTATTTCTTTATAGTAGGTCCATAGTTGGTGCCATTTTCTTAGATTTGGTCTCAAAGTTAACTGCTCTTTCAAATACTGTTTCCTCTAAAGTCGTTTTGCATACAACTTAACATTAAGTTATTATATTCTTCCCTCTCATAAAAATACAAGCCCTTTAAAGGCATTTACTTTTTCATTGCATCTTTGTAACTTCGGTACCCAGAATGTTTCTCAGCAAATAATAGGTTTTAATAAATGTATGTTAGATTGATTTGGGATGCCTCCACTGCTTATAGATAAATGTAGCAGGTCCAGTTAGGATAAAAGGATTATAAAAATCACAGCTCTATAGCTGAAAGGTACCTTAGAAGTAATCTAATCTAACCCCCTCATTTTATAGGGAAATAAATTAAGACCTAGAGAGGTTGTAAGTCAAATCACAAGCACATTTACAATATGCTAGGAACCATGCTAAGTACAAGAGATACAAAGAAAGGTCAAAAAAACACCCAAAAACCACTGTCCCTGATCTCAAGGAACTTACTTTCTAAAGGGGGAGACAACATGCACACACCTATGTACAAACAACACATACGCAATATGAATGAGAGGTAATCCCAGAGGACAGACACTAGGATTTAAGAAAGCCTTCTTGCAGAAGCTGGGATTCAAGGTAAGTCTTAAAGGAAACCAGGGAATACATGAGGTAGAGGCGAGGAGGAAGATCATCCCAAACATGGAGGATACCCAACGAAAAAGCACAGAGTCTAGATGATGGAATCCTAATAAAACTGCCCCCAACCTCAATAGTCTAACTTCCAAGTACACCTCACTAGCATCTAGCTAGCTACTGCCCCTAGACCCAATCATCATATTCCTCACAGAAACAGCTGGTGTGTCCTTACGCTCAACCACAATCACATCCATCCACTTTGCTCCAGACAGGACCACAATAGCCAGCCAATCAGAGAGCAGCACCACCAGGATATCAGAGCAGGATGTGGGCTTTCCCTAAGTGGGACTTTCCCTAAGTGGGTGCCTATGCACTAATAGCAAAAGCTGTTCTTTAGGTGAACTTGTGATATAGCAATGCCTATTATAATATCATTATCATATATTATGCCCTCCCAAATGTGTTTTTCTATATGCATTACGGGAAATCACATGCACATTTCCACCAAGGCTGGAACCCCTCTTCTATTACCTAATCCCTTGACAAGCCCCCTCCTGCCTTTTTAATATTTGTATTTTCTATTGTATAATCATCATCATATACTCTATAAAATTTCCTGTCCTGCCTTACTGAAATTGCTGGCTCCTTCTTGGAACTCAGCCCGCTTTCTGAGAGGCGTAATTCTCAATAAATGCCTTTGCTTGGATTGGAGATAGTTCGAGTCTGTGATTTCTTTCTAGACCACTCTGCAACATGTTATAAAACTGCAATGTAGAGACTCTGTTAGGTGTGAGGAACAACAAGAAGGCCAATATTGCTGGAGCGTATAGTACATGGAAGAGATTAAAGTATAAGACTAGAAAGAAAGGAAGGGGCCAGATTTCCTTTTTGATCTGAGAAGTAAGAGGGTGTGACTGGAGTTTATTGAGTTGAGGGATGGGTGGTATGACACAGTCAGAGCCACACTTTAAGATCGCTCTGGTAAGTAACTTATCCAAGGTCACACAGGTAGTACCTACCAGAACCAGGATTTGAATTCAAGTCTTACGACTGAGTTCTGTACTTATTCCATCCACTTCCATATGGATAATATTTCCTTGCAGACTTATAAGAACTGATATAAAACATCGTTTGGGGTCCTGCTTCAGCACACTTGTCCAGAACTGGCAAAGGCTACACACAAGTTGTCACCATGGGCACAAAGTAAAATCTTACCTCCTTTCCCGACCTTTCTTTAATTGAGCACCATTAATTCTTTTTGTTACTGTTGCTGTTTAGTCATTTTTCAGGAATATCTGACTCTTTGTGACCCCATTTGGGGTTTTCATGGCAAAGATAATGGAATGATTTGCACGTCCTTCTCCAGCTCATTTTACAGATGAGGAAACTGAAGCAGAGTTAAGTAACCTGCCCGGGGTCACATGGCCAGTAAGTGTCTGAGTTCAGATTTGAACACATGAAGATGAGTCTTCCTGACTCCAGGCCTAGCACTCTACCCATTCTGCTGCCTAGTGGCCATTAGTTCTACTTTCCACCTACGTTCTCTCTGGCCCACTTCTAGTTGACTCTCTACCTTGACTTTGTTCTGGGCAGTATCTTTTGCTTGAGTGCCTGATGTTTCACTGTTTCTCTAACTTGATTTCTCTTCTATTGAAATCTCTAGGGGGAAAAAATGCCAAATAAGACCTCAGGACCAATGGAGTAAAAAACAATTACAAGCTTCTATGCCCTAAAGCAGATGATTTTCATTTTAGGATGGTTTCTCAAGAGGAGATTGTGATGAATCTGCTGTCATAGGAAATTAATGAGAAATACACACATATGTACCCTGCGAGGGTTGTGCTGCAAATTCAGCTCTTAATTCAGAGCATATTTGTTATATGTTTAAAAGTCTGGGTTATAACTTTCCTTAAGAAACTTAACAAATTTACATAGTCAAATGGCTCTCCCCACTAGATTGTGATATAATAAATCCCAACACGAAGAATTCGAAATCAGAACTTGTCTGCTGCAAGGCTGATGAAACTATCAGTAGTCTAAAAGCCTGATTACTGCTCATGTGCAGTTTTCCTTCAGAGAAAACAGTTGCAAGTGTTGTCCCTAAAATATCATCAATAAAATAGGAACCAGGATAAGAGAAATCAGCAAAGACAGCCACACTTAGTATTATGGATTTAGATCTATTAGGGACTTTAAAGGTGATCCAGTCCAAACCCTTCATTTTACAGATTCAGAAAACTAAGGCCCATAGAACTGTAGCAACATACCTCAAGTCAAACAAGCAGTAAGAGGCAAAGTTAGAATTTGAACACTCATTCTCTAACTCCAAAACCAGTATTATTTTTCACCATACCCTGCCCACCTCTGCTTTGACCCTGTTCCAGGTCAACTTATAGGCTGAGAAATGAAATGAATCTAACAGATGGTCTAATTTTCTAAAAAGAGTACTTAACTGAAGTGAAAAGACTGCCTCGCCCCGTATTAGTTTTATTTGTAATTATTAAATATTAGTAAATTAGTAAATATTATTAGTAATATTTAGTATTATTAGCAAACCAGGCTTCACTATTTTCTGGATAAGCAGCAATTACATGAATCAGGAGAAAACTGCTTCGTGTGGACTAAGAAATGATATAAAATGTCAGGCCAAAACCACTGCCCAGTGGTATTTATTTTTATGTGAGAATCAAACCATCTTAAACAGAAATAAAATCAGGAGAGGGTTTTTGCAAATAGAGATTGTTTCATCTGTTGTATATAGCTTATGTGGTATCTGAGACATCTCTGCCCTGACTCCTACTCCCACTGACAAATCAGATTTCTAACACTTGACTACCCCTCTGAGTCTTAGGCATAAATCTGAACAGTCAAGTTTAAATCTGTAAGGTCATTGGCTTAAGCCCTCACTTGTGTGCTATGTCCCCCAAATATCAGTTGAGAATCAAATTCATCAGCCAACCTTCAATAGCTTTTAGAAAAGGTTATTTACTAAAGTCAAATAAAAATAATAGTATGAAACCTCCCCGTAAATGTCTGTGAAGTAAATAGTATTATGTAAAGTAAATAAAAGTAAGTAAGTAAATAAAAAGTCTGGAGGAAAGTAGGCTCAAGCTTAGAGAACACAAGGGCAAAGAAGCAAATCATAGCTCTGGGTTGCTAGGAGTTCTTTTCCCCCATTTGCTGGGTGCCCAAGAAGTACTTCTTAGGCACGATGTATTTTCTTTGCTGTACTACTTGAACAATCACGAGTCTAGCCTGCACTCGGCTCCTGGGGCTGACCCTGATCCAGGAATGTCCAGATGATACAATGATGATGCAAAAATAGGAAGTCCAAAATCTTATGGACACTTTCAAATTCACAAGGCCCTCCTGTGGCCAAAAAGGGAGAGAGAAAGGAGACCTTAGCAAAGCTAAAGTCTAGCCTTCTCCTTCCTCCCTCCCAGGTTGAACCCTCCTCAGAGGGGCTCAGCAAGAACTCCATGATCACTTCAATTTCTCAGATTTCCTCTCCCAGCTAATTCCAGCTAACTAAACAGCATTTATACTGGATCCAGCCACAGGACATAAGAAAATCCCTTGGCCAATGGATGAAGTCATTTTACTTCATCAAATGTCTTTCAAAGACTTTTTGCACTTAACCTAAAATCTTTTAATTGATTAATATGTATTCACAGCTAATTAAGGTATTTAACCTCTTAAAATTGTATATGTAAGCCCAGTGCCTAGCACATAGTAGGCACTTAGTAAATGCTAGTGACTGATGGACAAACCAATTATGTAGAGTATATCATGTTCAATAAAATTTCTAAAATAAGCTATTTCTCTGAAATACACAATGACCAAATGTGATTCCAAAGGACCAGTGATCAACCATGCTACCTACCTGCTGAGAAAGATTTGCGATGCTGAACAAGACATACATTTTTGGGCATGGCCAATGTGGAAATTTATTTTACTTGACTTTGCGTATTTTTCCAAGGTGGGTTATTTTTTGTTTCCTTTTCTTTTTTTCTTGAGGGAGGAGGAGAGAAAATTAATGTTTGCTAATTTAAAAAAATTAATTTAATTTTCTAAAATCTAGTACTCATTCAAAATGTTAATGAGAAGGTAAATATGAGGTTTGCTCATTGGGATAGATTCCTGGAGTAAAATGAAAGTATGCATTTGGAAGACATAATCCCATATTTCTGACCTTTTGGTGTCTGAATTTTCTCTAACTAAAAAGGTGGCAGTGACAGCATGGATTGATCAGCAAAGTATATTAATTCTATTAATTCACTTGAATGGTGTAAATGAAACGCAAAACATGAAATTGAAATGAACAAAATCAGATTATCTATTTTCTAAAGGCATTTCTTATAAATGAAAATCATCACAGAATTTTAGAACTGTAAGAGATTTTAATGAACACTTAGTCCATTCTCAAATATGTTTCAGCTATGAAAAAAACAAGGCCTAATGAAGTTCCCTGAAATGCCCAAGGCAACATAGCTAAAAAAAAAAACAAAAAACGCTGACTCCCAGTCCAAAATTCTTTCCACTATGCCCATGCTATTCAATACAAATAATTTTATACCCTTCAAAGGCATTTAAATTTTGATCCAACTAATTTCCTGAAAACAAAAAATTGTTTTTTAAGTATGTAATTTTGCCTTCAGATCTTCAAAATGATAACCTCCCAACAGAATAATTGCTACACATTTCCCCAAAGCCTCCCTTTTATTTTATATTTATTGCTTAATTAGCTTTATTTATTTGTCAAGACAGAGTCTTTTCTTTTATGAAGGGAACGTGCAGTTAGTGTCTGTATTTGCCAAATGAAGAGGAGAATCCTACTAGTGTTTTTCAGAGTCATCTTCCTGTCAAGTTTAATATCAGTCTTAAAGAGATTAGAATGAAATAGAAGCAGCTCAAAGAAACACTGGCAGTAAATTACCTAAGTAAACTGGTCGTATCTCATTGAGAGATACAAATGGATTGTGATCGGAGCAACAAATTAACAGAACTGCCTAGAATGCATGCTACATCACCAGTCATTTAATTCCTAGGTTACCCTGCAAGAGTATTAAGTGACTTAATAAGTTAAGTGACTTGACCAAGGTTGTTTTTAGCCATTTCAGTTGTGTTCCACTCTGTGACCCTGTTTGGCAGAGATACTGAAGTGGTTTGCCATTTCTTTCTCCAGGTCATTTTACAGATGAGAAAACTGAGGCAAAGAGGGTTAATTTCTGCTGTGTGCCTTATAATTCAGCGTAAGATTATGTTAGCTTTCTTGGGTGCCATGTTATACTGTGGGGTCCTGTTGAGTTGGATCAATTAATCAATCAATAAACATTTATTAAGCACCTAGTATATGCCAGGCACTCTACTAATCACTAGGGATACAAAAAGAGGCAAAAGAGAATCTCTGCCCTCAAGGGACTTCTTGTTGTTCAGTCATGTCAGTTGTGGCCAACTCTTC
>CM053626.1:60267157-60342412 GCA_028646595.1 Phalanger gymnotis | reverse complement strand
TGTGTGTGTGTGTGTGTGTGTGTATATAGACAGAGGGCACAGGGTGAGTTGAATATGAAGGGAAAAAATAAAATAAATTAAGAGATGAAAGAGGAATATATTGAGAGAGAGAGAAAAAGGGAGAGGTAGAATGGGGTAAATGTGAGGGGGAACAAGTGAATCTTGCTCTCATTGGATTTGACTTGAGAAGGGTATAACATACACACTCATTTGGGTATCTTACCCCACAGGAAAGAAGGAGGAAGGGGATAAAAAACGGGGGACAATAGAAGGGAGGGTAGATACAGGGAGGAAGTAATCAAAGGCAAACACTTTCTAAAAGGGACAGGATCAAGGGAGAAAATTGAATAAAGGGGGACAGGATAGGAGGGAGCAAAATATAGTCAGTCTTTCACAACATGACTATTGTGGAAGGGTTTTACATAATGATACATGTGTGGACTATGTTGAATTGATTGCCCTCTTAGGGAGGGAGGGTGGGGAGGGAAGAGGAGAGAGAATGTGGAGCTCAAAGTTTTAAAAGCAGATGTTCGAAAAAAAAGTTGTTTTTGCATGCAACTGGGAAATAAGTTATACAGGCAATGGGGCATAGAAATCTATCTTGCCCTACAAGAAAGGAAGGGTAAAGGGAATGGGGGGGGTGGGGTGACAGAAGGAAAAGCTGACTGGGGAATTGGGCAATCAGAATATATCCCATCTTGGAGTGGGGGGGGAGGGTAGAAATGGGGAGAAAATTTGTAATAATCCAAAATTTTGTGGAAATCAATGCTGAAAACTAAAAATATTAAATAAATTAAAAATAAAAAACCAAACTAAACTAAAACCATAAAAAAGTTATATGTGGTGATGAGAAATATATATCTTCTTTAGCAATTCCATTTAGAAGATACCAAAAGTCTTTTAGCTTACTTTCTCCAGCAATTTTTTAAGTTCTTTTTTTCTTTTTGTTAGACTTCTCTAAAACAAAGAGACATTGAAATCTCTTGTCATTACTGTATTATTATCTGCACCTTCTTGTAGTTCAGTTAACTTTCCTTTCCAAACTTAGATGCTAAGGAATCTGCAGCATTCAGGAGTTTAAAATAAATATTAGTTTGTTATCTATGGTTCCTTTCTGCATAATGCTATTTGTCTATCCCTCTGAAAATTTTGAGTGTTTGTTTTTGCTTTGTATGACAGCATGATTGCAACTCCTATTTTTTTTGATTCACCTGATACTTAGTAAATTTTTTAATAGCTCCCAACTTTTATTCTATTGTCTTCATTTTTTGGATTTTTTGTCTTGTAAGCAACAGATTGTGGGGTTTTGTTTTCCTATATGATCTATCAGTCTTTTCCATTTGAAGGGATTGTTGAATCCATTCATTGTTAAAGATATGAAAGTTAGATTTATTTTTTCCTCCATTTGTCTCCAATGTTCCCTGCCCCCCCCCCATTTGAATTATTTTCCCTCTTCCTTGGTAAACACAGTTCTATTTATTTTCAGTTATTTTAGTCTATTTTATTTTAAGGTAAATCTTTTTAATTTTTTTTTTAACAACTCTCTTCACCTCATCTACAAATTCTCTCCCTGATCCATCCCCATCCCTATTTGTTACCTTCTTCCCTAGTTTTGTTTAACTTTTTAGTTCCTTTTTTCTGTTTTTATCTAGTTATTTAATTCTTCTACTCTTTTCCCTCTTAATTAAGTAGACAACTAAAATTCTCCCTTGTCTCCTCCCCTTCAACTTTTTTATTCATTAGCTTTTAAGCATTTTTAAGCATTAAAGCATTGTGCTTTTTTCTAAAAATGACTTCTTTCCCTCATTATCTTCATTGTTTTTCTTTCTTTTTTGTCTGTTCTAGAGTTTTATTCTTTGATTCATGGCCCTTATTATTTAATTCTTCTTTATTTTTTGCATGCGTCATGGAATTAAAACTTCTAAAGTACTTTCTTCTAAAAAGCTTTGATGTATTAATTTGCATTTCTGTAATTAATAATGATTTAGAGCATTTTTTCATATGACTACAAATTGTTTTGACTTTTTCATTGGAAAATTGAATGTTCATATCCTTTGAGCATTTGTCAACTGGGGAATGACTCATTCTTATAGATTTGACAAAGTTCTTTCTATATTTTAGATGAGACCTTTTAAAATTGTCTGTAGAAAAATTTCCCCAATTTTTTGCCTTCCTTCTGACCTTGGCTTCATTTGTACAAAACCTTTTAATTTAATGTAATCAAAATATCCATTTTACACCTAACTTTGTTCTCTATTTTGTTTATTCATAAATTATTCAACTATCCATAAGTCTGATAAGTGATGTGTTCTGTGTTCTGATTTTCTTGTAAAATTTACTTACATCTTGTCCATAGCCACCCCTTTCTGTTCTGCTACACTTAGAAATACTAGTTTTTGAAGTTGATAGAGAGGATATTGCTTCATGGTAGTATTTTTTTTTCCTGTAACTCAGTTAAAATGTATACTTAGTTCATTATTAACTTTTACCCCTTCCCTGGCCCTTTATTCCCATTTGCCTTGGAATATCCTCCATATTTCCATGTTATCCTGTATTCTGTCAGTTGCCCCTAGGAGCTCTAACTCTCATTTTCCTGAAGTATGAAGTATGGTCTAATCTCTTAAGATTATACTCACTTTAAGGTTGCTATCTCCCTTTAGAGAATATCTTTCCTCTCTACATCAGTGGTGTCCCTCCTACCACAGAAAGGAGATCTCCATTCTCCATTATTCCTTTTGCCTCCTTTCTCATTTTCTGTAGGCTCTCTTGTTTGTTCTAGACAGTAGGAATTATTTTCCCTTCATTGTTAGCCTTTGACTTGATTAGGATAAATCACTCTGTATTCTTCTCCTCTACTCTTTTTATGCACCCTCCCACTTTATAATTCAGTCTCAGCAAAAACCCTGTTGTGAGGTTTGCAAGGATGTTTCAAGCCTATATCTTGACCATCACTTCTAATTAACTTCTGCTTTCATCCTTGTCTCCTTCTCTGCATTTAGAAAGAAATCCCTTAATGATCACTCTTGTTATTTTCTTGTTCTTGACTTTGGTTGCTGTATTTGTTTACCTTTCTTGTGTATCTGTTGTTTGAGGTGTTTGAAAAGCAAATACTTCTATCAGGTTTTCTTTTCAGAAATGTTTCAAATGCCTCTTTTTAATTTATTGTTCATCTTTTTTCATTAAGTTTGTACAGTGTATAACCTTGGGCTGCATATTGAGTTCCTTTGCTCTTTTGAATATTTTCTTCTTCAATTTATAGTGGGTGCAGAATAGTCTTGCTTTAGTTTACTTTGGAAGATTGTTCTGGTCGCTTGTAGGATTTGTCAATGGAATTGTTAAGTTTAACTACTATGAGCTTGGGAGTGTGAAACACAGTGTTTTTTCTTTCTGGAGTTGATCTATATATTCCTTTGGTACTTTATTTTCTTCATTCAGAAGTTTAGGGGAGTTTTTTTTTTGTATTATGCCTTGCATTATGGTGTTCAGATTTTTTGACTTGTGTTTTTTTGGTAAGCCTATAATCCTTAAGTTGTCTCTGTGTATCATGGCTTTGAGATCAGCTTATTTTGCTTGCATGGAGATCATGTTTTTTTTTTTTTAATGTTATTGCTTTTTCCTTTTCTTCTTCCAGATAATTCTTTATTTCCATGTATTTATATTCCCCAACAGGTATTCTCTCATGTCTTTTTGGTGAGACTTGCCACTATGGATTCTTTTTTTTTCTGTTGTCAATTATTTCTGCTTTGCAGGCCATAAAATCTGCTTTCGTAATTCTTAATTCTCTTTTAAACCATTCCCTGCTCTCTTGGAAATCCAAAGGGTCCTAATCCTCATCAGGGGTTGATTCATTTATCGTTGCCTTATAATACTAATTCTTAGATGTCTCAACTTGTTTGCTTTATCTGGGACCCATATTTCCTTCTGTTGTTAATCTCTCCTCCTTGGTTTATCTGCTTATGCTCAATGTCTTTCATTGTGTTTTCTTCCTCCAGAAAGCTTCGGTAATTTCAGTTTTTTGGTTTTTTTTGTTATATTCCCCTGTCTCTCAATTTCTGATTTTTTTGAGTGTGATCTCCATGTGGACAGGACCTCAAAGCCCTCTCTACCTTTTTTCATGCTAGGCAGTTTATGTGTCCTAGGCCTCAGCTTCTGCCTCATGTGATGTTGGGGGATGGGGTGGGACAGAACTGGCATCAGATGGATGTTGGGTTCTTTCCCTGAGACTTAGTGGCATGACACACAGCCACATACATACATATCCTGCCCCAGTCCCTTCGGTTCCACAGTTCTCTGACTGAGCTTAGTACCTAGAGAGTGCTACCATGCTGCTGACCCAGTCTGGATGAGCTTTTGCCTTATTTTGGCATTGCTAGGGAAAGGGGGGCTAGGGAGGTTAGATTTTAATTCTCTCACAAATCTGTGGGTTGGCTTTTGCAGTCCAGCTTGCATGGCAGGCTTTAGGGTAGGGGATACTGAATGAGTGAGTTAAGGACTATGGATTAATTAGCCTTATCTGCTTTTAATTCATTGAATTGTTACATCATTGGGATTTTTAGCATCCTTGATTGAGGAGATAGGTGATATCACTTTATCTTTCATGTATAATGTGTATTTTGGAGGGGTATGAGAGGCCATGAAGATCAGAGAAAATATCTAGGCTTCCACCTTGTTGGTCATGTGACCCAGAAGTTGAAGACCTAGTCTCAAATTGCCTTCTTCTTATGGATGATCTCCTTCCTCAGAGTATTAGTCTCAAATGTTTCTGTCTTATATGTGAAATAGGATCTCTTATGTTGAAACAGTCTTCACTAAAGATTTCACATCTTTCACATGATATTTTCATATTAAGACCTTTTCTTTTTCCAGCTGGAAAAGAAAGCCTATAACCACTGATTAATTGTGCCACTGTTCTACCTCAGCTGACATTGGCCTTATCTCTCTTTTCCTCTGCAATATGCACTGAAATTCCAAAACTAAAGGGAAAGTTATTCAGACTAAAGAAGTAACAGAGATGCATGGTTTAGGAAAGGGAAACTAGGTAATTACATGGAAGTACAGATTCAGTTGGATCTGGAGGATTTGCACCTGCTGTAATAACTTTTTTGAAAAAAAATTACATTTCAATATTTGATAAAAATGCATCGTATGTATGGAATGCTTATCTCTAAAGGGGACACAGCCGCTTGTAGAGAGTATTCACAATAGGGCTGCCTTTCTCTTGACAACCAAGCAAGAAGAAAAAGGAATCAATGTAGCTCCTCTTCTCTAGAATTAAGGCAGGAATTTTCCTCATCTGCAGGTCAGACTAGGTTAATTCAGAAACCTTATTCTGTAGGCTCTTGAACCTAGTGTTCTAAGTCTTCTACTGGGCTAGGCACAGTAGTAGTGTTCTTGGTAACATAGATTATTATTATCATATAGAACTGGAATTTACAATGCATTACCAACATGATTTTCAGGTTTCATTTAGCAAGACTTGACTTTTCTGTTTTGAGCTCATACCTGCTGTAAGCTGATGTAACTGACACATTGGTAATAGAGCAGCTGTCTCTGCCTTTAGCCTTTTCCAGATCTGCAGAAGCTATCTACCTTACCAGCCTTACTTCACATTTTCCCTTCGTGAGTTTTACGTTTCAGCCAAACTGGACAGCTAGCTATTTCTCACATTCAGCAGCCCATGTACTGCCTTTATCAGGCATTTGAACACATAGTACTCCCATGCTTCAAATATTCTCCCTCTGCTTCTCTGAATCCTTTTCTCCATTCCAGGCTTAGCTTTGGTAAACTCCATGAAATCTTCCTGGGAACAGCTCCCAGGTATTAGTGCTTTCTCCCACTTTAACTTTGTTTCTACCATACGTACCTATTTGTGAGCCTATTATACCAACCTAACGCCCTGTAGAATGTAAGCTCCTTGAGAGCAAAAGACACCTTATTTATCTTTCTGATTCCCAGCCCAAGGTTTTAAACATAAGTGACTTAAAAAGATTCATTGAACTGAAGAATTGTTGCTAGCATTTTAGCAGTATTTTATGGTCTGCAAATATTGTCTCATTGGGGTCTCATAACAATCCTGAGAGGTAGGTGCTATTTTAGGTGTTATTTTCTTTCTTTCTTAAGGAGGTTTTCCTGTCAAAAAGATTTGTTCTTTTTCCTTCCTTTCCCCTTTTCTCTCTTCTTTCCCCCCCTCCCCTCTCCCCTTTGCTTTTCTCTTTCTCTACTTCTCCCTTCTTCTCCCCTCCTACACTCTCTTTCTCTCTGTTGTCTTATCATCTCCTTTTCTTACCGCATCTTCCTAGTTCTATATAGCCCATATGTTCTGTGGGAATCCTTATCTTATTCCCACTCTCACTGATGAGTCAGGCCCAGATGGAATCTAGCTATATTTCCTCCCCTAAGGTTCTAGGAATATCTCTGAAGGGTTAGGGTATCTCACTAATATTATCACTGAGCCCACATTCTGGTATATTCTCCCCAATATTAAGCACAAGCAATTAGTGCCTAAGTATTATTTAATCAATTAACATCAAATAACTTTTAAAAATAAATATTTATAGAGAAAATACAGCAAGAACAGAAATACAAACACACCTTGGTCAAAGTAAGGGCACATTCTCTCCTGTAGGAGAATAAACTTAAACTTAGAACAGTAAAGAGAAAGCAGTCACACTACTAAGTTCACTTCTGAAGGTAGCACAGCCGAGGGACAAATCTCTCTTTTGCTTGCAGAAACTGACATCTCAGTGTTGATCCACTGCAAGGCTGGCTGAAGCAGGCTGTTTGGAGCTTTGATCTGTACCTTGATTCACTGCTCACAAACTCTGGCATGGACTCCCATTCTTGGACCCTTGTCCAAAATTCTTTTGAAGGTTAGAAGGACACACCCCAGTCAATTCCATGTCCAATATTCCTTCTCCGAAGGCAAGAAAGAATAGACATAACAGGGAGAGAAGTCATAGCAAGAACACATGCCCATAGCTTCATGTCAACCCATGTGGGTTGGCTACTGGCACTTTTCCTACCTGGAGATAAATAGCAGCTATTGCTTCTTCACTTGAACACTGCCAGGCAGGAAAGAAGCTGAGTTTCCTAGTGAGAGTATTTTTTTAAAAAATAAAATCTTATTGGTATGTTTTGTTTTTATATCAACAAAATTTCTCCCATTATCTCTTCTTTTCTACCCTCCCAAAGAGGCATTTCATATAACAAATTTTAATATTTTAAAGAAAAAAAGGAAAAGGAGAAGAAGAAAAGAAAAAAATGACAAAACAAATCAATACATGGAAAAAGCATGAAAATAAATACAATGTTTCATACTTGTAGAGTTCACTCCTTTACAAAAGTGTGGGGTGGGAGTGTCTTTGCCTCTCTGTCCTTTGATGCCATGCTTTTTTTTTTTTTTGTAATTTAGCAAAATTCACTTTTGATTACTGTAGGATGGTTGTTCTTTCCATTTACATTGTTATGGTAATTGCGTATATTGCTTTTGTGGCTCTGCTTGCTTCACTCTGAATCAGTTCACGTAGATATTTCCATGCCTTTCTGCATTCATTATATGCCCTATTTCTTACAGCACAATGTAATCCTATTATATTCATGTGCCACAATTTGTTTATCCATTCCCCAATTAATGGGAATTTACTTTGTTTCCAGTTCTTTCCTACTATGAAAAAGTGCTGCTATAAATATTTTAGTATACATAGGGTTATCTTCTTATTGGTGACATCTTTGGTATACATACATAGTAGTAGTAGAATCTCCATATGAAAGGGTATGGGCCTTTTAGGGACTATATTTGCATAACTCCAAATTTATTTCCAAAATTGTTGTATAGAGCCCCAGCTTCGTCAGCAATACACTAGTGTAACCATCTTCCTATAATCCTTCCAACATTTTTTCTTTCTATGTTTTGCCATCTTTGTCAATTTGTAGGGAGTGAGGTGAATGTAGTAGGAAGGCCGAATTTCTAATCTCAAATATAATCATGTATATGTTTGAATGGTTCGAAATCGCAAGGTATGAGAGATTCTCTAAGGAGAAAACAACAAGAAATTTATTTAGGCCCCACCGCAGCAGAACCGTGAACCAGCCTCCCCATTCCAACATCTTGACAAAAAGACTCCAGGCCCAGAAAGCCCACCTCACAAGAGTAACCAGGATGCCACAGAAAAACAAGATAGTATTTAGCCAAATCATTTTTACTGGCCTCACATTCCTGCTCGCACTCGGGTAAGCCCTGCTTCCGCAGCTTCCTGCCTCCACAGCTTCTGGCATCTGCAGCTTCCTGCCTCTGTAGCTTCCTGCTTCCACAGCTTCCGCCTCTGCTGAAGTTGTCTCCCGGCTCACCCCTCCTCGCAGCCGAGCTTCTGGCGTTCTCAAGCCCTGCCTCCACGACCAGAGACCATTGGTTCCCGAGCTGGCCCCTCCTAAGTCACCAATCCACACCCACACAGGTTTCACACCAGACAGGGCCTCGGGCCTGGGGCTTAGCACTTAACAGCTGAAAGTACTTCCACTCAAAAGAAACAAAAGCCATGCTAATGAGGCAATTTTGCTTAACAACACAGTGAAACCTCAAGATTGTTTTGTTTTGAATTTCTTTTATTATTAGTGATTTGGAACATTAACTAATATGGTGGTTATAATTTGCTTTTCTTCTTATAAAAACTGCTTATACATATCCTTTGACATCTTATCTATTGGGAAATCCCCAAATAGGGATTTTGATCCAATCTTAGGTGTCTACATATTTTGGATAAAAAAAATCCTTACCAGAGAAATTTGATGCAAAGATTTTTTTTTCCCATTTCACTTCTTCCTTCTTATCCTAGGTACATTAATTTTATTTGTTCAGAAGCTTTTCAATTTCATATAGAATCAAAATTATCTGTTTTGTCTTTTGTAATCACCTCTATCCTTTTTCGATTGAGAATAAATCTCCTACTCATATGTGTGAAAGGTATATAATTTATTCTCTACTCACTTTTTCCTTAGGGTATGATCTTTTACATTAAGATCACATATCAATTTAGAACATAATGTGACATATAATATAATGTTAGTCTAAGCCTAATTTTTGCCATAATGTTTTCCAGTTTTCCCAGTAGTTTTTTTTTTGTGTGTGTGTGTGTAAGAAGCTCTTTCCTAAATAATTTATTTTTTTCCAGTTCATTGAACACTGGGTTACTGAGTTCCATTTCCCTCTGATTCTCCATTTTCCAGTTTTTTTCTATTGACCTGCTTCTCAATTTAAAACCAATACCACCATAATGAAGCCTGTGATCTGGAACTTATCCCTACATTTTTTCATAGTTTCTTTTGATATTCTATATCTTTTTTCCTTCAAATGAATTTTGTTATATTTTTAAATTCTATAATCTATCTTTTAAAAAAATTAATTGGCATTGTATTAAAACTGAAGGTTAGCTTTGGTAATATTGCATTTTTTTTTATCTTGGCACCATCCAGTTATGCACACTGGAAAATCCTTCTGTTATTTAATTTGTTCTTTATTTCCTTAAGGAATTGAAAGTATTTTGTGTACTTTGGTAGATTGATTCCCAGTTTCAGGTATTTTGCAGTTATTTGGAATGGGATTTCCATTTTTATCATTTTCTTTCTGATTTTGTCTTTATTATATAGAAATGTTGTTGATTTTTTAATGGTTTATTTTGTAGCCTGAAACTTTGCTGATACTAATTATTCAGTCGACACCTTTGCTAATCCCTGAATTATATAAGCAAACTGTAGTATCATCAGCAAAGAGGGATACATTTATTTTCTCTTTGTTTCCCTTTATCCTTTTACTTTTTCTTGTTGTTACTTTCACTAGCATTTCTAGACCTATAACAAACATTAGCGGGAAGGTGGGCAAACTTGCTCTACTTCTATCTTTATTAGGAAAGTTTCTAGTGTAGCCCCATTGCACATGATGCTTGCTTTTGGTTTTAGACATACCTTTTATGATATCAAAACAGGTCCTGCTATGCCTATACTTTGCAGGTTTTTTTTTAAACCTGTGGTAGTCCTCCATTTGCACACCTAATTCTAGTTCAGTAGCTAATAAAAAGGCATACACAGTAACTGAAACAGAAACATTGTCTCAGGAAGAGTATGCTACTCCTCGGAAGGCTGGGGTCTCTTTGGATAGTCTGCTGTTACAGTTACCTACAGAAAAATCCCCCAAAGTTCTCCAGAATGGTGGGTAAATCCATAATGGAGGGCTTATATAACAACATGTAGCATGCAAGGAGAAGATACGGATGTCTTTTCATCTTTTTTTTTTTTATAGTACCATAGAGTTAGACCTCAGAAACTATCTAGTCCTACTCTTTAATTTTACAGTTGAGGAAATCTAAAGGCCTGTAGAGGTCAGAAGACTTATTCAAAGACACACAGGTAATAATTGTCAATAGCAGAATATGAACCCAGGACCTATGACTCCAGAGCCATCACTTTCTCCACTGTGCTACCCTACCTCCCCACGATATTATAAAAGAAGAATTTTTAGAAAACAGCATTGTTTTTCTCAAAAATTGAAATAATATATTTCATATTAATTTAGGAGAAAGAGAAGATTTTCTTTTGTGGCACATAATGATTACTTCCTGCGCTAATGGCCTACCCTGAAGACTCACAGTGGCATGAAGACAATCCTGGGTTCTTGGCAAGTATGGCAGTGAAGTACAATTTCTGAACATCCCTTCTAAGGGGAGGAGATTTTAAGTCTGAGCCTAGTGATGGGCTGTATGATCTGTTGCCCAAACACTAGCTTTGACATTCCTTGAAAGAAGGTCGGACAATGTAGGTGATGAATTTTGAAGGCTGTAGCCATTCGTAAGGACTGCCTGCTAAGGTAGAGATTGGGATGCAAGGTACAGAATCCAGGTCCTTAAAGTATTGATACTTTAGTACTTTTGTGATAGCTATTTAATACTTAGTCATGGCTAGCTGTATACCATTGGGTAAAGCAAGGAACTGAAAACATCACATCACTGATCTCAAACTGAATACTGATTTCTATCTGTTCATTGTCAAAAGGAATTAGATGATGACAGTCATGGTAGAAACAGCAGGAGAGGGACATTTTGAACAATGTTAAAAGGAGAATAGATGTCTAAATTTATTGAAATATTTCTCCTCATTCTATAGCCAGTTTTAGACTCAAGGTTACAGCATTCAGTGCACTAGTAGATTGGTAACTGCTAACATTTACTGGTATGCTCTGTTTATAACTGCCTGTTAGATACTGAATGGCCTACCACACCTCAAACTCACAGGCCTAACACTTGCTATCTTTTCCATCTTTCTGATTTCTCTTGATGGCAACATCATCCTCCAGATAAAGGCCTCTAGAATGTCCTTAGCTCTTTCTCCCCCTCCTTCCATTGGTTCTTGTGTAAGTTCATTTCAGTAAACTTATTTAGTACCTACTATTATGCCAGGATTTGGCAACACAAAATTGAAAAATTACATAGGCTTTGGTCTGAAGGACCCCAGGTCTAGACTAACCCATCTCCTCACAACACACATCCCTTTAAGGCAAGGACCCTTGGTGCACATGAATTTGTCTGGACCAATTTAGCAATAACATTGCGTCATTGTTGCTGAAGCCACACGGTATAATGACAAGATTGCTGTCAGCGCTTCCTATTCAGAACTAGGTCACTGTATATGGAAAATTAATTGGTCCTGCCAATTCTTGACTGTAGGTAAGCCAGTTAACACTACTGGATCTCAGTTTTTTTCCTTTGTAAAATACTGAGTTTGAAGTAGATGAGCTCTATGTTCCCTTCTCACCCTAAACCCTGTGATCTTTGGTTCTATTTGAGCCATTATAACCAAGACATAGTACAGTAAAGGTGCAAAATCCCACAGGCTGTTCATTTAAAATTTTGTTCCAGGGGAAATAACTGTCCCCTATAATTTTGTTTTGCCTCAATTTCTGTTTTTCTAGAACTTGTTAATAAAATCAAGTGGATACATATCTATACTTTAAAAACATTTCTGACAGTGCTGGGCACCCCACAGATGCTCAAAAATACCTAATTTTATTGTTTCATGAAAGGAACCAGAAAGTACATGAAGAGATTTTTACATTGGGTAGTGTGTGCCTATGTGTCTTTGATGGGGCTAACAGGAATTCAGATTCCAAACGTCTAGCTCTTATATTGGCATCTCATTGACTAGTAGCTTACTTTGACATTAATATTGATGTGTGGCATCATGTGCTTTTCAGGGTTAAAGTTGGGCAGAATGGAACCAAACATACCTCATATTCTGAGCTTTTTCTTGAGAGATATAAATAAAGAGAAAGAAAATGCCCATCTTTTATAGGATATACAGACAAGAAGAAAAAATGGTATTTTCACCTTTCTACTGTCACCCCACTATATAGATAAGAGGAAAATCCATAAAAATAATTAAGAATCAACACTCATGCCTAATCTTTTTAAAGGAATATTTAAAAACTTTTTAAAAATAATTTTTGAATTCTGAATTCCCTCTCTCCTTCCTTCCCCCTTCCCACTCCTTGAGGAAACAAGCACTTTGACATAGATTATACATGTGTAGTCACGTAAAACACATGCCCATATTTGCCATGTTGCAAAAGAGAACACAGACAAAAAATCCCAAGAAAAATGAAGAAAGTAAAAAAGTGTGCTTTGATCTGTATTCAGACTCTATCAGTCCTTTCTCTGGAGGTAGAGAGCATTTTTCATCATAATTCCTTTGGAATTTTCTTGGATCATTGTATTGCTGAGAACAGTTAAGCCACCCATAGTTCATCATCATACAATATTGCTGTTACTGTGGGATCTCCTGCATACCCAATCTTTTAAGTAATACAGTACAGCCAGTTAGAAGTAAAGGAGCCCTGAAATACCACTTTTAAAGAGCTTCAGTGGTTCTTCCCTTCAAGACGTTTTTGGGTGGCTTCTGGTGGAGGTGGGGAATGCAATCAGTTAGACAGTAATCATTTTCTTTTTTCTTCTTTCCAAGGCATATACATTATCTGGATTAAGAAAACCTAGTGAGAAATAAAGACAGAAGCAAGAGGAGCAGGACACTTTCAAAACAGATTAGTTAGAACTCAATATTAAGAAGGTCTTCCCAGAGACTCTATGTAAATTTTTTCTTTCAAGCACTCCTCAAATTTTTTAATAGCTTAATTCCAAATAAGCTGTCTGCCCCTCCAAAGATATGGAGGAAAAAGCTAAACAAAATTCATCTAAAATATTCTCTCTCCTTTGTCTCTTCTTTTTCTTTCTGTTTATTTTTCTCCCCCAGATTCAGATCCTTCTTCTGCTACTACCTCAGTTCATCTCTCCTCTCTAAATTCTTAAACAGATCTTTCCCCCTTTATTTCCTTAACTGACTTACCAATCCTTCTAAAGAAGGATTGTGTGGAAATGTCTTGAAATTTTTGGTATCACTAGCACCTTCAAAATTACTGTCAGTTTTGTGAGGCCTTTCACTTTTATACTAAAGATGGTGGAATGGCAAGAACGGGACAAAATATGCCAAGAACCACAAAGATTAGCTGAAACATGAATTTAATTCTCAAATTCTTGATCACTCTAGATGCATGGTTTTTAACCAAAGACCAACGGGTTAATAGAGTACTGAAGGAATTGACCACATCTGTATTGACACTATCCTTATTTTTCAGTAAGTTTTCTTAATCCAGAAAAGAGATTCATTCATGCTTTAAAAAATGCATGGAAAGAAGTTTAAAAGGGAACAGATATAAACAAGGTAGTTATGAAAATAACATGTTAAAAATCTTCCTTTGCTGGTCTACTTTGTATATGGAAATGTATATGGGGGTGTTATCTGTGAAGATAAAAATTCTAAAATAAAGCTTTCCCCAATAATAGTATTTTATTTTTTCTGTTTGCATGTACAGATAATTTTCAACATTCACTTTTATAAGACTTTGAGTCCCAAATTTTTTCTCCCTCCCTCCTTTTGCCCCTCCCCAAGGTGGCAAAAAATATGAAATAGGTTATACATGTATAATCATATTAAACATATTTCCACATTAGCCATGTGTTGAAAGAAGAATCAGAATAAAAGGGAAAAACCATGAGCAAGAAAAAAACCCAACAAGAAAAGAAAAAACAATGTGCTTTGATCTGCATTCAGACTTCATTTCTTTTTCTGAATGTGGATAGCATTTTCCATCATGAGTCTTTTGGAATTGTCTTAGATTATCGTATTGCCAAGAAGACCTAAATTTATCAAAGCTGGTCCTCACACAATGTTGCTATTACTGTATACAATATTCTCCTGGTTCTGCTCACTTCATTCAGCAATAGTTCATGGGAGTCTTTCCAGGTTTTTCTGATATCTGCCTGCTCATCATTTCTCATAGCACTTTACATTCATATACCAGAGCTTGTTCAGCCATTCCACAATTGATGGGCATCCCCTCAATTTCCAATTCTTGGTCACCACAAAAAAGACCTTCTATAAATATTTTTGCGCATGTAGGTCTGTTTCCCTTTTTTATGATCTCTTTGGGATACACACCTAGTAGTGGTAGTCCTGAATCAAAGAATATGCACAGTTTTATAGCACTTTTGGTATAGTTCCAAGTTGCTCCCCAGAATGGTTGGAACAGTTCATAACTCCACTAACAATGCATGAGTGTTACAACTTTCCCACATCTTCTCCAACATTTGCCATTTTCCTGTTTTGTCATGTTAGCCAATCAGGTAGGTATGAAGTGGTACCTCAGAGTTGTTTTGATTTTCATTTCTCTGATCAGTAGTGATTCAGAGCATTTTTATGTGACTAGCAATAGTTTTAATTTCTTCATCTGAAAACTGCCTGTTTATGTCCTTTGACAAGAATGACTTGTATTCTTATAAGTTTGGCTCATTTCTCTATATATTTTAGAAACAAGGACTTTATCAGAGGCACTGGCTGTAAAAATTGTTTCCCAGCTTTTTGCTTCCTTTGTAATCTTGGTTGCATTGTCTTTGTTTGTCCAAAAACTTTTAATTAAATGTTATCACAACTGTCCATTTTGCATGAAATAAAGTGTTTAAAAACAAATGAACTAGTCTAAAAGCTTATGGGTTGCTTCATGAATAATTTCCACAAGAAGAGAGTCATGAGGTGCTAGGTAAATTGAACACCGAACAGTTCTGAGTGGTTTATTTTAGAAAAGATATTACAAAAACTGAAAAGTAGAGGAAGATGAACAGAATGGTGAAAGATTTCAAGGCTTTATCATATAGGGACTGATTAATGGTATTACAGATTTTTAGGCTAAAGAAAATAGCATTCAGGGAGGACATGATGGCTGTTGTCAAGTATTTGAGGGATTGCCTGGTGGAAGTGGGATAAAACTTGTTCAGCTTGACCCAAAGGGTAGAATTAGGAGCAATGGATGGAAGTTACAGAGAGGCAGTTTTTGGTTAAAAGATAAGGGAATGAAGATAAACAAAAGATAAAGATAAAAGGAAAAACATCTTGGCAAATAGAGATGAGCAAAAGTTGAAACGGAAGGCTTTGAGAGATGGTGGGGTCTGAATTGCGTTGATCCCAACACAAACCTCTTTTATAGATTCTTGTTCTGGTCTCACTGCTCTTCCCATTGAGGGGTAGTGATTGCCAAGTTTAATGCTGCTGCTCTCTCTCTCTTTTGTCTACTGAAGTCTGTTTCCATTCCTAGGGTATTTGATCTTCAACTTCTGTCCACTTGTCTGCAAGACTGTCTTCTTTCTCCCTACCATGTCTGGACAAAACCATGTGAATCATGCTGAGAATTGTTATCCTACATATTTGTTTAAATACCACTCATGTCAGACCCTTCATCAATTGTGGTTGTTGTGCTAGGGCACAATTGGTCCTCTAGGGCCCCCTGCCTCTTATTTCTCTTGTTGAAACCTGACATGAGACCACCAACTGCTCTGTCCCACATTTTTACCATTTTCCCATCCTGCCCTGCTTTTCCTCATATTCAAGATAAAGAAAACTTTTTGTCTTCCTTCTCTTCCTTGAAAATTATTACTTATATCAACATTAAAAAAAAAACAGAAAACTTTCATAACCCCAGAATGCCAGAGTTTTATGAAATACTGTCTGGGAAATATACTGAATTGGGTGAACCCTAAGGTCCTTCCCTGCACTCCTGCTCTAACATTCTGAGGTTCTGTAACTATGGACTAAGAGAGACAAAAGTAGTAAAATCTGATTTGTTTCTATGGGCGGGGCGGAGATGGGTATATCTATTCCTTCCAGTTCGACATCTTTGCCTATTTGGTCTGTAAGTTTTGAAAAGAAAACAGAATTCTTAGAAAAATGATCAATAAGATAATCAGAGAATAAACTGAACTTCCAATGTCCACAATATTATGAGCTACCTCTGTTATGAGTGTGAATGCTGTTACTACTTTGAAACCTGAATGTATGATTTTTATCATTTAGTTACCAAGACTCAGATCAACAAATTAATCACTATTTTGCCTCATTGTATTTTAGGAATTGAGAGGATACAGATCCAAATATAGATGTGAAATAAAGCTCAAAGAAAAATAGGAGGAAAATATTTGGTTTCAGACAGTTCCTACTTTTGGAAGTAAATGAATAGCCCCTTGGAATTTCTTAGACTTGAGAAAAATCAAGAAGGTAATTCTTTCTCGGCATGCCTTGTCACACTGGCTTAAACCTTGACAACTGAAGTTTGCTTTTAATATAGATACCCATTATATTTGAAAGAGTAAAAGTGACTCACTCTCTACTCATAGGAAATAATAGTTTCACATTCCAGGAGATCATATGACATTGAGATTTGGGAATATCACTAATATAAGTATAATATTATATAGAGTTCATAAAACATTCTTCTGGGCTGAAAATATTCCTTAGATCAAGTTGGACTAGCTTAATGAAAAACAAGAAATCAGGTTGAATTGATGAAACATCAGGGAAAATATATATGAAGAATATCTCTCTGGGCTCTGTTCTTTGAATCTTCTGATTATACCCCTACCTAAAACATTAAATTTATCTGATATTTCTGGTTTGAGAGATCAGTATTTTCCAACTAGGCAAAGATGATCCACACGTATTATTCTTTAATAATGATACTTCCTTCTGTCTTAGGAGCCATTGATTTTGGTTTTAAGAAACTCTTGATTCTATTCCAGGGGATGTACTCGATCAATGATCTGGGAAATGGGCTATCCTCAAAGGGTATTTACCAACGAATCAACCATGCTTTGATACCAATTAATCAGTAGTACCCTGGACTCAAAATTCTCTTTGCTTGATATTTTCATCAAATGCTTGGATGATAGCCACAGGCGTAATGAGCAATTTCAGTGCCAAGAGCAAGCAGAAGTAAATGTCTCCTGAAACCAACCCCAAGACATGAGACATGGCGGGAGAGACTCTAGGACATGGCAAGAGAGCCTCTGTCAGGGTAGAGCCTAGGAACATAGTAAAGTCTTCCAGGAAAGCCACTTCTTAGAAGAATCAGGATAGGGTTGTCACTGGGAGGCATTCAAATAGTATGCAGACACAAAGGGAAGGAAAGGATGACATCATTTGGAAGCTTCTTAGTTTACTTCTTTTATATATCTCTGTTAATTTGTTTCTATATTGCTGAAGAGGGACAATGCTATAAAAATGTAAATGTAACATATTTGATGGTTACACAGTTGTTTCAAAATGTATTTTAATATTTAATTAATATTAATTAATACTAATATTTAAAATGTATTTTTTTGCATTTTTTTCAATTTTTGTGTCTACATGGCTGTGATTATGGTGTGCAGAGTATACACCTTTTTTTTTTTTGCTGTCAGAGAATTTTTAAGGAAAGACTCTGAATTTAAGGTAATTTTGGTAAATTCAAGGAGTCAGCTGTAAAAAGATGATATTTAGTGAGGTTAGATTAGAGGACCTGTACTCACTCATCTGGAAGAAGAGATGACTGGAAGGGCTATTTAAAAACAGTAGCAAAATGACTACACATGTATAACCTATGTCAAATTGCTTGCCTTCTCAATGAGGGGAGGAGAGGAAGAAGGAGAGAATTTGGAACTCAAAATTTGAAAAAAGAATGTTAAAATTGTTTTTACATGTAATTAGAAAAAAGAAATATTAAATTAAAAAAATAACAGCAAAGGTGTTTTATAAAGATCATAATGAAAATTTAAGAGAATATGTCTTTTTAAATTTAAATTTATTTTTAAAATTAACAAGCATTTATTATGTCTCCATCCTACCCCATCTTTCCACTCACCCAGAAAAAATAAAAAATAAAACACTTGTCACAAATAGGAACAGTCAAGCAAAACAAATTCCCTCATTGGTTATATCCAAAAATAAGTTTCATTCTGCATATATAATTCATTACTCCTCTATCAGGAGGTGAGTAGTACTTATCATCAGTTCTTTGGAACATGGTTGGTCATTACATTGCTCATGGTCCTAAGTCTTTTAAAATTGAAAATTTCTTTTACAATGTTGTTATAGTATAACTTGTTATAACATAAAAGCAGAATTCATGATTTCGAAGAAAAACATGAGTTTGCCTGAATGGTTCAGGATCGCAGGATATAAGGAATTCTCTAAGTAGAAGGCAGAAGAATTAAAGCACTTATTCAAGCTCCAAAGCAGCAGACCCACGGACCAATGTCCCCAATTTGATATCCTGGCCAAAACCTTCCAGGCCCAATAAGTGTGCCTCACAATAGTAACCAGGAAGTTATAGAGAAACACTATGGCAGTAAGCCAAATCATACTCGTACTTCCCCCAAGGCCAGGGCCCTCCGGTAAGAAGTTTACCCACTGACCTCAAGTCCTTGCTCAGCACTCTCTGGTCTGCATGCAGGTCAATCCTGCTCTCAGTAGCACCTGCTGCTTTGGCTTCTTCTTCTTCAGCATCTGCTGGCTCTGCTTTCTCCACTCCTCCTTCACCTGCTTCCACCATGTCTCTCTCTCCAAGCTGGAACGTCATCTGAGTGACCAGAACTTAGGTGCCTACTATTGGCTCTGGTCTTAGCAACTCCCCTTAGGACCCTGGTGGCTTCATACCCACATCGGGCTTAGCACCTAGTAGCTAGGGGTTTGGGCCTACTTGGGAGCAAAGATATAATCAGACCTCCCTTCATTGGGCACACCTGGAGCCTCACCTGAAGCCTATTCAAATGGGGTAGAGAGAGATCTTCTCATTTACTGATTGCCTTTACACTTGTTCATGTGGTTTTGCTTACTTCACTTTGTATAAGTTCACACAAGTTTTCAGGTTTCTCTGAAACTGTCTCCCTTATTGTTCCTTAGGGCATAATAATATTCAGTTCCATACATATATCTTAGTTTGTCCAGCCATTCTCCAATGAAAGAGCACCTTAAAGAAATATGTCTCCATAGTGCAAATTGGAATGGATTACTGAATAAAGCTGTGGAACCTTGATAGTGGTTCCCTCCTTCTGACCATATTTCAGATGGTCATGTATCACTTTAGACCCCTAAACTGTGAAAAGTCTAGTGTAATATGCTAACACTCAAGGATCCTATATGCTACCGGAGGAAAATAACACTTCCACAAATAAACAAATGTGAAATACATCTGGAATAAAGGTTTATGGGCTTGATCATATGGCTCATTGGAAGGAGCCAGGGCACATGACATGGGGAGGGCCAGGGCACTTGCTCTACTCCATTGTATGGTCATCCCCTAATTACCTTGTTATACAGCATAATAATTACAAAGAAATTTTTTGGGGGTATGGTGGGGACTAGAAGCAGAGTACTAAAACATGGGTGAATCCAGAAAGATATCTTTGTAGGGAATGCACTTCCAGGAACTAAGGACATTTTTTTGAACTGCATTTTTAAAGAGTTTGAGTAGTAAACTTCTGAGTCTAATGAAATTAAGAATAAAACATAATTCTTTAACTTACTAGTCAACTTAATGTTTTTAAAGGTAGTACTTTGTGGTCTGTGGCAATTCTGTAAATCTTTCCCATTCATTAGAGTCGAATATCAAAATAATCTGAAGTGAGAACAAAATATTCAAATAACTATATCATATATGCTAAATCAGGATTTCAAAAATAATGAAGCATATTCAATCACATTTCTCTCCTGAAAAATATTCTTTAGAACAAAAGGGTTTTTTGTACCATTTATGTACAAAATAAAAATTAAAATATCATTTAGTCTTTCTCATCCTTTTAAATTTCTATTTTATTTATATTTTTAATTTACGCAATATATTTGTGCAGCACTATACCTCTATAGTTTATATATATATGTATATTATATATATATACATACACACACACACACACACACACACACATATATATATATATATATATATATATATATAGGTACATTATCAAAAAAGTTTGGAGACAACTACAACGGTGGATGGAATGCCAAATTTGGAGTCAAGGGACCTGAGTTTGAATTCTTACTTTAATACAACCTTCTATGTCAAGGAAAACACCTTCTCGGTCATAGTCAAACATAGGAAAAGAACCTCAAGAGTTTTCCTGATCTAGCAGGAATTACCATTCTTCCCACATCTACTATTGCTTCTGTTGCTTTAGTGATGTGGTATGGGACCAAAAACTCTTGCTTCCTTAGTTTGGCCCCTTTTACCCGATTCCTATCAGCCCCTGATCACACAACAACATGCAGAGAAGCAGGGTCATTTATTTATCCCCTTTTTTTCCATAACAGTCCCAGGGTTAAATCCCATGATTACTAGTACCCCTCAATCTAAGAGAACACTCCAGATTTTTTCAGGAAACAAGAAAATACCCATTGTTTCCACTTAACTCTTTTAGGTACTTGGGCAGGGTTGTCTTTATCACTCAAGTCTGTCCACAGGTTTTTGTTTTGTTTTGTTTTTGTCACTTTCTAGGCTTAAATTGGGAGGTAATTTCTAGCACTTATCTAGCATGAATGTTCTGAAGCCAATAGCAGTCTCCTATTTCACGAGGACAAGAGAGACCACCCCAGCACTTACTGTCTAAGTATACAGAAAAGAACTCAGAAAGGCTCACATTTTTATTATATATTTAATTTAATTTATTTATTATAAATTTGTTTACTTTTATGGCATATTTTCCCCATTGTTGTAAATTTGTTTACTTTTATAGCATATTTTCCCCACTGTTGTAAATTTGTTTACTTTTATAGCATATTTTCCCCATCAAAATGCAAAGTTCAGATTTTATTTCACATTCTGTTTATGTGTTTATATTCTGCTTCTGTTTATGTGAAATTGTTGAGAGTGCTACTAAGTTTAGAATAAAAATTACTAAAAAGAAAACACCACCACTTAGATAACTAAAGCAAAGAAAAGAAAACACATGAAAAAACCAAAATCCTTTGAAAGTCTCCCAGATAGAAAGCCTCCTTTACTAAAAAGATAGTAACTATCCCTGGATAGCTATTTTTTTCTCCCTGTAGTTCCTTCCCTTTGCTGGCTCCCATGCTGGAACAGGCAAAATCAGATGCATTGTTACTGCCACTGCTATGCTTTCCTCTCTGTCTCTCTACAGCAGGAGCCACAGCAGCAATGCACCGGTGGCAGAGGGATGGAAGTGCAGTTCTATTTGTTGGCGTTTCTCTCTAAGCATCTAGCACAGAGCACTAAACATGGAATGAGCCTAATAAATGTTTGTTGAACGAATGGAGCGTTCTTTGTTCTCCTCATCCCTCCCACTTCAGGTGAATTCAAAGAATGTTAGAACTGCAAGGAATCTTTGAGAAAATGAATTCCAACCCCCTCATTTTACACATGAGAAAACTGAGGCCCAGAGAGGTCAAAAGCCAAAGAGCTTATGACCTTTCTTCCAAGGTCATTCACATGACTGAACAATTCACTTGTCCAAAGGCACACAGTAGCAACAGAATTGACACTAAAAACCAGGTCTTCTGATGACCAGTCCAATGTTCTTTGGATTATATTATACTGACTCCTTCGTGCCCTACCTTCTTTTTTTCTTTACGTTTTTCCAATCCCCTTTCCCCCCATCTCCCAGTCTCTCTTTGTATTTTTCTCTACTCCAGTGCCAAACCCCTTGTTTCCTGAAGTCTCATATTTTTATTTTTACTTGGAAAACATTCTCAGTTTTCTTACAGAAATAAATGATTTCATATATACTATTTCAGTGGAGTGTTTAAGGTAGAGAGGGATGAGAGAATCTGAAGGGCAAGTGCTATATAAACTATACGTATGCATATACATATGTGTGTATGCATATGAACAAATAGACATATACATACATAAATATATAATAAAAATATTTCATATAAACATATCTATCTATATCTATATTTTTATCTATATCTATATATAGTCCAGTGTTATAGAGTGTTGGCTTTGAAGATATAAAGAACTGAGTTTGAATCCTACCCCAGATGTTTATTAGTTGTATGACCCTACATAAATCACCTAACCTCTCAGCCTTACTTTCCTGAGCTATAAAATGGAATAATAATGATAATAATAACACCTATTTCATAGGGTTATTGTGAGGATCAAATGGGATAACCTATGTAAAACACTTTGCAAACCTTAAAGAACCATATAAATATTAGATATTATTATTGTTGTATATGCATCTGTACATACACATTTACTTGAATTGAATCCATGATCTCAGTAAGGTGGTTCTCCCTCCACCTGTGTAGATTGTGACCTATCCATGCCTCCTCATGTTTAAAAAATCATCAATAATTTTTATAATAGTTTCTTCAAAGCCCAACCACAAAGACACTAAAGCTGTGCCATCTACAATTCAGTTCAATTCAGCTTTCCCCTGTTCCTTCCTTCCTACAGTGCAAATAGCATGTCAGTATTTACCCTTGTAGAAAGCAACTGTTACAGGAATGGAGACCTCAGAAAGAATTCGTTGTGCTGGACCATTCACTAGAGATGATTTGTTGTACTGAGACCACCTAACAAAGCCTTCTTTGAGCCATCTACAGGGTGTGGGCAATGACTAATTTACAAAGAATCAGTTCTCCTTTGCACTGGTATTATTTCTCTTTGGGTAATTAATTATTAGTTGTTACTTCAATCAGATGGTGGTTTTGGTTTCAAATGCTTTAAAAGCAGCTTTCTTTCAGTTTTCCTCATTCTCAAAAGTCAATTAACCTTAGTTATGACAAGTGGGGCAAACAGAAGACAATGGATCCCTGAAATATCAACACATGTTCTAATATTCAAAAACCTTAGGCAAAAGCAGACCTACAAAGAGGATGCTTTGAAAGATGGCCAGATGTTCTGACTTTCACATACCTTGGGTTATTACAGAAGTAGCTTTCTGTGGTGCCTGCCTATTATATAAATATAGAAATTTAGAAAAGAATCCTTAAGGCATTTTTTTTCTGTGTAGTTTCTCTTTCTTTTTTCTTTCCTATTTTTTGGGGTAAGTTGTTTAATTTTTTTTTAATGGCTCTAGTCTTTAACACTCAGGATAAGTAAGCTGCCTGGCCTAGGCAAACACAATTAAATTCAACAGATAATCGAAGAGGAGTGAAGTTAGGACTAGAGGAGATAAGTGTAGAAAAGAAACTACTTGAAACAAGTGCAATGGAATAAAAGCAGACAGAGGATTTGGTGACGAGGAAACAATGTCACCTAGCAGTGTGTGTGTGTGTGTGTGTGTGTGTATGTGTGCGTTTATGTGTGTGTACAGGTGTTGGGTGAGTAGAGTAAGGATTTGTTCTGCATTCAAGAGACCTTAAAGCAGTAGCAAGTTTCTGGACCAATCCCAAGAATAAGGGATGCTTGGTGAGGGAGCAGGTCAGCAAATTCTAGTACAGACCAAATTTTAACCTAACCAGAGCAGCAAGGAATATATTCAAGATAGGCTCTTACTAAAACAGCAAGTTCAACAGTGAGAACATTTCAGGAAAAGCTAAAAAAAACTTTAAAGAAAGATCAAACACTGAAAGTGAAAGTGATAAAGACTAGGGATCTTGAGAGAGTGATTAATTGGACAGAACCACTCTGATCTACTTCAGTGAAGCTTTGGAGTCCCCTAAGGTCAGGAATATTGGTTCCTGAAGCAGCCTTTGTAGGAACTGAGGATATGACAGGGTGAGGGTGGGTTGGGGGGGGTCTATTGGGGGTGTGAGGGTGGGGTGTCTGATGCCCAGCAGTTCCTTCAGAAAGGGCAGGACAAAAGAGCCCATTGTGTATTAGTGGTAAGATAAAATGTAATGAACATAAGGGGGTGTTTGAATGGGCCTGGAAGGCTCTGTTCTCTTGGCCTACAAATCAATGCTCTACAAGGAAAGATGAGAAAAATGTAGGCAGCTCTTCTGAACTGGTGACCATGAACTTACTGCTTGGATGCTGGCGATTTCATTCTTCATTCTTGGGAATCTCTCTTTTATGTAAAGTATCTTCTTAAGAAGAGCTAGTTACTTTTAAAATATTTTTATTTATAATTAATAATTATATAATAATTATAATATATAATTTATAATTATATTTATTTATATAATTTATTATATATTATTATATATTATTTTATTATTATATATAATTTATATATAATATATAATTTATAACATATAAATTATATATAAATAAATAATAATATATAAATATATAAAATATAATAAATAATAATTAATATTAAATGTTTTTGCTCCATTCCAAGATTGTAAATGTTGACCTCAAATTTCCTTATCTTTTCCAAGTTCTCAAGAGTTCAAATGCCTTTTTTTTTTTACAAACTAAAAATTAATGCCATACTCCATTCACCAACAGTCTCACACTAACAAATCACTTTACATAAGGATAAAGGCTATAGAGAGATCTCTCCTGAGATGTTATCCAGACAACAGCAGCCTGGCTCTGATACCAGCCCACAACATGGGCAGCAGCTGGGCAGGTTCGTATCCGGCCATTGTTTCAGTTTGGTTTGTATGCTCCCAGCTTGTTCTCTGTGGCTTCCCTTTCCAGTGGACATGTCTACCAGGGAGATGAGAGTATTCCAAGAAACTCATGCCCCAGGTTTGTTAAATCTAATTTGATATACCTACAACAAGATGTGGACAAAATGAACAAGAGCAAATAGATAACTTGCCTTGGTGGAAATTGAAGTAGCTGAAAGAGTAGCCATAAACTAGGCTTTCGTCTGCCAGAGAGTATGTTGAATAAAGTTTTGCTTCATAGTAGTCATTGTGCTAAGTTGTAGTCAAAAGAGCTATAATTTAGCCAGGAGTAAATAGGTCTTTGGTCTATAGTGCCAACATTCTGGGTAGTAGGGGTGAGAATTTTTTTCTCACAGGGAAGAGACGTGATTTCTTCCTGTGGCCACTATCATCTCCGTGTTTCATGTTGTGGACTTCCATTAGCACATTGTACCATGTGGAAAACTATATTGACCCCACCCCCAGGGTCCTACCACCTTCTCCTATGGGGCAAGGGGAAGACTCTGGGAGACAAGCTGCCTGTTTTCCCAGAATGATCACACCCATGGTCAGATTGTCCTCTCTATCAGCATAGTCCTCTCCTCTCCAATAGACTGTCCTCTGTGCTGATTCACCCAAACTCTTTTTGCTTTAGGTAAAAAAAAGTTTCTAGTTAATGATTGTTAGCCTAGGTCATGGTGTTAAGAAGTTATTGGCGAGATATCTGATATACTTATTAACAACTTCTGGAATCTCAGTAGATCATAGAGAGTATATGAATTGTGTTTTAATCCTTGGTGAAGCATTAAGATATCTAGAGCTAACGCATATTAGCAAAGAGTTGAAATATAAACCAAGGTGTAGTAGGAGTTTGAGAAAGTTCCTTGGGCTTTAGTAGACTATAAACTCAACATGAGCTAGCTATGTAAAAAAAGGAATGTTCTCTTCGATTGAATTAAATTATATGTAGGATCCAGAATGCCAATGAAGGAGATGATATTCTCATTTGCTGTCTTCTGCCTTGATCAGACCACATATAGATTATTGGAAGACACATTTTTGAAGTCGTTATCAAGTTGGTGAGTGTTCAGTGAAGTAGGACCAGAATGGTCAAGGAACTAGAGATCACACCATACGACGACTAAAATGTGCAGATGCTTTGCTTAGAAAAGAGAGAGCTTAAGGGGCAGGGGATGAGAGGTGTCATCAAGTATTTTGATGGTTGTTTTATGCAAGAAGGATTCGACTTAATCTTGGACCCAGTGGACAGATCTAGAACTGACAGGTAAAAGTTATAGAAAAGCAAATCTAGGCTTAATGTATGAGGAAATTTCCTAATAATTAGAGTTGTCTTAAAGTGGAATCAGGTGCCTCCACTTCCCCTGGAAAGGTGGTTTTTCCCGCATAGGCTGAATGACCACTTCTTGGGGGGGGGTGTTACCTATAGGATTATTGACCTCATGCTGATTGGAATAGAGGAACTGGGAGACCCCTTCTGACTGAACTTCTTGACCTTTCAGACATTATTTCAGTTATTTCTTGGCAATTAGAAATGACAGACTTAGGGAAGGCTGTATCCTTTCTCCTAAGAATTCATGACAAAGATTAGGGTATTTCCTCTTCTCTCTACCTTTTGGTTCTACCTATGTTCCTGGGTGTGTGCTGTACAATTCTCTCCCCAGTCTATGAATAAATTATGGATAAAGGCAAGATTCAGATTAAATACTATGAACTATCATTATTTTACTGAAATTTAAAATCCTCTTAATTTTGATTTTCTGAAATTCCTGTGGGATGTTTTTGTTGATTAATTCTTTTTTATTTTTTAAATTTTATTTTATGTTTTGGTTAATTCTCCAAATTGGCTTGTATCTTATGTACTAATAATCACCCACATTGACACAGTGCTTTAAAGTGTTGAAAAAAACCCAATAATTTCACCATAATCACAATAACCAGTGCTAGGTTTAGAGTCAGAGGATTTGGATTCAAGTTCTGGCTTTGCCACTTACTACGTGACCTTAGACAATTTTCTCTTTTGGTAGTCCTTACTTAGTCCCATTATCTACCATTGTCTATACTTTCTATCATTTCAAGGGAGTAGAATCTTAAAAATAATCAGATGTGACTAGGGGTCCTTTCAACTCTAAAATTATGAAATTATGGACTACAAACTCTGTGAGAGAGGTAGTGCAAATCACGCTATCCTGATTTCACAGATGAGCAAGTTCAGGCTAGACGGGGCAAAAGCGATTTACTTATGATCACACAGTAAGTGTTAAAGTCCGGATGTGAACTCAGCTGTCTGGATGTCAAGTGCGGTACTCTTTGTACTACATTATTCTGCTTTGACTAGCATTTTTAAAAAGCAATTTAAAATGTTTGATCCATCATTCTAACAAGATAGCATCCATTCTGTTCTCCATCACATTTAGCATTAGAAATCCATCTGTATTATAAGTTACCTGGTTTTACTAATTCAGCACAAAAAGCTACAAACAAATTTCTAAAGCAGTGAGGATTTTTTTTATAACTAGAAAAATAAGAGGTTTCTTTGATTCACTTTTCAGTATTTTAAATTATTTCAAATATATTAAGTGAATGAGACTCTCAAAAAAGAAAATTGGCAGATACGTTAACATTTAAAATTCTTTGTAGTCTAGCATTTTTCTCTGTGGTAGAGGTAGGGTTAGAGGTAGAGCTAAGTAACATGATACTGAGGGAAGTCAGCTATTTGTGATGAATCCATTTGGGTAACTCCATTTTAAAAGTTGTGGCAGCTGCCTAAGATGGTGATACACATGCTCACTGATTCCATCTTCCCTTGATACTCTAATGAGGGAAGAAGACTCTGGCAAGGAGGAAGACTCTGGAAAGGACTTGCAAGCAATGACTAAGAAAGATATCCCCTTGGGATTGTCACAGGACGGTCTGTTTCTTTTCCTTTATAGAGATGAAAATGGAAGTGTCCTTAATCTCCTGGTGAGTGACTTCACCTTATCATATAATCTAGAAGATTTCATTTAGTTTCTGTATAAACCATGGGCCCCCTCCCTTGTAGATCTCTGCTGGGATGGAACCAGTACCAAGTACTTTGCCACTCAAGAGAAGCTTGATATCATTCAGTCCCTCTTCTTCAGTTGTCACATGCAGGATGAAAATGACATCAACATCAGCTTCCACACTAGTGGCAAACTATTCAACTTGAAAAGGCTACAAGCTTAGACCAAAATGGAAGAGGAGTTGGTGTGGGACTTTTTGTTTGTAGATGATTGTGCATTCAACACAGCCTCTGAGGCTGAGATGAAACAGAATATGGATTGATTCTCTGCTGCTTGTGTCAATTTTAGCCTAACAATCAACACCAAGAAAACAAGAGGTCTTCCACCAGCCAGCACCATAGATATATTAAGCCATTGGTCACAGCAAATGGAGAAATTTTGAATGCTGTGGATGAATTGACTTACCTTGGCAGTATACCCTGGAGGGCTGTCGACAAAGATGATGAAGTTGATGCATGTATTGCCAGAGTTAGCTCAGCATTTGGGAAGCTCCAAAAGAAATTGTGGGAATAATTAGGCTGCATATCAAACTGAAGGTCTACAGAGCCATGGTGCTAACTACCTGTTGTATGCCTGTGAGACCTGGACAGTCTATTAGTGCTTTGCCAGAAAACTGAACGACTTCCACTTGAATTGTGTCAGGAATATCCTGAAGATTACTTGGCAAGACGAGGTACCAGGCAGAGGTCCTCTATATAGCTGAACTGCCAAGCATTCAAACTCCACAGCAGAGAGTGCAACTCCAATGGGCTGGCCACGTAGTTGGAACACCAACACACGCTTACCCAGAAGACTCTTTTATGGAGAACTTGCACAAGGTAAGCACTCACATGCTGGTCAGAAGAAGTGATATGATAACACTCTCAAGGTATGTCTGAAGAATTGAAGTGTTAACTGTAAGACGTGGGAAATGCGGGCATAGGACCACCCAGCATGGTGTGTCTGCATCAAAGAAGGCATCATTCTCTAAGAGCAAAGCAGAATTGTAGAAGCACAAAGCAAATGTGAACTGTGTAAATCCAGATCCACTTCTACTTTAAATGTTCTAATGGACCACTTGTGCCTGATCTGTGTTAGTACCTTCTGAACTCATGTTGGACTGATGAGCCACGGCCCAACACACTGTACCCTGACTTCAGTATTATGATTCATTTTTGTAGCAGGCCTGTGACAAGACTAACAACAACAATGAAGGAAGCGCTGAGGTGACCCTAGTCCCATCTGCTCATTATTTAAGTGGACCAATCAAGAGCTTAGGTAACACTAAGCCCATCGCCTCTCATGAAATATGGACCAATCAAAATTGTCTTTCTGTTCTATGGAAATTGCTTGCTCCTGTCTATAAAAAGTAGAATGCAGATTAAATACAGGATGGTCCACCAATGCATGTTGCCTTGGTGCATTAATAAATTCTTTTTTGTCTTATTCT
The DNA here is from genome assembly GCA_028646595.1 of Phalanger gymnotis. Classification (NCBI taxonomy): domain Eukaryota; kingdom Metazoa; phylum Chordata; class Mammalia; order Diprotodontia; family Phalangeridae; genus Phalanger; species Phalanger gymnotis. The sequence continues at coordinate 60,313,009 of CM053626.1, read as the reverse complement.
TGGTTTTGCCTAAACTGATTAGGGTGAGGCCTTAACTTAGTTTTCTTTGAACAGTGCAGAGTCAATGAGATGAAATCAGTGGCTCTAAATGACTACTTACGTCTCTCAGTACCCATTTGTGAGTAGTACCTGCAGCTCCCCTCGGAAGTATCACTAGGTAAAATTCCTTTTTGGGTATGTGGCTTTTGTGTCATAAAGTAGACAAATAAAAAACCCCCGTTCAATATGGGGACATCTTTAAAGCAGAAAATTTTTGAAAAGACGACTGGGGGATGTTGGAAACTAGCCTGGGGTGGTGGTGGAAGCTGGAGTGTGAAATTGAAGAGAAAAAATGGCAGTGAGAAATGTCAGGAAGATAAAAGAGCTCTTGATACAAATGTTTTAAAACTTCTAGAGCTTCCCCAACAATGTTCCTTAGACCTAAGGTTTCCATAATCCTGCTCTAGGGCTTCACTGATAAGGGTGAGGGGGTAGGCTGATATTTGGTGATCATTTGGTATCGGTGCCAAAAAATTCCTGTGCATTCAATATTGACACTACCTTCAGAATAGAGATGAACGTGCTCAGAAACATACTTGTTCTGCCATGCTCTATGACATTACAATGCTAAGGGAAATATTTTAATTCAGAGGGTTGAGAAAGCAAAGAAACATGAAAGCAGAGAATATTCACATTCTAGGTTCTTTGGAGCCTTAGAAGGAAAGACAACATGCCTGCTGTCTGGTTTTAATTATTTCTTCTTCTTTTCTCTATCTGAAACAAATTATTTTTTTTCATTACTACAAACCTTTTCTGGTTTCTGATTGCCATTGCCCGAAGATGTTTCCAATTTCTACTAAGCTGGAAAATCTTGTTTGTCCTGAACCTATCTTCTTGTCTCTTCCATTCAATTGTGAGCTCCTTGAAAGCAGGGACTAATTTTCCTTTCTTTGTATCATCAGTGCATAGGACAGTGACTGGAATATTTCAGTCGTTTTAGGTCATGTCTGACTCTTCATGACCCCATTTGGGGTTTTCTCGGCAAAGATATTGGAGTGGTTTACCATTTCCTTCTCCAGCTTACTTACAGATGAGGAAACTAAGGCAAATGGGGTTAAGTGACTTGCCCAGGATCACACAGTGTCTAAGGCCAGATTTAAACTGGCTAGTACTCTATTCATTGTATACCAGATCTATGTATACCATTGTATAGCAGATCTAATTGGAGCATGGAAGGACGAGGAGGAGACAGAGACCGATAGAAGAAAACAATGATAAAACAGTAATAGGGGCTTGGAGGGTAATGAATATAAACTAAAATCTTCTTTAGATAGCTGAAAGTAACAGAGGATGACTTATTTGTGGGTTGGTGTTGGATAGTTTTATTTTCTGAAATTTATTTGTGAATTTTGGTAATGCCAATCTAGATAATTATATCTAAATTATATCAGCAGAGTTCAGTATTCAGTTCCATTCCACGCAAATTTATTGAATAACTACTCTGGACAGAATGTTATGCTGGGCACTGGAGGAGAGAAAAAGAAGCAGTAATAGATTTCCTGAGCAACTCCCTTCTTCATTAATTTGGTCTTTCATGACCCGAGTTAGATTCAAGCGATCATTCCATTTTCTTACCTATGAGTCTTCTGGACTGAATCATACTCTTGAATCATGTTGACTTTCTCTGTCCAGATTACCAAGGTCTAAACTCCTTCCTTTAAAAAATAGTTCTAAACTTTGCTTTTTCTACAAAGCTTCCTCTTGCTAACTGAAATAGATTGCGAATCTCCTGATGCTTTCCCATTTAAGCATGGAACACCACAATGGCCCATTGATAATATGATTTTTTTTGTTTTATCTAATGTTAGTAAAACATGTAAAATTAAACATTATTTAGAGAATAGAATCATAGAATTACGGAGCCAGAGAGGGAATTTGACTGTTATCTAGTCCAAACCACACATTTTACAGATGATGGAAAATGAGTGCCAGACAGGACAAGGGATTTGTCTAACACAGTTAAGGGATCTTCATCCCTTTGAAGGAGTTCTTAACTTTTTTCTGTGTGTCATAAACTCCTTTGACAGTCTGGTGAGGCTTATAGATGCTATAGACCCCTTCTCAGACTAATATTTTTACATAGAATAAAATATATATAATTCAAAAGAGATAAATTATATTGAAATGCAATCATTAAATATTAAGTTCACAGACCCCTTGGAGTCTGAGGTACTTTGGACCCCAGGTTAAATACCCCTAGATTAAGGACACAGTGAAGTGAACTAAACTTCTTTGATTTTTTTTTCCCCTTAGTTTTACTCTGTTGTTATATACCTTCTAAAATATACAGTGACCTTCTTATTACATGACAAAAGAGGAAGACAGAGAGAATGGATGTCAAAGAGCCACTAATTTTCTCATGGAATCACCTCTTTTCTCTAATGGGTACATGAGGATATATAATGCTCTAGGCAATCCAGTGGAAACAGAGTTTGATTCCTCTGCCCAATGAAATCAAGAAAATTCTTGTGATTATTAACTTCTTTACAGAGCTCCTGGAGTTAGATTTTTAGCCACAGGTGACTTTCTGTGTGATAGACTAAAGAGGTCATCAAATGTCAAATATTCCTTCTAAATAAAACTGACTTATATGCAATATCTGGCCTTTTATGACATTAACACTCTCCTTTAATAGTGTGACAGTTCCTATGCTGAAAGAGGGAAGCACCAGTCACTGGTAGTTTTTTTCCATACTTTTAATTTAGTAATTCTTTTCATTGCTTTTTGTGAAATTGATGAGATATAAAAACTTCTAACAGTAATCCTTTCCTGTATACCTGAGCACCAAGTGTGGCTTCCCATAATGTGAATTTTAGACACAGGTTTTATTTGATCAGAGATAATTAATATCAAATGGCATCCAACTCCATGTTTAAATACATCTTAGAGAATTATTAATGCCTCTGAAATAATGAAAGAACTGAGTAGAAATTACTGTGTATCATTGAGAAGGGGAGACCAAAGCATAGCAGTGACATTGTTGGAAAAAGAAAGGAAGAAGGTAAGAGACAGGATATAGTCTGAAGATTTTTGTAGCTGCTATCGGCCTCAGTTTTCTCATCTTCATAAAGAGGAAGTTGAGCTAGAAAGAGCTTTAGGGTATCTTTTAGCTCCATATCTATGATCCTTGTCTTTGAATTTCTCCAGCCTATAGTTTTTCTCTTCTTTTTTTCACTTTACCCCCCAATTTACCCTCATCCCATATTTGGCAGGCTACAGAGAGGAAGAATTCTTGGTCTCATCCCCTCCCTTTTAGAATACTCCCAAACGGAAGAAATGAGGGGAAAATTCTGTGACTCTCCAAATGTTATATCCCCATTTGTCCTATAATATGTTTGAAAAAGCTGAAGAAGCCTTTTCCAAACTATGATACTAAGTTCGAGGTCAATACATGTAAGAAAACTATCAGACAGGAGGGACCAAATAATTCCATTCATCTAGCTCCCAAACTCTTTCTGACCAGTGGTTTTTTTAAATATGGAAGATTTATTTGTTCCCAGGCTATTGAAGTAAAAAGCCTTGGTTTCAAACAAGGTTTTAAAAGGCATTAGAAAGAGCATTTTTAGTGGATTTTCAGAGCTCAATTACAACATTGCCAAATTGGAAACAATTCAAAGCGATGACAAAATAGATGAGTAAGTGGCCATTCCAATTCCTTCTGTTCTCTAACTATGAAAACCACTCACAAGAGGCCCCACCATTTTCTTATTTTAAAAAGTAAATTGAAAAATTATTTTCTGTGATATTTTTCAATTCTTGAAAATAATTACCCAAATAATTTTCCCCAAGAGGTAAATGCAAGAAAAAGTTTTTCATTACTATCAATACTACTACTAGGTCTGTTTCCCAAAGAGATCAAAGAAAAAGGAAAAGGATTTATATGTACAAAAATATTTGTAGCAGCTCTTTTTTGCGGTGGCAAAGAATTGGAAATTGAGAAGATGCTCATCAACTGGGGAATAACTGAACAAATTGTGGCACATGATTGTGATGGAATACTGTTGTATTATAAGAAATGACGAAAGGCGGGGTTTCAGCAAAACCACGGCAAGATCTGCAGGAACTGATGTAAAGTGAAGTGAGAAGAACCAGGAGATCATTGTCTACAGTAACACCGATGTTGAAATGAAGACCAACTCTGAAAGACTTGGCTACTCTGAATAATACAGTGATCCAAGACAATTTGGAAGGACTCATGACGAAAAAACACTATCCACCTCCAAAGAGAGAACTGATGAACTCTCAGTGCAAATTGAAATGCAATTTTCTCACTTTCCTTTTCTTGCTTTTTTTTTTATGAAATATGGCTAAAATGGAAATATATTTTGTATATTTCACATGTAAAATTGACATCACATTGCTTGTCTTCCCAAGACAGGGAGGAGGAGATGGAGAGAAGGAAGTTAATTTGGAACTCAAAATTTAGAAAGGAAAAAAAGTTAAATAACATTTAAAAATATTTTAAAAATAAATGGTTCAATCCCCAAAATATTTTAAGAGTATATCTTTTTGCTCTATAAACATATATTTCACAATAATACCATCATCATCATTATCATCATTTCATTCTCACCTTTTTGATGATCATATGGGAGGAGTTGAAGGATAAGTTGTATTTTTATTTTTAGGCAGCATTACAGTATAATGTCCCTTGAATGTACAGTGAAAAAGTATAGGACTGAGTAAGAAGAAGTGGGTTTGGGGCCTGACTCTGACACTTCCTAGTTGTCCAAGGGTAGGTTTGCTAGTCATTTAATTTCAATGAATTTGGGTTTTCTCATTTATAAAATGAGGATACTGACACTCTAAGCAGCCAGGCAGCACAGTAGATAGAGGGCTGAGTCTGGAGTCAGGAAGACCTGAGTTCAGATCTGACCTCACACACTTACTAGTTGTATCACCCTGGGAAGTCATTTAACCCTGTTTGCCTCAGTTTCCTCATCTATAAAATGAGCTAAAGAAGGAAATGGCAAACCACTCCAGTATCTTTGCCAAGAAAACACAAAATGGGCTCACAAAGAGCTGGACATGACTGAAAAAAATGATACTTGTGCTAAATTTTTTACAGGAGAGGAAAGGATTTCACATGCGTAAAGTCCTCTGTAATTGTGAATAGACTACGTTTCCTAAAACATCATATCCATCATGGCACTCTCCTGCTTGGGGGCTCCACTGGCTTTACAGTAGCCACCACATCAAGCCTATTTCCTCTTCTTGGTTTTCAAGGGTTTTTCTAGTTTCCCTCAATTCTCCTCCCAGTTTGCTTCTGACTTTGGGGCATGCCTCAGCTTCCTCAGCACCTGCAGTCTCCTAGACCCCAAACTTCCATAAGCCACTGTGTCCTAACCCTAGAATATTCCTCCGCCATGCTGATCCTCTTTTCCCATTGGTGAGTTCCTTCTCAGGCCTCCATTTTCCAGAGAACTGCTGGCTGGCTATCACTCATTTCCATCCTAGTTTTGCTTCTTCCTTTCTAGACACTGACCCCATTCTCCCTGATGTAGATACCTTCTCCTAACCATATTTTCAGTTCCATTTTATATATTGTCTTCTCTCAGTAGAGGGTATGCTTCTTGAGGGCAGGGAGCATCTTCTTTTCTCTTGTATTTGCATTCTCATTGGGTAGCATAGTGCCTAGCACATACTAAGTGCTTAATAAATGCGTGTTGCCTTTCCCTGCCTCCATCTATACAACCTTATATCTTACTACTTCGTAGTGGTGACTTTGTTCTTTATCCAAACTAGTTTCCTTAATGAGACCTCCTTGCTGTCTTCCCTGTAATGTTCTCTTCTCTCTTGTTGCCATGATTGAGGTGTTCTGATACCTAAGCTGGTCACCTTTACAAAGCACCAGTTTGCTTGCCATGCATTCAAGCCCAAATGTCACTTCCGTGAAACCTTCTCTGATCCTTGCCCTCACTCCCTGGGCAGACATATTCAAAACTGCATGATACTTTACTCATTCTCAATTTTGCATTCTGTTTGTCCCATTAAATTTACGTTATAGCTGTTAGATATCACAAGTGGCCCTGGAAGACCTAATTTGGGGCAAGTCATTTAATTTCCCTGGCCTTTAGATTCTTCATCTGTAAAATGAGAGAGTGGGACTAAGTATCCCGAGGACCCATGCAGCTCTAGATCTGTGGTCCTATGTATATTGTCTTAGGGGATGCTAGATGCCAAGTTCTTCAAGGACAATGACTTTGACTTAGTTATCTGGATATATCCATTCAGAGAGGAAGGAATTACGTGTTGGTAGAAGCAGTTCCATCTTATGCTCCAAGGCAATGGGGAAAAGCATTTCACCCAATACTTGGCACAGTGGTCTTACAGTGCTCACAGTGAGATTAAACAAATAGACCACTATGAAAATCATTGCAGATACTGCGCCAACGTTTTTCACAGAGAATAAAGAAATAAAGATGTTTGTGATGGACTAAACTAGATTCTTCAAACTAAGTCAACATGTACCTTGGAACTCATTGACTTTAATGAGAAAGTAGACTTTGGGAGAACGAAAAATGTGTTTTGGGATCAAGAGACAAAAGGGTTCAAAAGCTTGTACAGTACTCAAAATCCTTAAATGCCTATGTTTCGCAAAGATAATTACGTTGGGAAGAGAATTTGAATCCACTGAATGTGTGGAACCCTAAAAGTTAAGATGATTTATTACAAGTATATCAGTAGTTTTAGAACCAGTTGTCTCTGGGCAGTTACATGATTGACTGGTTACAGCTAAAGTTAAAGTAAAAAAAAAGGTTAAATAAAATATATCTAGGTGGTGCAGTGGATAGAGTATTGGACTTTGAGTTAGAAAGAGCAGAGTTCAAATCCAGCCTCACATACTTAGTAGCTGTGTAACCGTGGACAAATCATTTAACTTGCCTCAGCTTGCTCATCTATACTGTGAAGATAATGGCAGGTCCCTCCTGGGGTAGAAGCTAGGTAAAGTGAGGGCCTTGTAAAGTTCTTCACAAACCTTAAAGGCTTATAGAAGTCTTAGCTAATTATTATTATCATGATTCTGATTGCAACAACAGAAATAGATTGAAAAATGTTGAAATAGATTGAAAAATGAAAAAATGGATAAGGGAAAATAGACATTGATTGCATTACCATTTCTTAGGGATCTTTAATGGGAGGAAACTAAAAGAGCCCAGAAACCTCTTTGGGTAGCAGACTTTAATACATCTTCCCAAGTGGAAAGACATGGCAGCCAAGGGCAACATCAATTCAGGGGTAGAATCATGTTTGAAAAACATTGTGGAAAAGCATGAAACAGGACTAAGAACAATCTTAATTCACAAAACAGTGAAAAGAAATTAGGATCCTGGGAGCTCCTCATTGTGAGATCCTACTAAACCAGATCATTTTAAGAGTATTTATAGATTAAACTAGATGGATAACAACAAACTCAAAATAGTAATAATAGCTCCACAGATCTGTTGGCATTTTTATAGTGATCATTGGGGTCATAGCAGAAACCATCATGTTTGGACACTTATATCAGTACCTGATATATAATGTGAGGAAGTAGCAGTGACATTAAGAAAAGGAATTTGGGAAGATAGTCCAAATACATACCAAAGTGGCTCATGATGGAGGTGACAATTTTTAAGAGAGGGAGGCACTGATTTTCAAAATATCTCAAAGACATGAAAATGCCAGAACAATTGAAAAGAGTGATTTTCCAAAAAACAAAAAATGGAGAAGATAGAAGCTGACTTTATTACCTTCCTTCTCATTTTTTATTTTTGAGAAAGGAAAAGGCAGGATTTCTTAGCTCCAACTGACTGAGAGATATTGAGAGTCAATTACTGTTTGTTATTTTTATTGATTTAGAAAAAGTACTTGATTCAGTAGAATAAAGTGCAGCCTTGAATACTCTCTTAGAATTGTGGAAGTAGCAATGGTTCTAGATCTCAAAGATCTTAAATTGGAAATCATCTCGAATGATGCCCAAAGAGGTTGTGTGACTACACCCAAAGTCACACCAGAAGTTAAGTAACAGAGTCAGGATTCGAATCTGGGCCCACTGCCTCCAAATCCAGGCTTCCTCCTACCTACCATGTTACCTCTCAGCCTGAGATAAGCCAGTTTTATTATCAATATAAAACGTGCAAGGCCATACCTATTGAGTGATGTGAGAAACATGGTCTTGGGGATCACTGGACTTCCCCAAATTGTGAGAAAATGCAGTTTTGGGAATCACTGGACTTCCCCAAATTGTGACAAAAAGCAGTTTTGGGAATCACTGGACTTCCCCAAATTGTGAGAAAATGCAGTTTTGGGGATCACTGGACTTCCTAGGCAGGGCCAAAGTCCTGAGGAAGAACCCTGTGATAATCCGTAGGGAAGGCTGTACAGACCACAGGATTTCCAGAAGAAGACCAAGTGGTAGCCCCCTTAATCTCTCGGGATCACAAGGCCCCTTAGGGGTCAGACCCCAAGGAGGACCTGAGTGATGGCCCCTTAGAATGGTTGTGGGGAAATCACAGGACCTCCTAGGGTTGGACCCCAGGAAAGCCATGTGATGAGCCTTAAGGAAGGCCGTGCAGACCACAGGACTTCCACAGGAAGACCAAGTGGTAGCCCCACCCCTTAATCTGTGGAGATCACAGGGCCTCTTAGGGGTCAGACCCTAAGGAGGACCCAAGTGATGGCCACTTAGGGCAGTGGTAAGATCACAAGGCTCCTGAGACAGGGTCAGAAGATCCAAGTGATGTCCCCTTAAGAAGGCTGTGCAGACCACAGGGTTCCCTGGGGGAATCCTGAGTGGTAACCCTCTTAACACCGCAATGGGGATCACAGCACTCCCGAAGGCAGGGTCAAGAAGTCAGCCAAAGTCAAGCTTGTGCTGCTTGTTGCTTTCCTGGTTGCATGACCTTGGGAAGATCCATGTGATTTGCCTGTTCACACCCAAAGAACTCAGGACCAGAGTGGGAACACTCACACTGATACAGCTGCGGGGTGGGGGTGGGGGAAATACAGAAGCAAAAGTGAAGTTAATTAGATTTTCCTTGTCTGAGTTTAGGATCAATCCACATTCTTTACTCCCCTACTTTCCCTCTTTAACATATGCAAATTATGAAAATCAATAGGCTTGGACTCTTGACCAAGACCAGACCCTAGAAGAGCTTGAAGTGGTTCTACCTGGTGTGGTCTCTCTAATTCCCCTGACTGCCTTCTTGAAAAGCATGCCTATGGGTACAAGCCTCTGACCTTTCACCTGACGGGACCCTGAGTCCTGATTTCTGCTAAAGCTGGGGTGGGGGAGGGGGGAGTACACCTTTAGTTCTGTGGAAACAAAACTCCTCCTCCCATTTCTTACAAGTGAGAAATGATTTTAGAACTGTAATTTAATAGGAGATGCTTGAGCAGATTCACAATTGTAGTTAGGATTCCTAGTGTTCCTAGTACCTGCTTTGGAAATTGGATCATTAGGTAATGAAGCATATTTTTTTCTCTAAAGTAACAAGAGTAATTGGTTATTTTTGACCAAGTTTCAGCTGTTCAGTCATTTCTTAAGGTGTGTCTGACTGTTCCTGACCCCATTTGTGATTTTCTTTGCAAAGATACTGGCACATCCTTCTCCAGCTCATTTTACAGATGAGCAAACTGGGACAAACAGGATTAAGTGACTTGTCCAAGGTCACACAGCTAGTAAGTGTCAGAGCTCAGATTTGAACTCAGGAAGATGAGTCTTCCTGACTCCAGGCCCATCACTTTATCCATTGCTTGCCACCTAGCTGCCCCACCTTTTAGTCAAGGGTAAGGAACCAAAGAAGTCATAACTATGGATGAAAGAAAGTAAGTAAGGAAGGAAGGCAGGAAGAAAGAAAGAAGGAAAGAAAGAAAGAAAGAAGGAAAGAAAGAAAGAAAGAAAGAAAGAAAGAAAGAAAGAAAGAAAGAAAGAAAGAAAGAAAGCAAGGAAGGAAGAAAGCAAGAAAGCAGCTTGCGGTTGCCAGGCACTGAGCTAAGCAACTAATAAAAATGTCACAAAAACAAAAAATATGAAACTCTCAAAACGCTGTGATAATTTAAAAATAGCAAAATTACATTTCAAAGCCCATAAAAATGCACAGATTAATTATCCAAGGGATTCTGGTGTAATAATTATAACTGACATTTACATAGTACTCACAACAGCTTTGGGAGATAGGTTAGATAGGTAGTGTCATTCTCATGTTGTTAAGTCACCAACCACTAAATATTAGAGGAAAGATTTGAACCCAGGGATTTTTGACTCTAAGTCCAAGGCTCTACTTCCCCATTATGCCGTAATGCTTTTGTTTGGCACATAAAATACATCAAATATTACTCCTTCACCGTAAAGTTAATCTAATACTATTATGCTAGTTATATCAGACACAACATTTGATCAGACCATAGATTTGGAACAGGAAGGAACCTTAGAAGTCATTCAGTTCAAGCCTCTCATTTTACAAATGAAGGAACTGAGGCTCAGATATTAAATGACATACCCAAGTTCTCCCAGGGACTAAAGTGACTGAGTTGGGCTTTGAACCTGTATCAGGTCAAATTGGAACTTGGCAACCTAGATTCAAATTTATCACCCTTTATATTACACTGCAATGCTTCCTATAACAATTATTGCAATTATAACTCCTATTAACAATAATTTCTCCTGCCTTCTTGGGATTTAGAAGGAAAGTTTTGAGGGTTCTTTGGATGACTTGGATTACATGAAACCAATTGTCCAAGTAAGTTTGAGCTAATGATTTTTTTTATCCACTGCATATATTTCCCTCCTTGGTAACAAAGGCATTTAGATTCGCCCTACCAATCATTCTTTTCCAAAATGACTATTGCTCTATCTACATCTTCGAAAGCCTCAGTAAACACTTTAGTTATGAGGGTTTGTTTGGAAACCAAGAGTCTTAAATCTAGTCCTCTGGTTTATTTTTGCTTTTTCTCCTCAAACTCTTAGTCATTTCAAGAGCTGCCTTGAAAGGGAAACTGAGTCCCCCAAAGGGCAGCCCGAGGGTATGAAGGAGGAGGGAGTCTTTTGCTTTGCTAATTGAGGTGGGGAGGGGAAGATTGTGTTGTTTATCTGTGCATAGGTCCATCCAAGCTTTTCAAACACTAGCTAGGGGAACCATCTTTTCCAGAGACTTCTAGAATTTCTTCAAGTTGTAGCCAAGGTTTCTACTAGAGTAGCCGTTGACTAAATAGCCAAAGGCAAGGAGAAGTTGAAGTATTGGTATTAAGGAGAGTGGTAAATGATAAGAAAATAAAATGGTGTCCAGACTTAGTGGATAGAGGGTTAGCCTTATTGTCCGGAACACTTGGGCTCCAGATAAGCCTCTGACTCATACTGGCTGTATAACTTTGGGCAAGTTACTTGACCTCTCAGTGTCCCCTACACAACTCTTAGAATATAAATTACAGAAAGATGGCTGAGCTGTCCTATTGGTGGCAGTATCCTCTTCTGGTCTTCCCCATTCTGATCAAAATCATAGTTTTGAAGCTCTGTATCCCTCCATCCCTCCCAAATTTAGATGCCTAGAGCATGGTGAAACTGGAAGCACCCCCAAACCATGGCCTTTGCACGTGATGCCCAAACTAACTGAAATCAGTATTTTCTTAATACCTTTAAGGGAGGTGGGATACTAGATAGGGGCATTGGACTTAGAATCACAAGACTAGGATTGGAATCCTGGCTCTGCTATTTACAATCTATATGATCTTAGGGAAGTCACTTATCATTCCTGTCCTTCAGGTTCCTTATCTGTAAAATAAAAGTTTGCACTAGATGGTCCCTCCCAGCTCTAAATCTATGATTCTGGGGCAAAACGATTCAGTTGTGTCTGACTTTCTGTGACCCCTTTTGGAGTTTTCATGGTAAGAATACTGAAGTGGTTTACATTTCCTTTTCCAGCTCATTTTACAGATGAGGAAACTGAGGCAAACAGGGTTAGATGACTCACCCATAGTGATACAACTCATGTCTGAAGCCAGATTTGAACTCAGGAACATGAGTCTTCTAGACTTCAGATCTGGCACTCTCTCCATTGTGCCACCTCACCGCCCCGATCCTATGAGTTTATCATGGATTAAAGGTGGCACAGTGAACAGAGCACAATAAATGAAAGACACAAATGATGTCTCAGTCAAATACCAATGTAAGTAGTAAGCACTTTAAGGATTGCAAAGTGCTTTACAAATATCACTTCGTTTTATCCTGACAGCAACCTTGCGAGGTAGATATTACTATAATGCCCATTTTACAAATAACAAAACTAAGGTGGTTAAGTGACTTGCCCAGGGTCACAGAGCTAGTGTCTGAGGTCACATTTAAACTCAAGTCTTACTGACTCTAGGTCTATCTTTTGTATCACCACTTAGCTAAGGCAAAACCCATATTTCAAATGGGGACATTTGCTGTATAGGATTTGGAAAAGAAAATTGTTCAGTCTGTTCTAAATGCTTTTAAATGAAACTCTCAATTATGAAAGAATTCTTGGTTAAGTTTACATATCTCTATACTTGGTGTTCCTCATTGGTTTGCCAACATACATAAGTATAGGTGGTGGTCAGTTAAGTAACTCAACAGATATTTAGTAAGCATCTACTATGTGCCAGGTCAGATGGCACACCTACTAGGTGCCATCTACTATGTCTCCAGTGCAAAGTTCTGGTGATACAAAAAGAGGCAAGAGACAATCCCTGACCTCAAGGAGCTCACAGTCTAAAGGGGAGACAGCAAGCAAATGAATATGTACAAACAAGCTGTAGAGAAGATAAATAGGGAAAGCATGGAACAATGAAAAGTGAAATGAATAGAACCAAGAGAACATTGTATATGGTAACAGCAATATTGTTTTTAGGAATGACTTTGAGTGAATAAGTCATTTTGACTATTCTAAATATCCAAATTAATTACAAAGGACATATGAAGATGTTGTGTGCATCCAGAGAAAGAATTGAAATATAGAAGTATGTATAGAATGATTTTACATACATACATACATGCATACATACACATACAGATTTATATATCTATATATACACCTATTCATGTCTAATGCTCCCCATCGCTAGGGTGAACGGATGGAAAGAAAAAAAGAGAAAAAAGAAAATTATTATATAAATTATATGTATACTTTTATTATATATGTAAATGGAATAGCAAATTGTACATTATACTTTTTCAGTTTCACGTGCAGTTTTTTTATTATGCCATGTTATGGAAATTCTTGCTTTATCCCATAAATTAAAAATAAAATAAATTTTAAAAAAGAGGGGACTGTGTCTGTGATTTTGTTGGTCTAAGGAACTCCAGGATGAGGAAATTCATTCTACTGATGCAGGCTGGCTCCTTCTTCACAACTTAAAGTCTTAGAGAGTTGCTTACAGTATGGAGATGTTAAATGACTTGGTCAGAGTCACACAGCAAGTATGTGTTGGAGATGGGACACAACTAAGGTTTTCCTGGAATTCCTGGATGCATTTATAACTTTATCTAAAAATAAGTTCTAAAGGTTTTTTTTTCTTATAAAGTCACATTCTTCTCTAAAGACTGGGGCAATTTGACATCATCTGTCTGTTTTTCCAGGAAGAATACAGATGAGCTCTTTAAAAAGCCCAAATTATCTAGTTAGTTGATAATAGGGACTTGAATATTCTGTACCATACTGAAGCTAGAGGGGAACAGAGGAGGGAAAAATAGGAAGTAGTAGTAAATAGATAAGCAAAAACATGTAAATGAGATGCAAAATAAGAGAAAGATGGTACCACCTGCTTGGGTTTATTTGTGAGAGCTAACTTTTTGTGACATTTTTCAGGGGTCAGTCTGTTTCTTAGCACGGTTGGATTTTAGAAAAATTGCTTATTATATAGTCAAGCCCCATTGAGACAGTTTACCTTGTGGGCAAAGCAGTGAGGAGTTGTGAGCCTCAAATTCTTTATCCTAGACATCAAATGTATAGCACCAAGTAAAAAGGAAATAAAAACTTCATAAAGTGGACCTTGCTCCCAGCAAACCCAATATGGCAAAATTTCACCCTTCTGGAACTACAGGGAATAATTCATTCTGATTGGCTTAATTTTGGTGATAGCTGAGTTTAAGCTCCATTTAAGCCCCCAGTATACTTTTTTTTTCAGTATACTTTTTTGGGGATGTTTATAGCAGCTCTTTTCATATTAGTAAGAAAACCTGGAAACCAAGGCAGTCCTCACCTTTTGGGAAATAGCTAAATAAATTATAGTATGTGAATAGAACAGTATCTTATTATGCCATGAGAAATGACGAAATGGACAATTTTCAGAAGAAACTGGGAAGGTCTCTCTGAACTGAGAGGATAAGATTTTAGAGAAAGATAGAGGGATGGTGAGACAGAGAGACAGAGATTCATCTGGGAGTCATCTTCATAGATGTGTTATTAAAACCAGGGGAGCTGAGATTATCAAGAAACAATGAGGACCCAGGAGACTTTGGGAGATCCTTATGGTTAGGGAGTTGCTTGGTGGGACATTGATGATAATACAGCAAAGAAGACCAAGAAGGAACAGTGGTACAAGGAAGACTATACCCAGGAGTGAGAAATATCATGAAACTCAAGGAGGAGAGGATGGTCAAATGCTATCAAGAAGTCAAGAAGGATAAAGACAGAGAAAAGGCCACTGGATTTTGAAATTAAAAGATTGTTGGCAACCTTGGGGAGAGCAGTTTTATCTAAAGCTTCCAGAATCTTTTAAGTCCAAGAAAAGAACTGAGCTAACATTTGTAGTCTGCTTCTGAATATACTTATTGGGATGCACTGAATGGTGGGAATGATATGGTTTATCTGATGAGTAGTCCTGTTTTAATAGAGCCTCATGGAACAATAGAAGAGGGAATGATATTACTCCCTCCTTCTCACTTGGTTTGTTGTTGAGACTGGAGCTCTGGCCACTGGGCAGATTGATGGAGAGAGGAACTGAATAGCGAGTATGGCCTTTGCTCTCCAAGGGCTAAGAGGCACTTCTGATCCTACTCACATTCTAGACATTTTGCTCAATTGACTATCAGAAAGAAACATGCAGCTTATTGGGACAATTAGCACTATTATCCTGTCTAGAAATGAAGGAAATGCATTTTAACTTCTGAACATTATTCTGCCATTGGAAAAAAAGTTATTAAATAGGGTTTCTTTTAAATTGGGTAGGGGAGAATGAATAATTTTCATGTCAAAGAACAGTGTGTACCCTATTCTCTTTTAAGCCTAAGTGCTATGTATGGACCTTTGAAAAACTTGAGTTTTTCTTGTATCATTTCCAATATCACTTCTACAATTTTTTCAAATGGACTTTATTGTTCCTGAATGAAAAGCACATTAATAGGGTCATAGGATTTGTTCTTGTTCCTCCTGGGATTCGTGTTTTTGGCTAGTCATTTAAAACTTTTCCCAAGAACTTGGTGAAGGTTCAGTTTCAATATTGCCTGCATTCAGATGCAGGAAAGTTTTCTATGTCTTCATTGCCTGAGAGTCCTGGCTGTTTAGAAGATAATAGGCGAGCCTCTTTATGAATACTTTCTACAGTGCACACCTACCCAGACTGAGATGTTCAGAGTGGCTTCTATCATTCCCCAGGCACTTTTGCCTTTCTGTTTTCTACCACGTCATACCAACGAACATAAAAATGCCTTCCTGGTCAACATATAGTGATGAATATCTTGGGTGTATGCTCCCCCATGTTTGGCATAATGATCTGTGAAATCTGACACCATTGCTCCCCCATCAACTCCATCTTTGCTTAATATAGGACCCATGAAGGTAAGAAGTCCCAATTTGCTAGCTCTTTCCCTGTATTATGGTATAGCCCCTAAAATCCTATCTACTGTTTACTTTATCTCCACGGTATGGAACCAACATGTGGTGAGGCAAAAATCCCCTCCTTTTGCTACTCTCTCCTCTATTGTAATTCTGCTCCTTGGTAGTCCATATCCTCCTCTACTTGCCCTCCCATTGTGCCCTCTGAAACTTATTTAATTATTAATTAGTAGTCTCCTTTATTGGAACTCCATCTCTGTCATATCCACCAAACTAAGGGCATACTCCAAAACTGCTATGGCTTCTTCTATTTTCTCTCTCTGATCTTTCACCTAGTGACTTTATCATTGCCTATGGATTTAATGATTATTAATATCATTTAATTATCATTAATATTAATTGTAATTAATATTCATATCACTAATGTGTGAGATGAAAGACCCTCACCAATTGAAAGTTAATAAGGAGCCATCTCAGGGTGGTAACAGAAATAAATTTTATTCAATTCTCAAGAATTGGGCATACTCTGCTAGAACAGATCTAGCAAGGGAGGTGCTTTACAAGAGACAAAGCACCCATAATTATACCTAACACAAGAGAATTCCCGCCCACCTCTGACTTTTCTCACCATTGGCTGGGAGGTGGGCTTACAATCTGAGCATGAAAGCTAGACAAAGAACCAGGAAATTGAGGCACAGAAACTGCAATTCCCATTCCCTTAGTTAAGATTACAACTGAGGTGACATCTATATTGATTACAACTGAGGTGACATCTATAAATCTAAAGAAGGAGAATAGGATAAGGGGAGGGGGAGACCCTCTCCATTCTTTACAGTAGAGAAAAACAGGTTATTATGACCCTGTTCTTACTGAGAAAATATTTAAACCAGAACCAGAAGAAAGAACAAAAAGTTCAGGGTAAACTTTCCCAGAGGCTGAGCCATCAGACTCTCACAGTCCCAGAATTTTTTTTAGTTCCCTATTTCTTGATTTTTAAACATTTCTTAGTGTAGATATTAGTACAGATATAGATATATATTTATACATATCTTCCCTGGGAAGTCTTCACATTTTATTTACCTCACACAACTAATATTAATATATGACTCCTAGACATATACATATAGTCCTTGTCTTTTCTTAACCTCCAGCTCCATACCACCAGTATGCCTAGTAGACCTTGGTGCCTACTAGACATCTTAAACTCAATGTGTCTTTTCTATCAGATCTGTCTCCTGAACTTTCCTGTTACTGTCAAGGTCCCCATCATCTTTCCAGTGACTCGGCTTTCAAACTTCAGTGTAATCTTTGACCTTTCACTCCTGCTTACCTCACATATCCAATTAGTTGCCAAATCTTGTTATTTCTTTCTCCACAACATCTTTTGGATGCATCCCCTACTCTCCTATCACACAATTACCATAAAAGTTCAAACATTTATTGCATTTGGCCTCCATTATTGCAATAGCCTCTTGTTTGGTTCCCTGCCTTGAATTTTTCCCCCTTCTAATCCATCTTCCACTGAGCTGATGAAGGGGTTCTTGTAAAGCTCAGGTCTGACCACATCACCCCATGCTCAACAGACTCTCTTGGCTCGTTACTACCTCTAACACCAAATACAAATGCCTCTGCAATTGGCATTTAAAGCCCTTCATAACCCGATCCTTTCTTACGTTTCTTAGCCATCTACTCTCGATTTTGCCTAGCCAGACTAGCCTTCTTGCCTTTCTTCACATTAGATGCTCAACATCCTCTCTCTGCCTTTGCATCTGCCACCCCTATACTTGAAATCCTCTTCCTCCTAACCTCTGCCTCTTGGAATTCCTGGGTTTTTCAAGATTCAGCTCAAGCACCACTTTCTGCTTTAGGACTTCCTGGTATCTTGCCTCCTTCCCATATCTCCAACTCACTGCTCGAACTTTCTCTTCCAGGTTTACTTTGAATGCTTTATATGTGTTTTATGTATACATACATACATACACAAGCTGGTGGTTCAGAGGATAGAGAGCTGGTCCTGGAATTGGGAAGACCTGAGTACAAATCTGGCCTCAGGCACTTACTGCCTGTGTAGTCCTAGGCAAGTCACTTAACCTCTGTCTTAAACCACTGGAGGAGGAAATGGCAAATCACTACAGCATCTTCATCAAGAAAACCCAGTTATAGTCATTCGCCTCAGTTTCTTCAACTGTAAAATGGGATATAATAATAATAGCAGGTCTCTCACAGGATAGTTGTGAGGATCAAATGGGATAATTATAAAAAACATTTAGTACAGTGCCTGGCACAAAGTAGATACTATATAAATGCTTATTCCCTTCCCTTCCCACATTTTGCTTTTTGTCCTTGTTTTCCCAACTCTTAGTACCATGCCTAACATACAGGAGATGCTTAATAAGAGCCTTTTCCTTTATTAATTGACATGAACTTCCCTCCATCCTGTATCTGTTCATCTCAGAGTCTTTACATCTCCTGGTGATATTAGAAACACAGTTTCCTCTAGAAGATACTTCATTTTTGACTGCCTGCTCCAAGTCTGAGTCATCCTTTTTCCATGAACTCTCAACAAAATGTGTCTAAAAGGTGGAGTTTAGATACCTCTTGCTCTCCATCGCTACTTCGAGGATCATGATCATTCAGCATGCTGTCTTCTTTTGATGCTCATGCCACCCTATCTATATAACTTGGTTCCGACCCTTACCATGGTCATGCACCAGGCTTCAGATCATTTCCTCTCTGTTCTTACGGAGTTAAATACTTGACTCATGGTCTTGCTCTTAACCCCAACTCCTGCCTTCATACTTGGGGGCTTCAATATACATGTTGATGTTCTCTCAAACATCCTGGGACTACAGTTTGTCACTTCACTCTAATGACCTACATCCACCTCCAGATTACAATAATACCTCAATCATCTTACATACTCACATTAAAAACAACAACCCATAACCATCTAAATCTTTACTCTTATTCAGATACACAGGACAGTTTCATACTTTTCCCCTTCTCCAGCCCTACAGATTTGCATCCCTACTTTTGGCTGATCTCTATAAACCACATTCCATCTCTTGCTCTGTGCTTTTGCACATGCTGTCTCCATGTCTGAGATGCCCACCCTCTTCTCCTTTGTCCTTTAGAATTTCTAGCCTCCTTCCAAGCTTAACTCAAGTGCTACCTTCTAAATGTGACTGTTTCTGTTCCCTTCGGCTGGTAGGATATTCTCCCTTGAAATTTCCTCATGTTCTTTGTATATGTTGTTTCTTCCCTATAAAATAGTCTAGTCTGTGAGAGTAGGGCTATTTCATATTTCTCTTTCTATTTTCAGCATCTAGAAGTCTGAATTTTCTCTAAGGTCCCTTCAAGATTTAACCTTGTTTGGTTCTAGGATTTGGAGCTGACCCATTTTGGTCTAACCTGGTCTGATTAGTCCATAATTCCAACCACCTGGCCTGAGTTTGACCTGAACATTCTATAGTCTATAAAGAAATGTCCAAGCCCTAATGAAATGTTGAGAAGCAGGCAAGGAGTGGTTTAGAGACCAAGCAAATGACAGCTAATATAGAAGGATGAATCAATGAAAGCCAAGAATGAATGAAAAAGCATGTATTAGTCATGAATCTTATTCTTGAGCATGGCAGTGTTATTAATTAATTATGTTATTACTTAATGATTCTATTAATTAGCATGGTCATTTTAATTAGAGGAGTCGAGAGTAAAGCATTTCTATTCTTTTTGATGCATTTACAAAGCTGTGCCCTTCCAGTGTTCATTCTCTAGTTTTAAAAATCACAACCCAGCTGAATGAGCCAATAGGAAACCTGTCATATGCAAAAGCCATTCATAAAGTAGGTCTTTATCACTACATAGGGGCTGGCTGTTGAACAATGCTGCTGACAGAATCACGATGGCATCTGTAATGTATGTCTATTGTTATTCAGAGATGGTTTGAAAGCTAATCCCTCCTTGATGTATGTAATCCAGGAACAGAGCACTAGTCAATTAAATACCTCATCAGCATGGAGGAATGGAGATCACTGTGCAATGATATGGAATTAATTTTTCCCTCTACTTTCTCATGATCAAAGCCATCTTGCGCTGAAAGAATGTGTGAAGTGAGCTTGCTGCTGTTAGTGCACCGACGTTTCATGGCCTATGGGAGACGCTTTACCTAGTGTCCTTCAACCAACCAACATGCACTGGATGATCAACCAATTTCTATATGGCATTATTGTTGACACTTCTCATTCTGAAAGCTTATTTTATTTTGCTGGTCCTTCTTGTCTTTATAAGGAATATTAGGAATATTCCCAAAAGGTATTTTTCTGCCTGAACAACAATAGCCAACATTTATAAAGTTTATTTTAAAGGTTTGTGAAGTACATTGGGGCAGCTAGGTGGCACAGTGGATAGAATGCCAGGCCTGGAGTCAGGAAGTCTCATCTTCTTGAATTCAAATCCAGTTTCAGACACTTACTAGCTGTGTGACCCTGGGCAAGCCACTTAACCCTGTTTGCCTCAGTTTCCTCATCTGTAAAATGAGCTGGAGAAGGAAATGGCAAACCACTCCAATATCTTTGCCGAGAAAATCCCAATTGGGGTCACAAAGAATCAGACATGACTGAAATGACCGAACAACAGCAATAATAAAAGAAGTGCACCACAATAACTTTCTCTGTGGATCCTGATGATACCTCTATGAAGCAGGTGCTATTATTAATCCCATTTGACAGATAAGGAAATTGGGGTTCAGAACTTTCAAAGGACTTGATCATGGTCACGGAGCAAATAAATATTAGATTCAGGCTTCAAATACTGGTCTCTCACCAAATATAGTATTCTTTTCATTATACTATGTTGCTTCTATGAAAATAACAAATTTTGCTTCTTTTGTCCCGTAAAGTATGCACGTCATTAAAAACCCTATTCTTGTTTTCTGAGTCTTTTATAAAGGCAGTTAAGTTTTTTTAGTGACCAAATTGATAACAGAAGTATCAATGGGAACAAAGATCCACTTTGGGATTGTTGCTAGACAGTGATTAAGGTCGAACTTAAATCCATTACAAAAGTCCTACTCCAATGAGTCATCATTGGCACAGAGGTGACTCATTGTTCCTGTCTATGCCAGAAGAATGTGACCTCTGGAAGGTTCTACTAAGCTGGAGAATCTTTGCATAGGGTTCAGCATTGGAATGTACCTACTTTTTAAGGATCAACCAAGCTAAGTACGGAGAGGCTCATAAGCATTAGGTAGACCAAAAGGTGATGGTTTCTTCTTGGCTGTGGTGACCCCCGAATAGTACTTAATTAGATCTATGATATTGTTAAAAATGTTGAGATTTCTTCCTATTGTGCAGATAACCTATCTGTACTCTCTTATCTTGTATAAAAGGAGAAGAAAACTACCTAATTTACCAACCTAGATACCACAGAAAATAGGATGAAGAATAGCAGTAGATGTGAACAAACATAGCCCAGAGACAAAATCCAAGGAAGAAGTCAGCAATAGAACTCATCACTTCAGAGGTCAAATGGTAAATAAAGTATGGGTAATAGGTAAAGTGAATGAGAACCTCATAGGCATCACTCAGACTTGGCGAGATGGGAACTGATGACCGTTGTCAACCCACAGGAATCTAATCTATCAAAAAGGATTTTAAAGACATTATACATGAAAGAAATGAGAGCAAGTAGCCACTTAAGATGAATAAGAAGACAAATACAAAAACTTGAAACTGTCCTGTAGCATAAAAAGAAACAGAGTCCTATAAGAATAGTCACAAGTTTTGAAGCAAGATGAACTAAAGCTTCCTGGAATGCTAGTTGTTAAAAAAAAAAGTGGTTCTGTTTGTTTTTAAACTAAATATGAGAAATGAAGAACACCAGAGAGGTGACTGGACCTCTCCAGGGTAGATGGCATGATAAAAGTAAATGACAGAATAAAGTTAGAACTACTAAAATTTTATTTTGCTTCTTTTTTTTTCTGCCAAAGAGAATAATCTTTGGAATAAAAAGGATAAATATTGCTAACATCGATAGCATTTACGAAGTGCATTAATGTTCACAAAGTGCTTTACATATGCTATGTCATTCGATCCTCACAACAATCACGTGGGGTACATGCCATTATTATTCCTATTTTAGATATGTGGGCACTGAAGCTCATATGTGTCAAGTGATTTATCCAGAATCACAAATTAAGAAGCGTCTGAAGTAGGATTTAGACTCGTCTTCCTGATTTCCAGCCTCGCACTTTACTTACTATACCAACTAGCTGCCTTCATATGGAATAGAAGCATAAAACAATTAAGGAGATAGTAAGATAGCCCTCCACCAAGTCCTCATCTGCTGTGGTAGCATAATGTAATCTCTGGGAGGTTCTAATGAAAAGCCATTGAGTATTGCCTCAGCAATAGACTGAGTCTATTTCCTGAGAACTAACCTGAGTAGAGGAATATCACCAGTAGGCTGGCCACCTGATGATGGATGTTTTTGGCCTTAGCGGACCATGACATAAAGTATGGGGTCCCATGTAGCTTCCTTCTATTTTTGCAGTGACTGTGGCAGAGTATAGAGAAAAGTTCTACAATGCATGAACATGCTATAGACACAACTGCTGTATATGTCCAAATTGTGTATGTATATAGACATATAATGTAAATGGGCAATGGATTGCCTAAGAATGCATCAGGAGGGCCGACTGAATTGCTTATGGAAAATGGTGATCTAAAACTTTCCTCTGAAACATCATTTTAATGACAATATTCTACTGGTATTCTATGACTAAGAGTTACAAAACCTCATAGTACCTGAAGAATTGAAATTGAATATCATTCATGGTAGAGGTACCTATTGGGTATGAGTAGGCTTGGGCACACAACCAAAAAGGAACAACAAACAACTACAGTAAAGGATGTCACTAAAGAAATGTGTGATCGAGATAGTGGTCTGGTCATATGCCATGTTAGAGATAGCCTTTGAAAGGCATATCTGCTATACTTGTGTCCTCATGGTAACAAGAGAAAGCCAGGGAGGCTCTTAGCACATTGGGAAATCTCCTCCAGTAAACTTATGGAAGGGCATGGACAAGAGTTAGAGAGGATGGGCAAGCATGGATGGATTGTGACTTGCTTTACTGAAGGTGGAGATCACAGCTTCAGTGGAGTAGTTAAGCTTTTAGTTTCTCTATTCATTTTCATTTCTGAACATCCTAGGAGGAGGATGAATCTAGCTGTTGACCTTCATTGAGAATTCAATTACCATAGGGGCGGGGGATAGAGCCAACTGGATTTAGAGTCAGGAAATCCAGAGTTTAAATCCTTACTGTCTGTGATACCATGGACAAGTCACTTAATTTCTCAACCTCAGTTTCCTCACCTGTAAAATGAGGGGATTGGATTTCAGTGGCTTCTAAGGTCCTTTGAAGCTCTAAATCTATGAATGATACTGTTTGAGATCCCTGCTTATTTCTCCCAAAGTCCTGGTCCTCTGGTGGGAATGACTTAGTACATAGTTAGGCAGCCGTAATCTCTGCGTAGTATTTTGGAGCCCTGAAAGAGATAATCCATTGTACTCATTCATAATAAAGCTCTCAGAAACGAGTTTATTTGCCAGGAAATCAAAAACCCTTAAAGAGGTTTCATCTGGACGCATGTAAGAATAATTCGCCAGTTCATTTGACCATTCTTGAACTTGTCAATCAAATCAAGCTCATTGAGATTTATCTAGGCTTTCATATAATAAAATGAATGTCCTTTTATTGGCTCTGTTTTAACAAAAATAAAATAAGGAAGCTATTAGGAAATATGACTTGTGCCTCAGTCTCCACTCTTCTGGCTATTGAAATATTAAACCAAGGGACATACATTTTGTGTCAGTGTTCCTATCAATGCTGAGCTTCACAGCTGTTGGCTGGGTTTATTTCACTAATAAGCTCTCTGCTACACTGGATGCCATCAATTTGCTTCTTTGAACAGCAAGCATTGGATCTAAATAGGAGAATCTTTTTAGTTCAGCCTGGAATACCTCCATTTTCATATCTGTGGCCTTACATAAAGCCACACTCCTAAAGGGTTTGCTGCATTGGAAGTTGAAAAAGCAATTTCCATCTTTCATGCCAGCTTCACGCAGGAGGGCTGGGTCAGGAAACCACCATTCTGGGCCCTTGACAGCATCAAACTGGGAAAGCTTTGTTTTTGCTTAGTTAGATGAATAAATCTGACAGCTATGGAACTTTGGGATAAAACTCCAGCTGTGTTCCTAGAAAGAAGTACTTTTAATCCTATTTTGGAAAAAATCCAGGCATGGTGAAATTAGTGCAAATGACTTCAAAGGAATTTACGCTCGGAATCAGTATTAGGAGCTGGACATTAAGGGACCTGATAGATTATCGAATAGAATCACAGAATGTCAAACCTGGAAGGACAGTAGAGACCATCTAGGTCTGTGCTTCTCATTAAACAGGGGAGAAAACAGGCTAATGCAGATTAACTGGCTAGCCCATTGTAAGCCAGTTAGGTGGCAGAGGTAGGTCCAGGAACTATAAAATCGAAAGTAAATTAGATGTTACTTTGGTCCAAATCTCTCCTTTTATAGATGAGGAAAATGAAGCCCAGAGAATTTAATGTCTCTAGTTGGTAAGGGACTTGGATTTCACATACCCCTTTTACAACCAAAGGTGCCTTCTCTTTCTCACTTTTCTATGTATATTGTCTTTGCCATTAGAATGAAGCTCCTTGAGGACAGGGCTGTCTTTTCTTTGTATTTATATACCTAGTGCTAGGTGGAGCAGTGGATAGAGTGCCAGGGTCTGAGTCAGGAAGACCTGAGTTCAAATATGGCCTCAGACACTTACTAACTGTGTGACTCTGGGCAAGTCACTTAACCTTGTTTACCTCACTTTCCTCATCTGTAAAATGAGAAGGAACTGGCGAACCATAGTATCTTTGCCAAGAAAACCTGAAATGGGGTCAAGAAGAGTCAGATATGACTGGAAAACCAGCAGAACCCTGCAGCAGCACTGGCATAGAGAGATAACTTGAATAGTGGTTTGAGGTCCACAAAACACTTTCCTCATAACAACTTGAATTAGGTAGTAGATGTATTATTGCCTCTATTTTAAAGATGGGGAAAATGAGACTCAAAAAAGTTAAACAATTTGTCTATAGCCCCATGACTAGTAAGTGTCAGAACTGAAGTAAATTCTTCTTTTTTTTATTTCCGAGGGAGGAAGGCAGGGCAATTGGGGTTAAGTGACTTGCTGAAGGTCACACAGCTAGTAAGTGTGTCCAGTGTCTGAGGTCACATTTGAACTCAGCTCCTCCTGACTCCAGGGCTGGTGCTCTACTCACTGCCACTGCCTACCTGCCCCTGAAGTAGATATAAATAAATGTTCATGGGATATTTTGTAGCAAGTGACTTGACCAATTTCTCCTAGGCAATAAATTTCACAGTTGGAACTCCTGCCCAGTAATCCTGACTCCAAATGCTATTCTCACTGTAGCGCACCTGTGGAATCCCAGATCACTTTAGCACTCTCCATATCATGTCTGTCTTGTTCCCTCCATAAAAAGGCAAACTCATTGGGACTGGAAGCTCAGTGAAGTAATGCTGCTCAGTTTTTTGCTGGCTTGCTAAATTTGTGTCTCCCCTGTGAGCCCTGAGTACTAATAAGAACCAAAGAATATGTCTTGTAAATTGGAAGGCTAAACTTTTGGACACCTGTGCTATGATCTGTGAGCCTCCATTGGATGGTCCATAAGATTTTTGTTTGCTTCAGTTAGGACAGCTAGAGTCTGGACCTGCGATTTCTTAGGATGTGGGGAGCTCCCTGTGCTGAGACTCCCTCAATAGATTAGAATCACCCAGCTCCTCAGTGGCTTAAAGATTGCCTGAGGCACTGAAAGGTTGCCTGTGGTTACATAGCCAGTAGACACCAGAGGTAAATGATCCTTATCTTCCTGTGGAAGTAATTAAATACCAGAATCTGAGTTTGAAGGGACCTCAGAAACCAACTAGCACATATCTGAATAGAGAATTTCCTCTGCAACATTCCCAAGTGATCAGCCTTTGAGGGTTCATTTTTAGAATTTAGAACAGTCACCAGCATTGTAACACAAAAACTTTTGAAGATTTGAAGGAAATACAAACCTCTTCTTGAAATTAATTAAGGTCCCTTTACATCATAGGTATATTGCAGCAAAGTGGTCATTTTCGTACTCATGGCCAGTGATATAATTGTAAAAATATTACATTTGGAGTTAAGGAACTTCATTTCTAGTACTGGTTGGAAACTAAGTTCAATCTTGGGTAAGCTGACCACTCTAGGTCTCAGCCTCCTCATCTGTAAAATGGCTTTGGAGTAGATGATCTCTAAGGTTCGTTTCAGCCTCAAAATTCCATGATTTTTTTGAATGCTTCAGTATTTTGATTGACCTATGATATCAGAAACATAGGTAGATCTTCCCCATGCCTATGGAGACTGTGTATAGGTGACACTGGTAGTAGAAGCAAGAAGACCAAATTGGGAAAGGATAGGCTATGTTTGGGAAAAGTGAGTGCCCACTGGTGTGCTGAACTGTGGATTCTACTGACTGGTGCTGCGATGGATTGCCTAGGAATCAGATTACTATGTGTTTATTGACTCTTTGTTTATTGTTGCTGCCTGTGTAGTATTTTGACCCTAGCCAGTAAACATAAGACATGGCTTGATGGAAGGTTTCTGAATGGGGTGTGAGTCTAAGACCACAATGACCCCTATGCCAGTACAGGGGAATAAGGCAGGGGCATAAATAGCATACTGGCACCAGCTCGGGTTGACTAGATAGGTGAGATGATCCTTTCTCGGTCTCCCATTTCCTTTTATAGTATCCTTCTTCTCTCTCTGCTGGCTTCTCTGCCTTTGGTCTAAGAAACCTTTATTTCGGTGTCTGCCCACTACTCTTTCAGATTTATTTGTCCCATGAGCTCAAGCTTAACCTGCTATGCCATCCTATGCGTTCACCTGGACTATGAATTGAACCATTTTGTCTTTAACCAGGAGGGTTCTTTCTCCCAGGCCCTACTAATCACCCACACTCATCAATACTTTTCAGGCCCATCTCCATAGATAAATGGAAGGCCTTGAACAGAAGGAGCTTCTTGTTTTCTGTACTCTGTGGTCAAGCACAGTGAGTTTCCCCTTCCTTTTCTTTCTTCTCTCTTCACCTAAGCAGCACAATCTGCTTTAACTCTAGTTAAAACTCTAGCTTTTAACTCTAGTACTCTGTACAATCAGCTTCCTAACTAATTCTCAATAACTTCTATAGTTTTTTTCTAAACAAAATAAAACAAAAAACCAATGCACTTTTGCTGAAATAAGCCGCCCCAAACAAACACAAGCAAAAACAAAAACTCAGGAATTCTGCTTGATTTTCACAAGAAAGGAAAATCCTCAGCTCTAGCTTGTGTGACCCAGGAACTTTGTCTCCTTCTTGTTGCCAGGCTAGTTTTTAGTGTGTGTGTAGTTCAGTCATTCTTTGCTAGTGACCTCTGTGCTCTCCTTCACTCAAGATCAGGTATGATGGGAAATATAGGTCAGTGTAAGCTTTGGTGAACATGACAGCTGTTTGGCATTTGTTATAATGTCAGTAACAACCCTCCAACCCTCCCCCCCACCATGCACACCTGCATAGTCAACTCACTTTAATTCAAAGAGTGTAATGGAATGGGTAGAAGGTTTTCCCCTTTTTTGGCTGTCTTTACTCAAAGGGTGATCACTTGTTGGGAATGTTATGGAGGAAATTCTCGATTCAGATATGTGCTAGTTGGTTTCTGAGGTCCCTTCAAACTCAGATTCTGGTATTTAATTCATAAATAGATAAGGATCATCTCCTTCTGGTATCTACTGGCTATGTAACCACAGGCAACCTTTCAGTGCCTTGGGCAATTCTTTAAGCCACCGAGGAATTGGGTGATTCTAATCTATTGAGGGAGTCTTGGCACAGGGAGCTCTCCCCACATCCTAAAAAATCATAGGTCCAGACTTATTCTTGTCTTCCTCCCAAAAAATAAAGGTAGGTTTGAGTCTAAATTAGCCTGCATTCTAAACCAGCAGGATCAAAATTAGCAAAGTCTTAACACACATAACTATAGGTATCACATAAGTTTTTTTTTGTCATATAAACTAGTAGAAGGGGGGTATTGTTGAACTATATATTGCCATATTGCTCTGATAAATGCAGTAGAAGAACCCCTAGTACTTTAGGTCTGCCTTAACAGTTCATGTTATTTCTGAGATTCCTCCTGGCGGTGAGAGTTTGGCTGGTAACAACCTTGGAGTGGGCTGGCACTATTTGTATTGTATTTATTTGACAATTGCTCTGAAAAACATCAAATTATCCAATAGATATATGAAGCCTTTGATGATTACTGAGAATTTGGAGGGTAACATCCTTTAGGAAACCACCAAACCCTATTGCTAGGCTTCAGGAAATTACAGACTATCAACTTCAACATTACCTCTTTGTTGGAGGACTAGAGTGGGGATGGGCAGGCATGGAAGTGGTTGCAATGTAGAAATACAAGGAGATCACAGATCCGCAGACCCGGCTGGTTATTTTGAGTTAGTATTTACTCTTAGAATAAAGCAGATGGAGTTTTAAAAACCTGTATCTATATATCTGTAGATCTATGTATACATGTATATCTGTTTCTATAGATCTCTGTCTCTCTCTCTTTCCCTCTCCCTCTCCTTCTCTGTGAATAACAGGTCTGGAAGGTCATAAAAAGATATAGTAGGGCCAAGAAAATTAGGGATTGATTTTTTAAACTATGAGAAAGGAAGGTTTTGTTTTGTTCACTAAGAACTCATATTTCCCGTGCCTGGCTGAAAATAGGAAGCTGCCAGGGCTGGAGATATAGACTCTTGAGCAAACAACATTTTTGTCTAAGTAGCAGAAGAGTATGAAAATGAAGAAACTGAGCTTGTTGGGGGAGGGCACCCTGAGCCTTTGGGGACATTTGGCTCTGCTGAAGAAAAGCAAGTGACATAATCCCTTGTAGGGCAAAAGGTAAGGCAATGAATGAAATGAATGCTTCATGTAAATAAACGTGTACATGCAAAATATGCTTTGTACATTTTCTGTTGAATATTACAATATCTGGGGTTCATTAGCTCTATTGCAAATAATGTGGTATTTGTCCTGTAAAAAAATCCAAATACCCTTCATCATGCTTTTGCTACCCATATAGAAGGCTAAAATATACATGTAGAGAAACATGGATAAGAGTTTCAGCATTAAATTAGATTGGATTATTTTTCATTAAAATTGCTCGATGTATTTTAATTGTGTCCAATAAATTACACTTTGTGTAAAAAAAAGAATATTTGGTTAACATTGGGGTAGAATTTTATGATTACATAGAAAAAGTACAGGCCATAACAAATTAATTAAATCATCAGCATGGCGATATTCCCAGAGTATTATGGTGAATATTTACACTGAAAACATATTGTCCCAGTACATAGAAGGCTTAAATTTTGCAAATCCAAGCTCTCATTTTGTTAATATTTCCATAAGATTCATTAGAGCCATTTTCTCAGAAGATTGTTTGAGAGATCAGAGTTCAACAAGGACTGGAGTGTATTCCTATGATTAATGCTAGTTACGGAACGCCATGAGCACACTATACATGCAATTTGAGCATACTTGTGTGCTTTATTAGACAAACATCAGCTGCTGGTGTCAGTGATGGGCAAATGCTACCCTCCCTAGGGAATAGGTCATTCTCAGCAAGAACATTTAGATCTGATTGTGGGGTGGGGAAGAGGAGGAAATGGAAGAAAAGGGTTTGCCAGCCCTGAAGCTTTTCCTTTTTGACCCTCCTAAACCAACTTCACAAGGTAGTCAGAAAGACAAGCATGTGACCACGAGCAGTGAGCAGCTATAGTGAAATAGAATAAGCCGTTGGCATGGGATCAGACAATCTGGGTTCAGTCAGGTTCCATTAAGGTTCATAGATAATGTCTGATAATCTATGTTTATAAAAACTAAACTATATATCTCCAAAGACTTGCCTCAGGTTTGTATGAAAGATTCTCTCCCCTCCTCATCTCTTTCTCTCCTTTTGTCTCTGCCTCCCACTCTCTCATTTCTCTTCTGTGTCTGTCTTCCTCTCTAGTGTAACAGTTGCTACCTTGGCTTTCATTGCCTGAAAGTCAAGAGCCTTATCACATTTCACCTTTCCTCCAAGGGTTCTCTAGTACCCTTAAAGGGGTTTGGGGGCTCCACCCTCTCTGCCATTGGCTCTTGCCCGCATGGAGGATGTTCTTTCAATCGTAGAGGCTCCTTGCAGTCCCATTTTCTTTAACTACTTAACAATTGGATCAGCTTTTACGAAGGAATATTTACTTCAAATAATAAATATGTAGATAAATGTATTAATCCTATATATATTTTATATATAAAGTAATGTTTATGGAGAGAGTACTCATGACTAGGAAGGTTAGGAAGGGTGTCTTGTGTGAGATGGTATCTCAGAAGTACTTCAAAGGAATCTAAAGATTGCATAATGGAGAAGGAAATGGCAAACCACTCCAGTATCTTTGCCAAGAAAACCCCAAATGGGGTCATGAAGAGTCAGACATGACAGGAAATGACTGAACAACAACAGAGATTGTATAAAGGAGAAGTGAGGAAGGGGAGTAATCTGGGTTTGGGGGAACACAGCCTGTGCAAAGGCACAGAGACAGGAAGTATTTAAATACAATGAAAAGGGAGATTTAAATAGGCCAGTTTGACTGCAGCATAAAGTGTGTATGTGTGAGTAACACGATCAGTCCAGAAAGATAGGTTGGAACCAAACCATGAAGACAAATATTTCATATGCATGCATATAAGAAATATTTTATATATAAATTATAAGTGTGTTTTATGTATATGCACACATTAAAATAACAAATCATTTAGAGTTCATATGTTTTATTCCTTGTTTTCTTAATTTTTGTTGAGATTGTTTTTAAGTTGATCATAAAATTATTTTTTAAAAGAGATTAAACATGGAGTTAGCCACCTCTGGTAGACAGTTCCCCTGTCTGCCAGTCCCTTCTTCTCTAAGCTCAACCTTCCACCTTCTGGAATTATCTTCTTAGGACTGATTTATGTAAATGTTGTTTACTCCATTAGGATGCAAATCCCTGAAGTTCAGAGCCTGTTTTTATTTTCTTTTTTCATCCTCAAAGAGAGCATAGTGCCTATCACAGAATAAGCACTTAAAAATGCTTGTTGATTGAGGGTCCTTGGCTAATCCATCCTCACCCCACCCTCTGGATGAAATAAGCAGAATTCTGCAACTGGAAGAGAAGTGAGGTCAATTACCCTCATTTACAACTGAGGAAACAGATTCAGAGAGGTGAAGTAATTGTTCAAAGTGTCAGTGAATTAGGAGTGGTGTGAGGAGTAGAATTAGGGATTCTGGCTTTATACTATTCTCACATCATTCTCTCAGCTCATTTTAAATGCTGAGAAATTTAGTAGGGAAAGCAAGCTTATTTAAGTTGAACTAAACTTGGCTAATTTTAAATGATGTTACAATGGTGAAGGCTGAAGTGTCCAAGAACTGTACTTTCAGTTAATTGCCTTATTCTTTTTTATACTAACAATGATGTGTTGATTCTTCTGTGTTTGAATATGGTGTAAAAAATACGATAATCTCTTGACATTATTTTTCAAGGGCTTAGAGTACTAAAAAGAGGACAGAACAACACTATAGTGACACAGAGGTCCAATTAGCCACATGTGGTTCACAGACTTGGATCAAAATTAAAGAGAAGTCCAATTCCCATGAATAAGATGTTTGTATCACACACTCTTTCCCCATGTCTTTCCCCTCCTTGGTTCTGCTCGATGATCCTGTTAAAATCAGTATTTGAAGATCATTGGTCAGATAGAAACAGTAATACCAAAATGATGTGTCATGGCTTCTGGATGGGAGCCCTTACAGTGCTTATCAAAATTTTATCACTAAGGGAATCCAGAAATAGAGTTTTTCTAATATGTAGCTGCTAAATCAACTAATTGGTAGTTTAAATTTTAATTCTAGGGTTCTCAAGCAAAATTTTCAGGTACAGATTCCAAGACCTTGTGAATTTTTAAATAAATTATCTTCCTGGCGAAGGAACCTTCTTTTTTTTTTTTTCTCATGGCTGTTTTTACTCCCTGCCCCTCCTCCCATTCCTTTATACAGGAGTACCTTGGAGATATTGAGGATTCAGATCCAGAACACCATAATAAAATGAATATTTTGATAAAGTGAGTCACATATTTTTTTTTGGTTTCCCACTACATATAAAAGTTATGTTTACTCTATACTTCAGTCTATTAAACATGCCAATAGTATTATGCCTAAAAAGTGCATACCTTAATTTAAAAAATACTTTATTGCTAAAAAAAAATTGCTACCCATCATCTGAGGCTTCAGGGAGTCATAATCTTTTGCTGGTGAAGGGTCTTGGTTAGATGATGGCTGCTTACTGATCAAGGTGGTGGTTGCTGAAGGCTGGCGTGGCTATGACGCTTACTTAAAATAAGACAACAATGAAGTTTGCTGTATCGATTGACTCTTCCTTTCATTAAAACACTTAGAAACTATTGTAGAGTTATTAATCAGCCTAATTTCAACATTTTTGTGTCTCAGGGAAATAGAGATGCCTGAGGAGATGGAAGAGGGGAGTGGCTGGTTGGTGGAACAGTCAGAACACAAAACACTTATTGATTAAGGTCATCATCTTATATGAGCATTGTTCATGGTGCCCCAAAACAATTACAATAGTAACCTTGAAGATCACTGATGACATATCACCATAATAGATATAATAATAATGAAAAAGTTTGAAATATTGTGAGAATTACCATAATGTGACTCAGAGACACAATGTGAGCACATGTTTGGAAAAATGATACTGACAGACTTGCATGACCCAAGGTTGCCACAAACCTTCAGTTTGTAAAATACGCAATATCTGTGGAGCACAATAAGGTGAAATGCAATTATGAGGTATGCTTGTACAATATTAGGGCTTTTGGCATAGTATCTAAACTTGTGTCCATACTAGGTAGAATATTGCAATTCCATGAAAACTCAAAGGAATTCCAAAAGCATTATCCACTAGCCCCTCTTGCTTTCATAGTATGTACCCAAAGCCACATTTCATATCCCGCTTTGCCCATCTGTACATTTTTATTTTGCACAGCCTGTCTTTGCTATCTTAATTAGTATTTAAGAATCTGATTAAGCTAGGCAAACATCAGGTACAAAAGCTTAACTGTAAATCATTTGAGCCCAGATGGTATATTCTGTCTACCAGATGCTAGTGCAGCCATACCAAGTATTCTATCACACTCTGAGAGATCATTAAGTGGTCTCTTATGTTAATATTTGTTCATTTTATAGTTGGACAGATTCCCTAATCATAGAAAACATGAGGCTTTGGAAAAATCAAACCTATGGAAAGGCTGGATCCATCTGTGTTTTTAAAAGTATGATGGAACTTTGATTCAGAGCACATGTTGGTACCATCACTATCAACTCTTTCCACCCAAGGGCATCTCCTGGCAAGGACATCATTTTCCTGGTATTAGAAATTGGGGTGAGAGGTCCATACTTTAAAGTAGTTCTTTTTGCTTCAGTATGGGATAGAACCTTTTTTTTTCTTAGCTGGTAGAGTTATTCATTACTTGAAGAATCAGCCCTTCCTGTCCCTTCCGTGTTTCATGCTTAGAAGTGTCTGTTTTTTCAGTAACTTGTCAATGAGCTTTTAATTTTTGCTTTACTTGGCAAGAGCTATCCAAGGATTATTAGAAGGCAGGGCTGGGATCCTCAAAGACTTCAAAATCACCTTAAAGTCAAACAAAAAATAGCTTTGGGAGGGGCATTTAGTTGGCACAGTGAATAGAGCACTGGCCCTGGAGTCAGGAGGACCTGAATTCAAATCCGGCCTCAGACACTTGACACACTTACTAGCTCTGTGACCTTGGGCTTGTCACTTGATCGCAATAGTCCTGGCCTCCCCCCTCCAAAAACAATAGCTTTGGGGAAAGGCAAGATGGAAGGTACCAAAAAGAATTAGCATTTGGATTTCATTGTATTTTCACTGGATTGAGCTGATTTAATTGAGAACAGACGCCTTCCAATCCTTTACAAATCTAGAGTTATACCTCTTTTTGAATTCAGCCAACTTTTATTAAGCACCTACTAAATAAAAGGAAAAACAAAAAATAAAAATAAAAAGAGTCTTGGCCCTCAAAGGATAAGGATGGGATGAGGGACACAATGTATACATCTACAAGTAAATAAAAACATACACAAAGTAAGTAAATAAAAAGTATTTAGAGAGAGAACTAGCAGCTGAGGGACTGGAAGAAAATGTTTCACATAAATGTGGTTCTTGTGTTGAGTTCTGAAAGGATACAGGAAGTGGAGATAGAAAAGTATGTGCTTCAGGAATGGAGACTGGTCTGAATGAAGAAGGCACAACAGCTGGGAGATTGTATGTTGTGTGTGCTGAAGAGCAAGTAAACTAACTTGAATGGAAAGTTGAGTGAGTGAAGGGGTGTAAAGTGTACTAAGCCTGAAAAGCTAGGGTAGAACCAGGTTGTGAAGGGCTATAAAAGCCCAAAAGAGGAGTCTGCAATTGATCCCAGAGGCAGTAGGAAGCCATAGGAGCATTTTTTTTAGTAGTGGGGGTAGGGAGGCAATCAGGGATAAGTGACTTGCCCAGGGTCATATCGCTAGTAAGTATCTAAGGTTGGATTTGAACTCAGGTCCTCCTGACTCCAGGGCCAGTCCTCTATCCACTGTACCACTTAGCTGCCCCATGATAGTGGCTTTTTGAAAAAACAAAAAGGGATATGGCAAAATAGGATATCAATTCAGCAGCTTTGGAGAGGATGGTTCTGAGTTCAATTAGACTGGTGGCAGGGAGATTAATTAAGAGGCTATCATGGTAGTCCACACCATAAGAGATGATAGCCTGAACAAGGATAGTTGTGGCATGAATGGGAAAAAAAGGGAATGAATGTGAACGCTGTCATGGAAATAGAAATGGCAAGATTAGATAGATATTAGATAGGTATAGGGAGTGAGGAAGAGGCAAGAACCAAGGATGACACTGAGAATGCAGATGTGAGTCAACGGAGGAGTGATGGGAATGTTGACAGAAATTAGAGAGTTAGGAATAAGGAAGGTAGGTTCAGGGTTAAAGATAATGAGGTCTCTGTGGGCCATATAGAGTTTGAGATGCCTATGGGGCATCTGCTGGGAAATGGTGCTGTGAGATTAGGATTCAGGAGACAAATAGGGTCAGGACATAGAAATTTAGAAGTTATTAACATAGAAGTTATAACTGATCCCATGAAAGCATATATGATCTAGGAGAGGGTATACATAAATACATGTGTGTACATATATGTATATATTTGCCTATAGGTATACACATATATACACACACAGAATAAAGGTCCCAGGTCAGAGCCTAGTGGTACATTAACATTTGGGGATGGGTGGGTGGATGGATGGATGGATGATCATCAGCAAAGAACATTGAGGAATGGCCAGATACACAGGAGGAAAACCAAGAGAAAGTAGTGTCATGAAAACTCAGTGGGGATTCAAGAGGAAAGAATAGTCAACAGTGTCAAACATTGCAGAAGTTAAGAAAGATGGAGGCTGAGAAAAGGGAATTTGGTAAAACGGGATTTGAAAATTGAAATCATTGATGGTTATGAACATGGTCTCAGCTGAGTGATGAAATCTGAGTGCAGGGTGTTGAGAAGTAAGAGGAGAGGAAGTGGAGGAGCCTGTAGACTGTGGGCCTCCATCATTCTGGTAGGATACAACATCTAAATACAAAGCAATTTGAGGAGAGAGAGAGAGAGAGAGAGAGAGAGAGAGAGAGAGAGAGAGAGAGAGAGAATGAGAGTGAATATATAATAGTAAAGAAAAGTAGGTTGGAATCAGATTGTGGGGGACCTTAAATGCCATACTATGAATTCTACTTTATCCTCATAGGCAATAGGGAGTGACAAATATTTTAGAATAGGCAGTTGATATGGTTGGACTAGTCCCTTAGGAAGAATATTTTTACAGCTGTATAAACCATATTGGAGATTAGAAGGAGCAAAATGAGCATTATTACAACAGTCCATTTGAGAGGTGATTAGGACCTGAACCAGGATGGTAGGCATGTGAACAGAGAGAAGAGGACATTCAAGAGACATTAGGGAGGTAAAGCTGACTAAGTAGAGAGGAACAGTAAAGAACCTAGGATGTCTCTGTAGCTATGAATGTGGGTGATTAAAGTGGTTGCTATTATACTTGGTCCAGAAGTGGAAAGTTTGGAGAAAGGGCAGATTTATTGAAGAAAACGAAGAGTTCCATTTTAGATGTTGAGTTTGAGATGCTCACAGAACATCTGGGTAGAGATGTTCAGCAAAGAACTGACCAAATGGAACTGGAATGTTGGAAAGAGGTTTCTGAGAGAGATGTCTTCAAGATTGTACCTTATCTATATAAACCGACAACTTGCATTCTGGGCTATGGGTTACATCTTGTCTCATAGAATTCTCTAACTGGCCCATGATCCTGCTTAGGACCAAAAACATGGTTGTACTCACATCCTCTATAAATGCATAGATCACTGTGCAATGTGCATGGGGGTGTTCTCTGGGGACAAGATAACATGAATTTGTAGTGGACTCATTCGAAGCAATTTTGTGACCTCCTTTAGTAGCATTTTCTAACTTAGGAGGAGGAGCTGAGAAAGTCAATGGTGAGGATGACCCAGGGTTGGGAGGAGACCCAACATGAATAATCAAGGGACAAGAAATGCAAGTGGTTCCAAGGTGTGATAGTGAAGAGTTGAACTGGTAAAAATAAGGCCAGAGCAAATATGATGCACAAAGAGAATGGTGAGGGGTAAGGGTGATCGAAATTTCAACAGAGACAAAGGATAGTTTTAGCAGGAATGTGGCAGGAGTTGAGATGAAAGGACCAGAGGTCATGATTAAAGAGGGAAATGTCAGAGTTCAAAATAATGGAAGTGAGAATTTGTGATAATGGAGAGATCTAAAGTATTATCCTCTTCTGTGAGTGGCTGAGGTAAAATGAAGTTATAGGGAGTCGAGCAAGTTGATGAATTGAGGGTAGGGCCCAATTGATGGAGTTGGAGCCGACTGGTTGTGAAGTTTTCAATATGGGCATTTACACCTTGGAAATCAGCAAATGTTACAAATCAAGGCTTGATTTATTGTTTTTTAACTGTCTAGACTTTAAAAAGTGATCGATAAAGTGTCACTAATACAGATTAAACTTTAAAAGTGTGTCATGGGTAATTTTCTTGGAGAACTCGTTGCTAAACACTTTTCAGCACACCGTTAGAGGTGGCTATGGTATTTGAAGAGGCATCAGTGTTAATTTTTAAGGGAAGGAACCGAGGCAAAAAGGAAGACTGCGAGTCAGGTCTTCAATTCTTTGAATGAGGAAAGAGAGGTCTCAAGGTTTGTAGGTTATTATGATGAGAATCTGGTCATGCTAATATAAACAGATGGATTGACTCTCAAATGAGAAAAGTGGCTCAGTGATGGTAGCAAAGGAAGGGATTAGAAGTAGCTTTGAGGAACAAGGAGTATGCAGAACCTTCTGCCTGAGCTAATCTGTCAAGGGGCATGGTGGAAATAAGCCACCAGCATTGGCTAGAGGGTTCAGGATGATGATATTCTGTAGGAAGCCAGATATGAATGAGCATAAAATGTAAAGAATATGAGAAGACATTTAGCATGAAGGCGATTTGTCAGTGATAATGTGGGGTTCCAGACAGCACAATGGGAAGGGAGAAGGGAGGGAGGCCAGAGAGATGGGGTAGGGAGGGGGGAGAAGGGGAAAGAGGGAGAGGGAGAGGGAGGGAGAGGGAGGGAGAGGGAGGGAGGGAAGCAGGGAGGGAGGGAGAGAGAGAGAGAGAGAGAGAGAGAGAGAGAGAGAGAGAGAGAGAGTATCTTAACAATTAGGGAAGTGTAACCTACTATTTGTGGAGAAGAATTCAGTTGATCATAGCAGGGGACGGGGAGGTTCACACTAATTGTGGCCAGAAAATTCATGTGAGGGGGGACCTTTACCTTGGACAGCATGGGGCTAGATCAGCCACCTCATTCTCCCATCCCTTTCTATTGAAGTCCTTAAAGGGGTGCTCCGCAGGGCGAGGAAGTCGATGGTAGGAAGGTCCAGGAGGGTCAGTTGTGAAACAGGCTTCAGTCCCAATTGGGGGGCAAAGAGTGGGAAGTACTATGGCAGGCCTCAGCATAAGGGGCGGGGTTAGCAGTGCCCTGTGTTTGCCTCAGCAGTGGTTGTCTTCAGTTACCTAGAGCCTAGGTGGTGACAGAGGGCTGAAAGTTTTTTTCAGATGGCTATGACAGACAGCACCTGGTGAGGCAAAGTAGAGTACTTTCTGTCTCTACTAATGACATTAGGTGCTGGAATGAGGAAGAGGTCCTTGGAGAACCTTTGGCCTCTATTTTCTTGGGCTGAGTGATGGTGAAGGATGGTCCAGGTGCTGGGTATATGTAACTGTACCCACAACACCTTTTTTCTCCATTCGAGACAGCCTCTGCTTCCAAAAGCACCTGGTTGTGACATGTATATTTAACCTCCCCAAGGAGGCAAATCACAGGACCTTATTTGCTAATTGAGAAGAATGACTTCTTCAACTAGTCTCTAAGCTTCATAAGGGGAGTAGTCATGTGTTAGGAGCTATCTCCAGTCGTCCTGATCTATATCAGGCCACTGGACCCAGATGGTTCTGGAGGAGAAAGTGAGTCTGGTGAACTTGCCCAGCTCTCCCTCACTTAAATCTAATTCGTTTGCAAGTCATGGCATCATCTTCCTGATGTCATGGTCCTCTTCAAGAATGAAAGACAAACAACAACAGCCATGTCTTAGCTCAGATATTTCTCTCCTCTCCTGGCATCTAGCAGAGCACTGGCAAACAGTAAACACTGCATAAATATTGCATAAATGGATGACCTAGCCAGTTATTTGAATTTATATTTCTAATTGGTCTGGTTCCCTAGGGGTATAATGGACTCTGGCTCATTAATTTTTTTTTTTTGATGAGGAAGGTACTTTGTAAGCTTTAAGGTGAACGCATTTAGGTCATTTTTGTGATTTCACCAGCATGTGGAAGTCTTAATGTGGAAACTCCCACCATGGGTACAGATTTGCAACTGGTCAGTCACTTCTAAGTAGCCACTTAAAAGTTGTCTGCAGCACAGAGAGATGGGGACTTACTGAGGGTCATATAGTCAACATGTGTCAGAGGTAGAATTTGAGACCAAGTCTTCACAAGGTCAGCCTTATATCTACTATGTGGCCTCTTGGAAAAGTGCTATAATAATAAAAAGTCACATTAATACAGAACAAAGCAACATGTCAATGTGCTATGGTTCTTGTCAGTAGTGCTCTGCTGGGGCATCAGGAAACTCTTTGTTTTATCTTCCTTTCTTCGTCCTTCTTACCACTAGACCCACACAATACGAGAGACCTCGATTCTAGCTCTGGCTCTGCCCAGAACCATCTTGAGCAAAACACTGCCCCTTTCAGCCTCAGTTTCCTCATCTGTAATGAAGGTGTTAGACTAGATACTATAGGAGAGAGGCAGGAAAGGAAGAGAAGGAATATACATTTTATTTTTTATTTTTGGAGGCAATTTGGATTAAGTTAGTTACCCAGAGTCATACACCTAGTAAATGTCTAAGGCCAGATTTAAACTCAGGTCCTCCTGACTCCAGGGCCAGTGCTGTACCCACTGCTTTACCTACCTTCCCCAAGAATAAGTATTGATTTAGGGCCTACTAAGTGCTAGGGTCTATTACACATTTTTTTTTTTTTTACAAATATCTCATTTGATGCAATCTAAGATTCCTTGCAGCTCTAACATGGTGAGATCTTATGATTCCCAGGGATCTAGCCCATGAGGAGAAAGTCCGCCCAGGTCATCCCCACTTTGTAACCCTGGGTAATGTTGCTTTCTCATGAGAGGAAAGCTGTTGCTCTGGTCCTTACGGTGGCTTGGGAATTTTAAAATCATTGCTCACCACAACTTTCATACTCAGTGAGTTTCTCTTAAATTATCTAGAAAATTTTTTCCGTCCTTTGTTTTGTCCTAGTAGGAGCCTTGACTGAACCAACAGATGTCAGTGCAATGCCTTCTGCATACCGTAGAAGGGGAATATTCTCAACGGTGCGTAAACAAGTAGGAAGAGTATTTACCAAACTTTCGGGGCTGAATACCTGGGTTCTAAATAGACCTCTGATTACCCTCTCACTCTGTAATTTTCTACTTGCATATTCATTCTTCTGACTGGCGAGTCACAACAGGGTGAGAAAAGGAGTAGATGACTACAATTACTTAAAATGATTTAATCTTCTTAATTTGATTTGTAAGTTTCTAGTATTTAGTAAAGTGCCTTTTATATATACCTGCTCGTTCTCTTTCAGAATCCATGTGCAGGTACCACATTCTGGTGTGTGGTGCACTGAGCCACCCTGGTATATTAGCTCTGAACTCTGAGACAGAAGCATTGAGGTCAAATTCTGGCCTTACCACTTATCAGAAATGACTTTGGGCCAGTCACTTAACCAATTTGATCCTCATTTTCCTCAACCCTGTAATGGGCATAGGAATACTGTCCTCGCGGAAGTACTCACCTCTTGAAAGTGTTGGGAAGGAAGTGTTTTGTAAACCTTAAAGCTTTACATGAATGTGAATATTATCATGATTTACATTATTAATAATCATAACTTGTGATAAAATGCTTCATAAATACTAAATGTATCTAGAACTTTAAGATTTTAAAAGCACTTTGTTCCAACAACCCCAAGAGTAGCTATTGTAAAGGCACTGAGACCTCAGACGTGTAAGAAGAACCTTGGCCCCTCACCTTGCCGTTTCCTGTTCCTATCAGACTTTCCTAGACATTTACATAGTTTGGCACTCACTCCTGGAAGGGAAAGATAGGTGTTAAAAGGACAAAAGCAAAAGGCGCCTATGTTTATCTCTACCCTCAGAAAGGCTAACTGGGAGGTTGTTGTTGTGTTCGTCCTTCATTCTTGATGAGGACTATGACATCAAGGAAATGATGACATGACTTGCAGTTGACTTTGATCTGAGTGAGGGAAGGCTGTGCAAGTTCACCAGGCTCACTTCCTCCTCCAGAGCCATCTGGGTCCAGTGGTCTGGTATTTACCAGGATGACTGTAAATGGGAGGTAGGGGAGTGATGAAGGGATTTCACTTGCCCAGACTTAGCTGGGAATAAGGACTAGGGACCTTTTGTGGGGTTGGCTGAGTCAGAGAAATCTCTGGAATGTTTGAGCAGTATGGGATCAGGTGGAGGCTAAGGGTCCATTGAAGACATGGGTCCAAGTCTTAAGCAAATATCATCTTCTCAGGCTCACTTTTTCCTCACTTGGAATTTCTTCAGGAAACCTTTGGATAGAACTCATGTCTAGGTTTCTGTAGATGTGGCCAAAAGGACCCTAGCTCTTGCGCAAAGACTCGAGAGGACCACATTTCAGGTTTATGACAGCCTTTCACAATTCCAAGGGTGTATGCAGTACCCTACAAAAGAAATGGTTCAGTCTTGCTATTAAAGTGACCTCAATACCCAACGAACTGATGTGTAGCTAAAACATTTTTCTTGTGTGGATAGAAACTTCTTTAAGTGAAATGTGCAAATGCAAAAACATGCAAAGTACTTATAATAGCTCCTAAAGAGCTGATAACATCTTCCTTCTCTTTCTACTGAGCCTCACCTTCCTTCCTAAGGACCTATGCATATCTAGCCTTATAGTACTATCCTAATAGCTTTGGCCTTCTTCAAAACGGAAACAGTTGGAGGTATTATAGACACAACCTCCCAGTACCCAAACTAGTCTCACCTTCACCTTATGGACTGATATAGACTTCAAATACAGTTTTAAATTTTCCCTAGAAGGAAAAAGATTTGCCTTCCCACTGGGCATGTGTGTTCTGAATAACTCATAGTAACAGTGGAGGTTACAGTTCAAATTTTTGCTTCTTTATAATGTGACTCAGTTCCTTGCTTCTTTTCCAGTTCCAGGACTACGTGCTTAAGCAATTTGTCTGCAAGAGTCTGTCACTGAATAGGAAAGTATCTTCTTCTTTTCCTCTAAATAAGAGACAACATTCAAAATCTCTTCAAAATTCAGTCTCATCTAGGAAATTTCCCTTTTCTCCTTTATCTGGAATGGTGGTTCCCATAACCTTCCAGGGCTGACAAAAATAGTATCTAGGAGAGAGGCTATGTGGACAGTAATCCCCTATAACGTTATACACTTTAGAGAAGGGGGGACTCTTAATCATGGATTTTAAAAAATGATAATGATATTTTAATATACTGGGTCTTCTTTATAATTTGTGTATTTTATTTTGTGCATTTATAAACATTATTTTGAGAAGGATAGGGTATCTTAGATTTCACCAACCTGCTGAAAAGATCCATGACATACGGAAGGCTAACCTCTGCTTAGAGCAAGACTTTTTGGAAGGAGGCATAGTCTAGAAACCTGGTTAAGAGGTGGGAGTAGCAGGAGGGACATTAATAAGAACATGGGAGGACAGCAAAGACAAACTACCAACTTTACACATCTTCCCTCGAGCTGATGCTGGACGCACCTGTCCTCACACACATAGAAATTCAGTCACTCATCTCCTTAGTCACTCACTTCCTCTTTGTCCCAAAATAACCCATTGTTACCTCTACCCTGCTGTTGATGATTTAGAAATCTGTGGGACTGGGGAAATCTAGGACAATCTATAGAGTGTAAAAGCCATTCATAGATTATTGTGATACTCAATGATATCTAAGACCATTTCCATCTCTGAGATTCTGTAATTTCAAGAACTGAGTCTGATAAAAGACCATCTTTTGATGTCAAGTAACATTTCTATCTGCTTAGTTTTTATATTCCTTGAATAGTATTTCAAAAGCTATTTATTTTAAACTAGTACTTATTTCTAGCACATTTCATAAAGCAAGTTTCTGTCCACACAAGAAAAAAGTTTTAGCTACACATCAGTTGGCGGGATATTGAGGTCACTTTAATAGGAAGACTGAACTACTTCTTTTAGAGGGGACTGCATACACCCTTGGAATTGTGGAATCCTACCAAGCTACCTACACCTGTCAGTTGGAATTTTTTTCTTAGGAGTGATCACCTACCTCAGTTTCAACCTGAAAAAGAATATTTGATCATACGTAGCTCCTGTGCATGGCTTTGCAAGTGGGAAGGGAAGTTTCCCAGGGCTTCAATTCCAGTTTAAAGAAATACAATTGTAGTTCAATAGTCAGCAGAGAGGACAGGGAGTGGGCAGTGCAGGGCCATAAAGCCAATGTGGATAGTACTGGCAAAGGGGTGCGGAGCTTATTAAGCCTAAAACTGGCTCTAGCAAAAAGAGGGAAGAAGTTAATTTCATTTTATTTCAAATCAAATCAATTCATTATAACAAATACTTGTTAAGCTTTACATTCAGGAAGAGAGCACACAGTCTTTTCAAGGTCCTTCCAGCCTTCTTTTCTGAGCCTTCTTTTCTACAGATCCAGAGCTTCATCTTGTTAGCTAATTTCCCAGGACTCTTCA
Organism: Phalanger gymnotis; assembly: GCA_028646595.1. Lineage (NCBI taxonomy): Eukaryota > Metazoa > Chordata > Mammalia > Diprotodontia > Phalangeridae > Phalanger > Phalanger gymnotis. The sequence continues at coordinate 60,269,511 of CM053626.1, read as the reverse complement.
CTGTGTGATGCCCAGTTTCAAGATGCCTCTCCCTGGCACTGCCACGTGCTCCAAACTCTTCCCTGCCACTATATTTCCTGCAGACTTACCTGTTCTTTGATCTATCTTCTCAGAGACCCATTTTCTACCAAAGAGAGTCTGAGAAACTTTTCAGCTAAAGAGTTCTTGACAGCCTGTAGCTCACTGAGAAAATCCCTTTAGGATTTTTTTACAGTACGTTTTTACAGTAGTCTTTAGTTCCTTAACTTAAGGGAATGACCTAAAACATTGAAAATATTTTGGGGACAGGGGGATCTTTTAATTTTTTTTATATATTGCTCATATCACATAGGTAAGAATAAGGTCTACACCTCTGAGTAATATTAGTCCTGATTAAACAAATTCTATTATGCATAACCTCATCGCTAACAGACTTCTAATTTTATCTGAGGTCAATATAGCTATAAAATGTGTCTATGATATAATGACTCAAAATGGAATGGTACTGTGGTATAGTGTCAAAATTTCTGCATTGAGTGTTAGAAGGGCTAGGTTCTAGTCTGAGTTCTACAAGTAAAGGCATGGGTACTATTGGTACAATAATGGCCTGTTGTCGTAGCCCAGTACATGATATTAAGGAATATAGACAAAATCATGACCATCTTGAGTTAATTGCAAGGTTTATTGAATAATGTACAAGAAAAGGTCTAGGCCTGTCCCTTGTTATACACAAATTATCTGGAGATACTAATGTAAGAAAATATCTGCTTCACTCCCAGCTGTTGAGTCCCTGGGGAAATGAAGTTGCATTTTCAGAAGCTGGGCTATTCAGATGACGTGCAGATGCAGGATGACCCATAGATTCTAGAGGCTGAACGGTTTTATTCCGAATTTGACAAAGGACCTCTTAGAGATACACGAAACCCAAATAGATCAAAAGTATAAAGTCAGAAACTGTTAGAATTCTTTTGGCAGCCTGTAGCTCATTGAGAAAATCCCTTTAGGATTTTTTTTTTACAGTATGTTTTTACTGTAGTCTTTAGTTCCTTAATTTAAGAGAATGACCTAAAACATTGAAATTTCAGGCAGGCTTGGTGGGGCTATATTTTGGGGACAGGGGAATCTTTTAATTTTTTTTATATATTTCTCATACCACATAGGTAAGAATAAGGAAATTGCACTTGAGGATATTTATCAGTTATTTTAGTTGATTCTATCTCTATGTACCCCACTCCTTTTCTGGAAGATCTCATCAGCCTACATCACCTACTGAAACTAGCGAAAAGCAGTGCCAAAGAATATGTGAAGTATCTCAGTTATCTCTTAATCCTATCATTTCTCTGAGTCAAGCAATAAAAAACCCAGGATCTTAGCTTTCTTAAATTTTCCCCATTCATGAGTACAATCCACAAGCCTCCTCACCAACTCTTAGACTGTTTGTAAGTCCTAAATCTACTCAATCATTATCATGATCATCAGTTACAAATTAATACTTTTAATTGATGACCATATGCAACCAGCAGGTTGCATAAATAGATGTCACCTTAAACTTGATTGAATGGTAGAATAATTAAAATAGTTTTATAGGAATCCCAAGAGTTCTCAAGATTAAACCTTTATATTTGGAAGCTCAACATTGTGTTGGAGGGTATGAATAAACTTCAATTATAAAGACACACACAAGAACTAATGACTTAGTAGGGAATCTGTTACAAAAGGTAAGGGCCATTTATTTATATACAAGCTCTGAGATATATAAATATTTTAAGCTAAGTGTGCTTTCAGAGACTGTCCTACTCAACTTTAAATGCTCTGCTTTGAATAGGGAAACTACCAGACACTTTCTCCCAAACATCCCGAGGGACAATTAGAGCTAATTCAGCTCTCAAGGGTTTTCATTTTCAGACATTCATCCAGACTAGCACAAATCCATCTTGCTTTAGCCAAGCATTTCCACCAGCAGAAAATGGCATCATTCCTATTTGGATGCAGAATGCATAGGCAGCTATATCAGGAAACCTTACCTGGAGTGCTACTCGGGTGGCATTAAGCTGCCTTGTTCTGTGTTCTAATTAAAATGATTCCCCAGAAAGGTCAATGGGCTGAAAAAAAAGCCTTCTACAGCACAGAAATGCACTGTTATCCAGCTCCTTCACTGAAGAGCACATCGTTTTCATTAACCTGCAGGCAATCAATTGGTCTCCAGTATCTCTAAAGCATCAAAATATCATTATGGGGAATAATAGGGATTTGAGACTAAGCTTATCCTTAATGGAATACATTTAAGGAGAACATAGCAAGATGACCCCTCCCTAGAAGCAAGCATACTTCTTTGCTAGGGAAACTGAGGCAAATCGTCACATTCCTGTTTCCTC
>CM053626.1:60251377-60266657 GCA_028646595.1 Phalanger gymnotis | reverse complement strand
TCCCTTCTCCCCTCCCCTCCTCTCCCTTTTTCTTGCTCTCTCTTCCCCGCTTTACTCTTCGAGTGCTACTCCCTCTTCTTCCATTTTGCCTTCTGTTCTATTAATTAAAAAAGTTTCTAAACAACAAATATTCATGTATGAAACTGTTTAAACTTAAAAAAAGAAGACACACTGTCCTTTTCTTATTAAAGAAAAAGAAATTGTTGTTCATTTTTAAAGAAGCATATATTCCTTTTAGTCACTGAAATAAACAGAATTGCTGGTGATTATTTTCAAGATAAAAAAATGGCCATGCACTACAATGGCCTGGAGAAAACTGATTGAGAAATCCTGATTGATGAAGGCAGCAACATGAAACAACAAGGCCATTTTTATCTAACCTGATAACTTAATTGTTGCTTTCTAATTTAGATCCCTGTAACCACTAAAAGAAAAGAAAAATAAAATAATATATATTATTAAGTGTATCATAAAAGTCTCCCTTCTGAGCCCCATTAACAGTTCTTGCAGGAGAGTCTAAAATGGGGCACTAATGGACTCAAAATTGATTTAGTTAATTGTGAAAAGCTCATTGCTATAAGTTACTGCTTTCTGCTCCTGTGCAGTCACAGCTTAAAGGCTGGAAGAGAAAGCTGAAAGGATTAAAGAGGACATCGTTATCTAAGCTAGACTCCTTCTGGAGCCTGTTCAAAGGAAGGGTTTATTCAAAGCCTGCCTTGGATTTTCTTTGTTTCTGATTTGGGGAATAAGTGGTAATTCCAGCGTTTGCTCTCTTTGGCTTCTGTGCACTGTCTTAGTATGATGCTGGCTCATTTGCCCTATAAGAGAGGCTAACAGATTTTCTCTTTCACATTCTCCTCTCCCTGTCCCCCATAGTTCTTTGTCTTTGTATACCTTCAATGGCAGCTAGGTGGTGCAATTGGTAGAGTGCTGGGCCTGGAGTCAGAAAGACTCATCTTTCTGAGTTCAAATCTAGCTTCAGATACTAGCTGTGTGACACTGGGCAAGTCACTTAACCCTGTTTACCTCAGTTTCCTCATCTGTAAAGTGAGCTGGAGAAGGAAATGGAAAACCACTCCAGGATTTCTGCCAAGAAAACCTCAAACAGGGAAGGAAGTGGTAAACCACTCCAGTATCTTTGCCAAGAAAACTCCAAATAGGCTCATGAAGAGTCAGATACAACTGAAAAAAAAACCTGAAACTACTATAAAACTAAAAAAAACCACTAGACCTTCAAAAGACTTGCTTACAAAGAGGTAATGAAATCATTTCAGGTGATGCCAGTATAAGAATCTCTTTTCGTATTCCTTAGTATTGGAAACACAATGAAGAGTGATTAGATTATTTGTACCTGACCTAGATCTGATCCTACATGATTGCTGCTGTTTGATTCTAAAAAGTCAGCTCCTCATTCCACCCTTGAACTGCATCACCTTCTACTACCTTTCACGCTGAAGTCTCTGATACCAGAAAGGAGTGGTGTCTGTTCTGTGTAGGGGAGTAGAAAATTGGTAGACCGAAGAAAGGAAGCAAGGTCTTCCCACCTACAAGGTGCCCCCCCCCCCAAGAAAAGCCATATAGAAAATGCATAAGGTGCAAAGGAGTCGCAGGAGTTTCTTCTCTGTCAACTGCCTCATTTCCCTGTTGTTGGTGCCTTTTACAGCAAAACAATTGTCAATTTTCTCTGAATTTATTTTGTATATACTGATTTATGTATATATTGTCTTCCCCCATTAGGAAGCTACTTGAGGGCAGAGAATACTTTTAGAGAAAACATTTATTAAGCACTTATGTGCAAGGCCCTCAAGGAGTTTACATCTGAATGTCTTCTTGACAACACAAAAAAGGAGGGAGAAGTAAATGGGCATGGTGTGGAGATGACCAGGATATGTCACAGAAGCCTGGTTCCAAGCAATAAAAAGTAAAAGCTCATCTATCAGAATCCAGCATCCTAGAGTCAGAAGGGGATGATGGTTGGAGTGCAGATGATATAGTATGGAAATGTTTTTTCTTTGTATCTTAGCAATAGTGCTTAGCATAGTGCCTGACTCAAAGCAAATACTTAATAAATGCTTGGTTGTTTAATTGGAGTACAGATGCAGAAACGAAAAAAGCACTCAAGATGCTCCATAGCGTTCTCCTCAAAGTTCTTCCAAGGGAGCCTAACAATCTGAACAAGCACCCACCATCATATCAGATCCACACTCCCTGAGCAACTCAAGGAAATAGTGGAGATGTTGGCAAGGATCAGATTTTCACCCTCTTCTTTCATCTCCTGCTGCATCATGGCATGGCTCTTGTCCTCCAGCTGGGGGGGGGGTCACATTAGGAACCTGCTTTTTTGTTCAAGAAACATGCTGCTGAGGAAATATCCCTTTAGGAGGCCAGTACCTATACCTTTTTACTTGGGAAGTCATTAATTTGGAATTATTCTTAAGGTAACCCCTAAATTGAGAAAGTCGTTCTCAAGACTTTTTTCAGGCCATACAAGCACATGTTTACCTTTGCCATATGTTTTCTGTTGCCATGTCCAGTCAGACAGGGAAGTTTGTCTTCAGGAAGTCTAGTATCCACTTAGTTCTCAGCAAAAGAAAAAAAAGACAGAAAGTACCAAGAACTTTAAGTCCAGGAACATCAGGCCATCTAGGAAGACACTCATAGCTCACCGATTTATGTATATATTGTCTTCCTCCATTAGGAACCTAAAGTGGAGTACTTCTGCAAGTCACCATTAACTATTCCTGGGGGAGTAGGGATAACCTTACCCCTTTACCAATGTTCCCTAGAATGATTCTGTTGTTCTTTTGGCTTGAAGTCCATGCTGGGGTGGGGGAAGGAGTGCAATGGGGAGTGAGAGGAGAAGGATCATGAGCTGCTCACTTTTGTAGGTCATGAGGTAGAAGTAGCTCTTCAGACAAGAGTTGATTTCCCTTTTACTGATCCTCTTGGAGGAGTCTCAGTGGGGACTAATACTCATAGAGACTCCTTGTGTTCCCTTAGTGCACCAGGGTGGACCCCTACCCTTCATGTTGAATTGTCCTTCAAATATCTTCAAAGAAAGTCTGAACTCTATAACTCCGTGGTTGAAGATATGGTGGTGCAGTGTATCGAGTGCTAGGCCTAGAGTCACGGAAGACTTATCTTCCTGATTTCAAATCTGGCCTAAGACACTTACTAGCTGTGTGACCCTGGGCAAGTTACTCAACCCTGTTTGTCTCAGTTTGCTCATCTGTAAAATGAGGTGGAAAAGGAAATGGCAAATCACTCCTGTACCTTTGCCTTATGAAGAGTCGGACACTACTGAAAATGACAGAAAAACCGCCTACCAAAAATCGAATTGCTCATTTGGAACCCAAATAGCCACCAGGGACAGTGACTTCTACTATTTCAGTAGAGCTTTATAAAGTGGTGGCTGGCAGAACTTTGATGTTGGGGATCTCGAGATTAGCCCAGTTAATTCTGAGAAGTTTACTGGAAGGAACTTTAAAAGCTACCTAGTCCAACACTCTCGTTTTATAGATAAGGAAACTGACACCTAGCGATTTTAAGTAAACTTACCTAGGGTCACAAAGATAGTAAAGTGAAGATTTTAGTCACCCTATATAAAGGTAGGTAAGGAGAGTAGGGGATACACTCCATATATCTTGTGGGAAAAATTTTTAGATACCTTCCCATAGGGAAAAGACTAATTCTGTGACGATAGATAATTTAGGAAGTTGTCTTAACTTCATTTAGCATCTGCCAGCATAACTTGATCCAGATTTCTTTAGGCTTGGCCTGAGACAAGAGTCCTTAATCATTTTTGGGTGTGTCTTTGGCAGTCTGGAAAGACTATGGATCCCACCACCCATCTTTTTCTTGACCCCATTAATTATCAGCATGGAAGATTTGACCTGCTACATTTCAAACCTGGGCCTGTTTGTCCCTCATTAGAAAGCCTTGTGGCTCCTCCTTCCACTTCCATTCCAGATGGCTCCTCTTATCAGTGTTTGACTTAATGTGGGTATTGCAGCTTAGAACTCCTGAACTCAAGAAATCCTTTGACTCTCTTTGGTTTGCTTCCTTTAAGTCTTAGCTAAAGTTCCATCTTTTGGGGGAAGACTTCTCCAATCTCTTTTAATTCTATTACCTTGCCTCTATGGATCATTTCCAATTTATCTTGCATATAGCTTCTTTGTACATGATAATTTGCATGGTATGTGCCCCATTAACTCCTCCAGGGTAGAGACTGTCTTTTTTCTTATTTTGTATCTCTAGTGCTTAGCAAAGAGTCTGGCCCATAGCAGTCACTTAATAGATGTTTATTGGTTGACTGATCCATCAGCTTCATTTCAGCCTTCTCTAGTAGCAAGGATTATAGGCAGACATCACCATGCCTGGCCTGACCTTTTCTCAGAATAATATTTTTTAAATGCATAAAACAATACACAAAGTGTAATAAAGAAAACCAAATATATCAAAATATCCAAATTTATTTTTTAAAAAGTTCATGGACCAAAGGTTAAGAACTCACTCGGATTTTAAAGATACGAAAGAATCACTCCTATATAATATTTTATGAGTGTGTTACCAGTTTATCTCATTATTGGAATTTAGTTCCACTTGGAATTTAGTTCAGGGAAATCTCCAAATATAGTTTAGGGATACCTCTATCTTATCTTTCATTATTTTTTAAAAAAAATGTCTTTCCTCCATCTGTGTGACCCATGAGAAAGCACTATCATATTATCGAATAATATAGTTCTACTGCAAGAAAATGTAAGGAAAAGGAAACAGTAAGAAAATCTCCAAGTGATGCCATACTCTTTAGATACATCTGGTCAGGCATCTGTGTGCGTACCACCAGCCACTGATCTATTAATTACTAAGTTGATAAGTTTACCCTTCCTAAGGCAATGGGTATTCCTGGAAACTGTTTCCAGAAGAGTGTTGCCATTGGTTCTCCTCTGTCCTCAACTCCCTGATATCACAATTAGGAGTGGTAGAAAGGGAGACTAAACCCTACAAATGTTGTGTTCAGCAAGCATTTTTACTCTCTCTTTGTCTAATGGCTTCCTGATTCTAAGAGAAGCTATGCCTACATAGAATCCTGGTAGATATTTTATTGGGTGTCTTATTTCTGTTTTTATTTGATGCAAATAGTAAACCACCGTATATATAGGTTAAGCATGCTCTATCCTCTTTCCTGTGGGGAGCTTGTTACCGTCATGTGACCTAGGATCACTAAAAAAATAGCAAATTAGAGAATGGGAAGAGTGTTGCCAGTAACTGGGGGTTTAGAGCTGACCCAATTGTTTAAATATAAGTAAATCAGTGTGCCTAGACTGAACAAATAGAGGCTTCTCCACTCTCTGAGAACCATAAATCATTTTGTACTTGCCTATAGTCTTGCTTATTGAGTCTAAAGGGTGAGTGTGTTAGTTTCTGCTTTTTCCTAATGTGTAGGATCACCTTAGTGCTAATAGCACTACCTAGTGGTTAAATTAGTATCCCTGGTACCAAGGGCAATGTTTTGCACATAGAAGGCACTAACTATTTATTGAACTGACCTGCTACCCTGTTTCTGGGATAAAATCTGGATGCAAAAATTATCCACTGTAAAACTCAGAGGAGTGTTTGAGTAAAACAACTTTGTTCAGGGCTGCTCAGGAGTTGTCAGTGATAACACACCTGAAGGAAAACTCTGAAGGGATTCCCTCTGAAGTAGGAATCCTTAACCTGAGGTCTAAGCAATTTTTTTTAAAGCATTTCATAATAGTATTTAATTATAATTGGTTTCCTTTGTAATCATATGCATTTTGGTTGATGCATTTAGAAACATGATTCAGAAAAGGGGTCCATAGACTTCACCAGACTGTCAAATACCACAAAAAGGATTAAGAACTCTTGCTTTAAACAGTATGTATTGGGCTGTACGTTGGGAAACGAAGTAGGGTATTTAATATTTTCTGGCAGTGAATTGAATCTCAAAAAAAAAAGTTCTTTGCAGAAGTTTAGCTCTAATGAATGGATTACCTAGAGGTCAATACATGTAAAAGTTTTCAGTATGGTTTTGCTGTAGCGTTCTGTACTCATGAGGAATGAAAGGCGTTTTTTTCTGCTTTGGAGAGACCAGGCTAACAGCCCTTCACATAGGATAAGAAGTAACCTATTAATCTAATCTCATTGCCACAGGCAGTTTTTGACCTGGGGACAATTTGTAAGGCTGTAAAATAAAGAAAATATTTACCTCTGTATGCATGATTAAGTCTATCGTGACCACAACTGAAAGATGAAAGTCCCTGGACAATTATTTTGATTGTTTTCCAATTTGTGCTTCTGACTTTTGGAAGCACTTGTTTGGTATTAATGATGGCTGCACAGACTGGATTCCAATTAATAGTGAGGAAAATTCATTTTATTGTCACAGCAACCAAAAGGCCAAATTGATTATTTCCTATCAGGATATAAGAGGGATTTCATCAGTTCCACCTTTAGAGGCCTTCCGTCTGGAGTTCTTTGAAGCTGATGGAACATTAGTGTTAGATCTTAATTGGCAATCAGTGCTTCTGGTCTGGTAGGTTCTGTTGAAAGAAGTCAGAAAATGCTGACCCAATTTCACAGACCATTTGACTAGTATTACCGCTAAGAAAAGAGCTACCCGAGATTTGAGGGCCTGAAAATAGCTGGAAAGACTTAATTATGCTCCCTCTGACCACAGAGGACTTTTGATTTTGCCATCCCTAAGCAGACTTGATATTTTCGTTTATTTTCTGACTGCCAGGTGGAATGTTGGCATCACACAACCAAGTATTGCCATCCAGGCTGTGGTCCTGAATGTGGTATGAAGCTTCTTTTTGTGAGGGAAACCAAAGTGGTAGCTTCCTGTAGACTGTGGGAACCAATGAGACTTAAAATCCACCCCATTAATTTCAGCAGTAAAAGGAACTTGGGCTACGTCTTGGCCCTTCTTTAGGTCCATCTTACAAGTCTATCAACCAGCTAGTATGATAATTGCTATAATTATACTTGTTAATTATACAAATCCTATTCTCTGAGATAATCTATAATACTTAAGAATTAGAGCAAAAGATTGAGTTCTTTGACTTAAAAAAAAGCAAAAATAAATCTTAAAGGTTATTCAGCTCAGTTTTCCTTTCAATTCAAGGAGAATAGTAGCCATAGGATAGCTAGGTGCCAGGCCTGGAGTCAAGAAGACTCATCTTCTTGAGTTCAGATCTGGCCTCTTACCCTTATTATCTGTGTGAATCTGGGCAAGTCACTAAACCCTGTTTGCCTCAGTTTCCTCATCTATGAAATGAGCTGGAGAAGGAAATGGCAAACCATTCCAGTATCTTGGCCGAGAAAACCCACAAATGGGGTCAGGAAGAAATGGGCACGACTGGAAAACAACTGAATAATAACAATCTTGAGAACAAGGAGAAGACCCATTCTTCTTCCCCTACTGGTTTTGTGAAAAACTAACAACCCCTGCCCCCAAAATGTTCTGAATTTTCTGGAGAATCAAGCTTCAAATTTTCTTTCAATCTTAAAGATGTGGAAAACTAAAAAAAGAAAAAAGAAAAAGGCCACTTTTTCATTTAATGGAGATGAATGTGTACTGTTAGTCTTTTGGGTCATAGATCTAAATCTTTAGGGGACCTTAGAGCCTGCGCAGTCCAGCCTTTGGGGCCATTTTGCTCACTTTTCAAAGAACCTTTTAGGTTGTTTTGTACTATGCTGTTTCTGTCACTGCTGTTTCCTTTGCTGCATTTCCCTTTAGGAAACTCTGAATTTTAAGTGGCATAAAAAGGTACTAAGTAAAACAATGTGATTGTTTATATTTTCTCCCCCTCTCTCTTCTAACCTCCACCCAGTTTCTGATAAAATGGTTGGTAGGGATTAAAGATCTATTCTCTGCCTTTTGAGAAGATAAGCTTCCATTCTACTGGTTAAGTTATTTCTTCAACCATGGGCAGGGATTTTGACCTCTGTTAGGATGCACAAAGAAACGGGGGAGAGAGGAAGAAGAGTTGAACTCTTAAATCATGGCATGGTGGAAGACATATTTTATACTTAAAAAAAACACATTGGTCTTGGAATCCAATGGAAAGTCTTGCACTTGAATTCTGCTTCTGACACTTTTTGCTGACTTCTCTGACCATCAGTTTGCTCATTCATGAAATGGAGGTAATGATACCTATAAATGCCCATCTCACAGGGCATGAGTGTCAAATGAAATAATATTGTCAAGCCCTGAGAAGAAATGACCAAAGAGTCACAAAGGTTATGTATATGCTGTTACCTGAAAAATACCAAAAAGCTCATAAAAGTAATTGTCCAATTGTCAACCTCTGAAAAAAAATAAAATAGAGCAAAATCAAAGAGATTACAGTGGTTATAAACCAAGAGCTTTCTTTATTCCGTTGAAGGAGGGAACCATGCTGGGGTCTGCTCTGATACCGAGGAGACCCACTGCAGTGAGGCTGAGACTTGATACACATAGTAGTGGCTGTGCACTGAGCTGTAGCCATGACAATGCAGGGTGGGCATGGGGGGTGGAAGCAACAATGAGGCAAATTTGATTCATAGCAGGGCTTCATGATTGGAACATGGTTTCTGCAGGTGTTTTTCTGAGCTCAGGGAACACCTGGAGCTGGTGTGAAACAATTCTGGGATTTTGCTGCAGCAGAGTTCATTCAGAGGGTGAGCACAAAGGATTGTTGTTATGCCAGGCTCAGGGCACAGCTTGCTTGCTGGCTGGGCCTTCGCTCTGGAAACACAGGGTATCTTCTAACAGTAAAAAGGGAAGAGTAAAAAGAGAGGGGTGGTCTTGGCATAGGGATCCTGATTCTCTGTTTCTGTCTCTTTCTCTCTCTGTATATATATCTATCTCTCTCTATATATCTATATCTATATATATACAGATATATATATATATATATACACATATACATATAGATATATGTAAAGTATTTTGGAAACTTGAAAGTATTCTACAAATATCAGTCATCATCATCAAGTAAAAAATACTTATGTAGCATTTATAACTTAAAAAGGAAAAATTGGGGACAAGCTAAGAAGAAAGCAATTCACACAGAACTTCTGGAGCTGTGAGGGCTGTATCCTCCTCTGGTTGTGGTTTTCTTCTAGGTTATCCAACTCTATTTTTAATTTTGCACTAGTGAACTTTTTATATAAAAGTTTATTATTTATATTTATTATTTTATTGACACCTTTGTTTTTACATCACCTTCATTTCTGAATATGTCCCTCTCCAGTAGAGTCAACACATCAGTTATTATCATTGTTTGTCCTTCATTCTCCAAGAGGATCATGACATCAGGAAGGTGATGTCATAACATGCAAGTGAATTGGATTTAAGTGAGGGAGGTCTCCGCAAAGTCATCAGCATCACTTTCTCTTCTGGAGCCCTCTGGGTCCAGTGGCCAGATATAGATCAGGATGACTGGAGATGGCACCCGAAAGTGGCTATTGGCTTTGAAGCCAAGAAGAACCTGGGTTCAAGCTGTGCCTTTGAAACATACTATCTGTATATCCTTGGCAAGCCATTTAACCTATCATTGTTCTAGGAAACCTTATCAGGCTATAAGATGCAGGGAAAGTGCTGACCTCCATTGGCAGAGGGAATTTCTTCATCTGAAAATTTAAACCATAGTGCCTTTCCTAATTCCTTCCTCACCCATTCCCAATAGTCTTCCCTTCTCATTAACTTCTCATAAAGGGATCCCTTTAGTCTGATTCTCTCTCTTGCCCCAGGGGTTTAGAAAATTGAATTAAACTTATTCTGAGTAATAGGACACAATTTACTATCTAAATGCCTTAACTTGTTTAATGGGAAATCACTTAGGGGCAGAAGGGAGCCCCAGTAAGCCTTTGTACAAGTGGGGACCCAGAAACAGGAAGATTTAGTGACTCATCTAAAATAGTAGAAAGAAGGGAACCAGAATTTTTGGTTCCACTCATATACATAGTTGAATATTTTTTTTCCTTTATAGAAACATTCCCATAGAGAAATGCAAATGAAAGCTTCTCAAATTGAAAAAAAAAATCATTCTCCCTGACCTTCACCTCATTCAGACCGATTGATAACCTAGAGAGGAAAGTTGAAAGACAGTTATTGCTCTACCCCAAAACAAATAAAATCCGTCTTCCTGAATTGTAGTGAGTATTTCAAACTAACTGAATTAGAAGAAGAAAAGCAATTGTATTTGAGAACATATAGGAGATTTATAGCTTATGTATATTGAGATTACATCCTCTGGAAGTTTCCTGACATTTAGGTACTTGTCTGCCTTCTGCCTTGTGTTTGTGTATGTGTGCGTGTGTGTGTGCGTGTGCGTGTGCATGTGTGTGTGTGTGTGTGTGTGTGTGTGTGTGTGTGAGAGAGAGAGAGAGAGAGAGAGAGAGAGAGGAAAACATTAGATAAAATATTTGAAATGTAAAATATATCTGCCTTTTGCCTTATAAGTCTGAGAGAGATGAAAATTAAAACATAAAAATTCATAGGAAATTGAATTCTGTCTTGAAAAAGGATAGTTCATTCTGAAAAGTAAAGACTAAAGAACAAATTTGTACTGGACATGGCCAACACAGGAATTTGTTTCACTGGACTATGCATATTTATTACATGAGTTTTATTTCTCTCTCTTTTGTTTCCCAATGTGGGAGTTGGGAGGTTGTTGTTTGTTCTTCATTCCTGAAGAGGCCCATTGCATCAGGAAGGTGATGCCATGACTTGCAAGTGAATTGGATTTAAGTGAAGGAGGGCTGTGCAAAGTCACCAGCTTCACATTCTCCTCTGGAGCCCTTGGGGACCAAATGGTGCCAGATGTAGTGGGATACCTTGGCCTTTTTAAGCTAAGATCTTTCCCAGGTGGGGAGGTAAAAGGGAGAGAAAATAGATTCTTGCCAATTAATTTTTTAAATTAAAAAATTAATATTAGACATTTATATAACTACCTAAACTTGTTTAGGATTGATTTACAATTTAATTAATTTCATTGTCAAAAAGACATCTAACTTCCAACGACAGATAAGGGCAACACTCAAGTCTCATAGCAAGAGTCCCCAAATACGTGGCAGGCAGAGGTCTGGAAGCCAAGTTTGCCATCCCTCTTCTTCAAGAGGTAGAAGAGAAGTAAGAATCTAAATGACCTACTTATGAATTCCCATTAAGAATGGCAACTCAACTTTGTGAACCAATTCCTAAGCAATTGGGAGCATAATTTTTTAAAGATCATTGAGAACCCTTGTCCCAAAGATTCCAGGAGGGAAGTCTGAGGGAGACTTGTCTTTTCCCTCTTCACCCTTGACTCTCCAATGCCTTCATTACCCCAAACATATACACATATATACACAGAGATCAAAGTGGGGAACATTGCTACGTAGACATAAAGGATAGAAGAGAGACTAGTAAAGCAACTTTTACAACTGTATTCTAGAATTAGTTGTGTCTCGCCTATGGCATTCTCTTCCAGTTCTCATGATTTATGATTCATGACTTAAAAGTATTTAGAAAAATATTGATTAAACACAGTAGCAATTGTAATCATTTTTTAAAAAATGGCATTTTTATCCTTTCGTTGCCAATGCTACTTCTTTAAATGTGCATTGATGGTGGAGTGGGTGGTATGCAGTGTTTACGTTGGCATGGTAACCAGGAACTAATTTTCCAATGTCCCTGACTCTTGATTATTGCTATTTACTTGCATAAGACCCAAGGCTGATTTTTTTCCCCTCAGTAGGTCAATGTTGTTTTATAGAAAAAAGAAATGGTTCTCACTACTTTGGTTAGTGATCAAACTTACTTTCATTGTCTCTCAAGCCATTGTTTAAATATATTTTAAATTGTTAAATGAAACTCTGGAAACACCAAGGTCTGATCTCTGTTTTTTTATTTGTCAGTACTGATTTGTTCTTCAGTCTTTATTTTTCAGAGTAAACTATTTTCAAGATATAATTCAATGTCTCATGCATTTTTTATTTTTAAATTTTTATCTCTCTGAATTATAAGGCAAAAGTAGACATTTTACATTTCAATCATTTTAATCTAATTTTTCACTTTTCGTCTCCCTCTATCTCTTTGTCTTTCTGTTGTAGAAGGCAGACAATGAGGGACTAAGATCTCTTTCAGCTCTAGAACTAGGGTCAGGGGATTTCTCACTTTACACACAAAGACATTAAGTTTTATAGAGGTTAAGTCCAAGGTCACATAGTGGATGGAGATGAGATTTGAACTTGACTCTTCTCAGCAAATCCAAGGCTCTTTCCATTTCATCCTCTTGCTTCCTCTAATTCTTTTATTTTTGTGTTAGTTTTTTTCTCCTCAGAATGAAATTTCATAGAAGCTAGATCTTATGCCTCTTCAATTCTTTTGTATCCTCTATAATATGTTGAAATCTGGCAAGCATATGGTAGCCACTCAATAAAGACTTCTTCATCAAGTAAGTCAGTGGGTGATAAGGCAATGTATAGTAGTTTGGAAGCATGCAACAATTCTATCAAAGATCTCTTTGATTTCGTGTAACTGCTCTGATATTTCAGCAACAGTTCATCCAGTAACAGGATGACAAAATTGCAACTTGCAAGTAAAAGGATGTTTTAACTTCATCATCACTTGAATCGTCTATAGAGGATGCTACTCCCAATCATAAGAAATTCATCATTAGAGCTCTCCAAAGTACTTCCTAAACAAAGTAGCATGTAAATTTCCAATTTTAATGTGTTTTAATTAAAATAGATTTTTAAGAAAAAAATCATCAAACATGAGGTGATTAATACTCATGATGTATAATTAGTTCTAGAAATAAACTATAATTGTACTTACCAAACTTTAAAAATAGAGCCAGAAAGAATTTGTGTTAATATATATCAGAGGGATAAAGTTTGCTTGACCTCAATCCAATTTTTTTTCCTTAAATGTTTCATAGTCATTTAGATTGCTTCATGGAATATTCTTACATGAGTTGGGCTCTTTTCCAAATAATTCACTCTTTAAAAATTGCCAATGTATAGCTTACATTCTCCTTGACTTGTCCTATCTGACAGTCTCTTAACTCCAGTGACTCTTTAATTTGCCATTTCCAACCAGTACCTCAGGGCTCTTTGATGTGGCTGCAAGAGGTTTTGATGTTTGGGGCTTTTGCCTTCTTCCTCTTTGCCAGAGTTTTATCAGAATGGTATAGAGATGAGACCTTAGTGAGAGGGGAGAAAGGATGACTTGTGTGTGTAAAAATGTGGTGAAGGGAGTGAAGGTAAGGTGAAGTTGGTAGGAGGCAAGAATGGGAATGGGAAGGGGAGGGAGAAGGACATGTGTCTCCCCTTCTTTCGTTAAAATTTATCTTGTCATGGTCACATTCTTAAGGGTGTTGTAGACTGGAAACTGTCAGGAAATATTTCTTTAAATTTCAGGGATATGAGGTGCATGTGTTTCATAGGTACCAATGTGTTGAGTAGTACAAAGATTCTGTGAGTTGGGATGGGGGAAATGAGGAAGAAGCAAGAAAATAAAAACATAGCTTTTGCCTTCAAAGAGCTGACGATTAGTTAGTGGGAAGAACATTTGAATTTGGAGTCAAAAGAGCTTTTTGGGGGTGTTTATTTACTTTTCTAAAATAACTTGATGTGTGGAATATAATTCGAGTGATTTCCAAATTTTTCTAACGTTGAAATAAACATCTGATTTCCTTGCTGTTCCTCCAATAAGATACTCTATCTCCAGCTCAGGACTCCTTGGTACGGGTACCCTAACTTTCAAGCTGGGCTGCTGGGTATCCCTAAAGGAACCTGATTGTTATAATACTAGACGTTCTGGTGGCAGGAGTAGTGGGAACAGCTCTAGTCTGCTGGGGTCTCCAATGAAACACAGGTACCTACTTAAAATGGATATTCAATGAATGTGATGTTATTTTCCTTATCTATAAGATGAGAAGCAGTATGGAATAATGGATGGGAGAATATTCTTGAATGGGAGGCAGGCAGTGAGGTGGAATGGTTAGAGAGCTGGCCTTGAAGCCAGGAGGACCTAGATTTAGGTCTTACTTCAGATATAGATACACACACACATACTCATACATACATATATACACACATATACACACATACATACATACATATAGATATATATTCATATACACACATATACATATACGTACATACACACATATATCTATACATATATATCTGAAGTGAGAGCCAAATCTAGGTCCTCCAGGCTTCGAGGCTAGCTCTCTAACCATACACACATACATAGGTATATATACACATATATGTATATATACACACATGTATACGTAGATATATAGATATATCAGGAGAAACAGGTGACTGGGCAAGTCACCTAATACCTGACTGCTATAGGCAACTCTCTTAGACTTATACTTTGAAAAGAAAGAGCTGACCTGTAATGGTAGATGGAGTTTCCTCACCTGAGATTTCCCTAAATCAATGAAATCTTAGGCTTAGTTCCAATAACTACCTCCACTATCAAATTAAGGAGTTGGACCAAAATAGTGAAGTCAAAAGGGCTTTGGGTTTGGATCCAGAAGGCCAGGGTTCTGATTCTTGCTCTGCTATATACTATTTGGGATGAGCTTGGTCAAGTCACTAAAATCTCTCTAGTCTAAAGTTTCTTCATCTGCAATGAACTAAATGGACTAAGAGATCCTAAATCCTCCAATACAATTCTAAGGCTCTGATGTGATATTTTTGCCACTGATTAGTGGTTTTATTCTCTTTGTACTCCTGCTTCACTTCTGCCCATTTTCTCTTTCTTACATAAGTAGCTTTTCTCACTATTCAGATCCTATATTCCTATTTAAAAAAATTCCAGTTCTCCTGAACCTCTAGCCCTGTGACCACCAGCACTGGGGCTTGTGTATTGTTCAGTGGCAACAGTGAGTCGATGAAATCCTGAACCAAGCAATGAATGGGGTGACCCTGGACTAACTGGCACTTGAATTATCATGAAGGAATAATGCAAAGGGTGAGGCAGGCATCATTGCCTTCCAGAAAAGCTGGCCTTCCCCATTGATTATCAAAAAATATATCTCTATCATGGATTCATAAACTCCATAAAGACATCCTTTACTTTGTTGCCCCCTCTTTTTGACCTCCCTCATTCTAATACTTCTTACTTTCCACCCCTTGTTCTCATTTGGAGGGAAATAAATGTCCCTGATAGGGATTGGGAGAGGTTCAAAGGTCAAAAGGGCAGTCAGTATAGAGGACCTTAGAACAATGGAGAAGTTGAAAAGAACTGGACATTGTTTTTTTTTTT
>CM053626.1:60220024-60250877 GCA_028646595.1 Phalanger gymnotis | reverse complement strand
GAAAGTTTTTAGTAAATTTTAAATTTAAGGTAGTATCTTCATGCTTACACTAGTTTTATACTGTTAGATAAACTGAATTGTTTTTAGATTCACACTTACCTGTGTTAGAAAAAAAAAATTTAGTCCCAGCAGCTAAATGACCTTACTTAAATTTTGGTGAGTTAATGAAATATAACTGCTATAAAATATAAATTGCAAATAAACAGTAGTTAGTCAGTGCAAAGTACAGAGGTTGGGAAGTCAAAGAGCATGCATTCAAATCTCCCCTCTGATACTATGGTTTTGTTCACAAAGTCATTCAATATCCCCGGGATTCAGTTTTCTCATTTTTAAAATCAGGGAAGTAGTCCACTCAGGTGGACTCTGAGATATTTTCCAGCCCTTAATCTATGGTCATATGATCATATTTATCATCCCTGCTTAGGTCATAGATATAAGGCTATGCTGGACACATGTATGTATTACAGGCAAGAGGAAGACATTGACCTTGACTTCTGGATTTTTGTGGCAGATTATTCTGACGTGGTTTAGGGGTGCTGGGAGCCCCAAAATATCAAGGTACAGGGCAGTGTCCCCTGAAATGAATTCACACATTCAAATCATCCTCTAGTCAAGTGGCAAAGTTTATTGTGATGGTGATAAGGCAGGCAAAGTTCCTTAGGGAACTTGTAACTTAAGGAGGGTGATGCTAAAGCTTATATAGAAAAAGGGCAGTGAAACGAATGCGAAGTATGCTAATTAGGTGATGGGGCAGGATTAGGGAATGGTTAGTCTTCAAGAGAATATGTAAGAAGTCCAAGTGCTGGGCTGCTGGAATGTATGGGAAAACTCAGGGAGTCAACAGAGAGAGCTTGGTTGAGGGGACTAGAGTTCTGTTTGTACAAAGGTTTGCCAGAGGCATGGTCCTTAAGGATCTGGTGCCAGGGAAAGAGTCCTTCAGCCAGCACCCTTGTGTCTCTACTGATAACCTTTATCTAAGGAATTACAGGGTCAACTCTATATGTGCCTGTAACGATGAGACAATTTCTGCTTCCAGAGACATGGTCTGTGTCCTTTGGGGTCTGGGTCCCTTCACCCTATCAATCCAAAATGTTTTGATATTCCTAAAATATTCAAAGGCCAGTTTCACTCAGCTCTGTGAAGTTTCTTTGGCAGAGACTCCTCTAAAACAGGTTTTGGGGCACATGATCCTTATGAAAAAAAAGACAGTTACAAGGAATTTCTAACCCTAAATCACAGTGAGGTTCTGACTGAGATTCTGCCTCTAGTCAGTAGACCAAATGCATGGCAGAGACTAAATGCCACAAGATACGAATGCAATATGATGATGTCACTAAAAGAATGTGAGTTGTCTATGCGTGTGCCCTTTGTGTTTCTACTTTTCCCATTGATGGGTGTATATTTGTGGAAGAGTATGCCCAAAGTCTGTGGGGAAAATATTTTATTGCAACTTGTCTTGCTATGCTACTTTATTAAATGCCTTTGAGTTGAACTAATTGTGTCTCTTTGCTGACTAGAAAATTAAATACATCTAAGGGGATTCATGAGCTATGATTTTGAGCAGATTCAGATGAATGGCATGCTTTAAATCTGGGACATATAAAACCAGAGTGTTCCTCATGCTAAGCTTGAGTTAGCCTTGCCTGCGGGATCTACACAATGACTGGAGGATGCCCCCAGGTGCTACATAGGAATAATTTGTCATGTAGAATTAAAATATCTCAAAGCCTTTTTGTGAGCTTTAAATTAGTTTTCAATTGCTTCCATGAGATGTATTGTAAATATTCCAGTTTCATAGAATGAATCTTAATGTGTTTGTTACTCTCAGAGGAAGTAGCCCAGAAATACTTCCAACATCTAGTAAAAAATTCCATAAGCATTTTACTCACTAAATGGCTCTTTAAACAGTTTTCATTTGTGGTTTTCTTTCCTCCCTTATTCCTGTTGAAATTCAGTACAGTAGGTTGTGGAAAAACTCCTGGGAGTTGTCAAAAGCAGCCCTCAAATTTGTCAAAAACCAGAGGTGAGTCAATGGAGGACTAGGAGAATATTGGACATTTGTCACTCATGATCGACAATATTGCAGAGTCCCCACACTCATGTCAGAGAATGGAAGATATATACACATAAGCTATCATGTAATTTAGGCACAGGAAAAAGCCAACTCCATAGCACAAACATGTAGTATTACTTTCTACTAAAATGCTTTATATCTCAGATCTCCAAAGGATTTAAAGACATTGCTTATTCTTTACTTTTGACATATTCTCATCTAAGTCTTCTAAGACATCTTGAGAACCTACTTCTGGCTTTAAATACTTCTAAGTAATTAGATGAAATACACAGTTGTTCCAGGGTAGAAGATGCCTATAGATAGCTTTAATTTCTTCATCTGAAAACTGCGTGTTCATATCCTTTGACCATTTATCAATTGGGGAATGGTTTACATTCTTATAAATCTGACTCAGTTTTCTATACATTTGAGAAATGAGGCCTTTATCAGAGACACTTGCTGTAAAGATTGTTTCCCAGATTTCTGCTTCCCTTCTAATCTTGGTTACATTGGCTTTGTGTGTACAAAAGCTTTTTATTTTAATATAATCATAATTATCTATTTTATATTTCACAATGTTATCTCTTGTTTGGTCATAATTTCTTCTCTTCCCCATAGATCTGACAGGTAAATTATTCCTTCCTCCTCTGATCTGCTTGTGGTGTCACCCTTTATGTCTAAATCTTGTGCCCATTTTGACTTTGTCTTGGTATGTGGTGCAAGATGTTGGTCTATACCTAGTTTGTGTCCCATTGTTTTCCAGTTTTTCAAGCAGTTTTTGTCAAATAGTGAGTTCTTATCCCAAAGGCTGGCGTCTTTAGGCTTATCAAACACTAGGCCACCATGGTCATTGACTGTGTCTTGTGTACCTAATGTACTCTAGTGATCCACCATTCTGTTTCTTAGCCACCACCAGATAGTTTTTTGATTACTGCTTTATAATATAGTTTGAGATATGGTATTTCTAGGCCACCTTCATTTGGATTTTTTAAAATTAATTCCCTTGACATTCTTGACCTTTTATTCTTCCAGATGAATTTTGTTATTGTTTCTAGCTTTATCAAATGATTTTTTGGTAGTTTAATTTGGTAGAATTGTCATTTTTATTATATTGGCTTAGTCTATCCATTATGTTTTTCCAATTGTCTAGATCCAACTTTATTTGTGTGAAAAGTGTTTTGTAATTGTGTTCATATGGTTCCTGGGTTTGTCTTGGCAGATAGACGCCTGAGTATTTTATATTGTTTACAGTTATTTTAAATAGAATTTCTTTTTCTATCTCTTTTTGCTGGGTTTTCTTGGTCATAAAAAGAATATTGATGAATTATATGGGTTTATCTTATATACTGTAACTTTTTAAAAATTGTTAATTACTTCGATTAGGTTTTCAGTTGATTCTGACATTCTCTAAGTATACCATCTGCATCTGCAACATAGCATCTTACATCAGTAAGGCAAGATCCATGACCTTGAGGATGACCATGAACATGCTTGTATAGTTCAAAATTGCAAAGCATGAAAAACTCTCTATGTAGAAGACAGCGGAAATATAACATTTATTTAAACTCTGGAGGATTAAATCCAAGAACCAACATCCCCAATTTGATATAGTAGCAATTATATTCCAAAACTAGTAAGCCTACCTCAATGTAGTAACAAGGAAATGAAAAAACAGTATTATAACAAGGAACCAAGTCACCTTGTAACCTTCCCCCCCTGCTAGGGCCTTACTGTAAACAATTACTCTGGAACCCTAACTCTCCACTCAGCACTCTCTTCTGCATCTCTGCCAATGTTGGTTCTCTCAAAGTCTGTTCTTCAGTGCCTTCTTGATGTCTGCTGCCTCAATGTCTTCCTCTCAGTTCTGCTGCTCTCAGTTTTCTTCTCCTCTTCAATTCTGCTTCCCTTTAATTCTGCTCCCTCCTTTTATACAGTCCTAGCCTACATCTGATGGACTAGAACTCAGGTCTCTGATTGGCTGAATTCATGATTGACTAGAACTCAGTTGGATATACCATTGGCTCTGGTCTTAGCAACTCCTCTTAGGGTTCTGAGGGCTTCATGCCCACATAGGCTTAACACCTAGTAAGTAGGGTCTTTAGGCATACTTACAAATAAAGATATAATCAAGCTTTCTCATTTAGGCCCACCTGAGGCCTATTGAATGAGTGGGGAAGATCTTCGATCACATTAATACTACACATCTGTAAAGAGTGATAGTTTTGTTTCCTCATTGCCCTTTTTAATTCCTTTGATTTCTTTTTCTTTTCAATTTCTTTTTCTTTCAATAAGAGATTGCTATATTTTTTACATTTTTAGTACAATATTGAATAATAGAGGTGAAAATTGGTCTCCCCTTTTCACCCTTGATCTTATTGGGAATGTTTCTAGCTTATTCCAAATACTTATAATGCTTGCTAATGGTTTTAGATACTTCTTATCATTTTAAGGAATGCTTCCTTTATTCCTATGCTCTTGTATTTTTAATAGGAATGAGTGCTGCATTTTGTCAAAAGTTTTTGCAGCATCTATTGAAATAATCATATGATTTCTGTTGGTTTTGTTATTGATAAGGTCAATTATGTCGATAGTTTTCTAATATTGAACCAACCTCATATTCTTTGTATAAATTCCACCTGGTCATAGTATATAATCCTTGTGATATAATGTTGATGACAATCTTTAACTGATTTTACTTCCAACAGATTCAACTTCACAGTCTCACATAAATATTCACCAGTAGTTCATCGAAGCTCTCACTCTTTGTAGGGAGGTTTGGAGCACTCAGGAAACAAAAAGGATGCTAAATGTAATAGCCCACCAGGACTTTTTCTTTGAAGTATTTAAGAGCAATTGTTACTAATTGCTGAATCACTCAAATTTACTTCAAATAGTTATTATTCCTACCTAGTTTCAGATGGGATGATTAAGTAGTTAAGAATTTGAAAAAGCTTGTAGAGAAAATTGGTTAGAAACTAGCACTGTGGTACTTATCTTTCTATTTTAAACATTTTTATTTCTCCCTTTCCTTTTTCCATTTTGCTATCCTTCTTGTTATGGATTAAATGTCTTAAGGAAAATAAATAAGTTTTTGGCTTGAAATACACAGTTCTTTTATTCTCTTTCAAACTGTTTTGTAAATGTAGAAATATATTTTTATATTAGTTTTGTGACTCATTTCATATTGCTCTCCAAAATGTTCACATCAATCTACATTCCCACCAACATGCTTGTTTTCCTACAGCTCTAACATTGTTTTTTTTGAAATCTATTTTTTTGTGCTATTTTTTGATTCTAGTGGGTGTAAAGTAGCATCTTAGGGTTGTCTTGATTGTCATTTCTATGTTTATTAGGGAATATGTATATGTTTTCATGTGGTTATTCACCATTTGATCTTTTTGCTTCATAAATGGTCTATTCACATCCTTTGATCATTGCTCCAGTGGGAACTGTTTATTATTGGGTCATATATGTTTAAGTGTATAACTTTCTTATAGATTTTGTATGTGAGACCTTTTATCTGATATATTTGCTAAAGATGTTTTTCTCAATCTTTTGCTCTTCCCTTAATTTTAGATGTATTGCTTTTTGTTGTGTAAAATTATTCAGAGTGCATTCTAATATGTGGTGAGATATGAATCCGCACTCATTTCTGTTTCTTTTGAATTTTTTTTTTTGCATCAGCAGTGCCATTTTCCAATGTTTTTAAGTATTGATTTATCACTTTCATATATTTTGGATTGTATTTTTTGTTCTCTATTACATTTCATGAATTTTGTTACTTTCCTCACCCTAGATAATTTTTAGTAATTATTGCTTTGAGATTTTGTAGTACTAGTCCCCTTTTCTAGTTTTATTTTTCATGAATATTGTTATGACTTCATCTATAGGGAATTTCCTGATTAACTTGATGTGTTCAAAGAGTAATGAGCCTTTTGTTTGGGACTTAAAAAATCTTCCTGTGAATGGTGTGAACATGCCCATTTGCACCACTTTATTGGGATTAAAAATATCTGATTAAGTTTCACCAACTGGAACTGCAACCAATAAGAATTGATTGGTTTGGAGTCACCTTTTAGTGCTCGCCCCCACCCAGGGTATTTGCTACTCCAAGATTCATTGGTTGGCCTGGACTCTTGAGAGGATAGATTCTATTGGGAAAAACCACCCTTTGAGCTGAGCTATAGAAAGGAATCTTTATTGATGAAGTCTTGACACCTTTAATGTTTCCTATTTATATCTTTTCTCCAGAGAAATTGTTAAAGTGCAATGAGAATGTGTGAATGCCCCTTGCCACCTACCCATCAACTCCAAGAATTGTAAATGTCAGTTTTGTGGTAGAGGCAGACATATGCTTAACCAAGTAGTCTGAAAGGAGAGTTCTTAGAAATGGCCATTTCTGAACCCTAGTCCCTTGATGAGAGGAGGGGGGATTTCCTAAGCGCAATGATTGCAGAATCAATCTTTTCAGCTTGGGCAGCACTAGCCTCAGAGGTTACCTTGCAAGTAACTTTGAGAGTTCTGGGATCTGATGTTCTAATGAGAGAAGGGATTTCCTGTGTAGAATGACTTTTTAGAAAGAGAAAGGTGATCACCTGTGTGGGCACTGCAGGTGGAAGATCAGTAAAGGGATAAAGTCATGATGGAGTATGGGTGGGGAAGGGTGGAGGAGAAGCATGACCAAAGACATAGATAGATCTTGGACTTTCGCAGTATAGTAAGTTATTGGGACAGTGCAAAGCTGATAGGAGATTGTCTAGTGTCAGTTTCCCTTTTAGTGGAGTCTAAGAGATCCTCATAAAAAGAACAGACCTGACAATATTAGGTCCTTTTGACCATCTAGTTGTTTGAAAATAATGCATTTTCATTTAGAGAAGTCCAAACACAGAGTTTCCTCTGTGGTTTGAAAGAGGGAGTCACTAGTATATTGTAGTGTAGCCTATTTAGAAACTACTAAAATAAGTTTTCGTCCCAGGGGATGTCTAAACTATATGTTGTTACTATGATCATTAGAGTATTCTGTGGAAAAGAATGACTCATTGGAATGTCTGGAGATCGCCTGTACTGGTAAACTCAGTTTTCTTCCAAGAGATGTCCAATTCGTGGGGTAGATCTGAGTCTAGAAGACTTTAGGACTTTGTGAAATAGGACCCATTAAACAGTGAAGATAATTGTGATGATTGGTTAGAAGTTACTGTGAGTTCTTAATTTTTTTTCCTGGTTTATGGGCTCCTATAAGTCCTTTGCAGCTGCTAGGTGGCAAATTGGATAGAATGCTGGGCCTGAAGTCAGGAAGACTCATCTTCCTGAGTTTAAATTTGGCCTCAGACACTCACTAGCTGTGTGACCCTGGGCAATTCACTTAATCCAGTTTGCCTCAGTTCCTCATCTGTAAGATGAGCTAGAAAAAGAAATGGCAAAGCACTCCAGCATCTTTGCCAAGAAAATCCCAAATGGGGTCAGGAAAAGTTGGAGTGACTGAATTTCTCTTTCTATTTCTTGCTGATGGGCTTTGTTTGTAATATATAGAAACGGTGACAATTTATATGGGTATATTTTTATGTCCTGCAACTTTGCTAAAGTTGTTAATTGTTTCAACTAGTTTTTTAGTTGTTTCTCTGGGTTTCTCTAAGTATGACATCATATAATTTTCAAAGAGTGATAGTTTTGTTTCCTCAGTGCTGTTCTAATTCCTTTGATTTCTTTTTCTTCTCTTATTGCTATAGCTAACATTTCTAGTACAATATTAAATAATAATGGTGATAATGGGCATCCTTGCTTCTCCCCTGATCTTATTGAGAAGGCTTCTAGCTTATCCCCATTACATATAATGCTTGTAGGTGATTTTAGATAGATACTGCTTATCATTTTAAGGAAAACTCCATTTATTCCCATGCTCTCTAGTGTTTTTAATAATTACAGGTACTGTATTTTGTCGAAAGCTTTTTGAGCATCTATTGAGATAATCATAAGATTTCTGCTAGTTTTGTTATTGATATGTTTATGCTGATAGTTTTCCTAATATTGAACCAGCCCTGCATTCCTGTTACAAATCTCATATTTCTATATTCATTAATGATATTGGAATATAGTTTTCCTCCTCAGCTTTGCCTTTTAGTGTAAGGATGTAAATTACATTGTCTCAAAGAATGAATAGCGCAGTACCATCTTTCTACATATTTTGAGATAGTATGTATAGTTGAATTAGTTAAACTTTCAAAGATTTCATATGATCATAGATCTAGACCTATAAAGGACCTCAGATACCACCTAGTCCAATGGCCTCATTTTATATATGAGGAAACTGAGGCCCAGGGAGGCTGAATGACTTGCACAAGGTTATATAGTGTTAGAGGCAGGATTTGAACCCATTTGCAAATCCATCCAGATCCAGTGTCTTTTTTGCTCAGCAGTACTTAAAAATCTGTTTGATTTCTCCTGAGATTGGTCTGTTTAGGTTATGTACTTCTTTTTGGTATTTGACCTTTCTGTACATAATCATTAATTCCTTTCACATATCAAATATATTAACATTGTGCTATATCTATCAATTTCTGAGAATTTTCTTGATTTGTTTTGCTTTCATTGTAATTAGACAAAATATATAAGGAAAGTCTTGTCTTTACAGATTCAGGAGATGATCTTAGGCATATGAGATGTTAAAAAAATCAGATGGTTACAGATGCATGAAGGGAATAGGACTATAGTTCTGGGGAAGATGGTGAGTTAGAAATCAGAGGGGTTAATCTGGAAAGGATTTCAGAAACCTTCTAGTTCAATACACTCCATTTTATAGGTGAGTAAACTGAGACACAGACAGGTAAAGTGAATCCAAAACCAGTGTCCTTTTCATCTACCCTACTGTCAGCTCATTAATCAAGCCATATGCTCCTTTCCTGAGGGAAGCTTACATTCCAGGAAGAGACAAAAACTCTATTACAGATAACTATAATATACACCATAATTTGTGGTTTCATTTTTCAGTTATGTCCAAGTCTTTGTGACCTTATTTGAAGTTTTCATGGCAAAGATAATGGAGTAATTTACCACATCCTTCTACAGCTCCTTTTACAGATGAAAGTAAGTGACAGGGTTAAGTGAGTTGTCCAGGGTCCCGCAGCTAGTACATGTCTGAGACTGAATTTGAACCCAGGAAAAGGAGTCTTTCTGACTCCAGGCCCAGTGCTCTACCCACTCTGCCACCTAAAAAGTTATTACTGGTCAAAAGGAGCAGGGAAGACTTCTTGGAAGAGGTAGCATTTAAATTTGAGGCAGAAACTCAGTTATTAAGAATGGATTAAGGCAAGACACACTGGGGGACTAGGACATCAAGGTCAGAACAGGAACAGCAGCACAAGGACATGATGAACCCCTTTCCTGGCAATTAGGCTTCTGATTTCTAGGGTCAGAATTGGTCCCAGAATAGGGGCAGGACTGAGTATCATTTTGGGATAAAGTATGATATCATTGCCACAACTTTTGTGAATGCTTCAAGCCATTTGCTCCTTTTTGAACCAGCACATGATGTTTTGATGGAACCATTTATAACAACATTAACTTAGTTTCCAGAGGAATAGAACTAAATATAGGAATGATAGTCGGTGCCATGATGAATTCCAAAGCATTGTGATTAAACATTAACACACAAATTGCAGCCAGGTTGTGGCCAGACTGAGGCAAATGTATGAATTAGGCAAAGTTTATCTTTGGTTCCCTGCTATTATGCCATTTGGCTCTGTCTTTTCCCTTCCAGGCTCTTTCCCCTCTCCAAAATATGCTGTTCCTTGCTGTTCAGGGTTCTACAGGGCTCCATATTCTGGATCTATTCCTATCTCCTCCCACTCCCTTCAAAACTGATGAGTCGGTGGTTCATTCTCATAGGGCCCTCCTACCAAGTGACTTAAGCTAATCTGATATTTGAATTGAGGTGTTAATGGCAGGCAAGGACTTTAATCCATCAATGAGCATTTATTGAATGTCTACTATCTGTTTGGTTCTATGCTGGCATGTTAAGGATATAAGGTCAAACATGAAACAATCCCTGCTCTCAAGGAACTTTCATTCCCTTGGAGAGAGACAGCATGTGCACATATGTCTATTCAAGATATCCATCTATCTATCTGTCTGTCTGTCTCTGTCTGTCTATCTATCTATCTATCTATCTATCTATCTATCTATCTATCTATCCATCTATCTATCTATCTGTAAGACAGGTACACAGGAGGGCTGCTAGCAGGTGTTCTACAGCCTCTCTCTAGCACAAATCCCATTCTCATTGTCAATTGTTTCACAAATAACATATGGGAGGCAATGGAGTTTTTGGACTCCAGTCTCTAACAGGTGAAGACATTAGCAGAGTGTAAGACAGATTAACATTAGCACAAAGGAGGGCTGCTAGCACAGGTTGACTCTTGATGTAGTCAGATAGGAAAGACAGCTTGGAAGGGGTTAATAATCTTACTGTATTGTAGTATAGTCTTCTCAAAGGCAGTTGCTGATAATGGGAGCACAACTCCTACAATATTCCCTAATTACCCTTCTTTCAGGGGCTGACAAGAAGGGGGGCAACTACTCCTATTTCTTGATGGGGTCAATCGATGTAGGCACAACTTGTGCATTCCCCTAAATCCCCTCAAGCCTCAATGGGGGCTAGCTGAGGCAAACACAGATCACCCCCACACCTTGATGGGGGCCAATCAAGTCATACACAGCTTTCCAGCTTGTGCATTCAATCCTAAGGTTCCCCACTCCTTGACCAGTGCCCACCTGCTTTATAGGGCAACAGACAAGGAAGACATCTTGCCAGCAATAGCCTCACAATTTTACATCACCTCATCCCCATATCTCACTGTGCAGTTGCAAAGGATGTTTATAATGTAAGCACAAATGTTTATATTATTAATCATTATATTATACTGTGCAAGCATGGTGGAGGTGTTTTGAACCATGATCATGAGAACTCATATCTAACATCTGGGAACAAGAGATTGTTATGGCTATAGATCCTGGGAAACTGAACTCTAAGAAATAATAACAACAATCCACTTTACACACTAAAATCCACCTTATTTACTCACAGGTTCACTCGTGATCTGGTCAGACAGGAAGGATAGGAAGACAATTTTGGAGGAGTTAATAATCTTACTTTATTCTATTCTAGTCTTCTCAAAGGCAGTTGCTGATAATGGGACCATCAACTCCTATAGCATTCCCCAGCCACTCTTCTTCAGCAGCTGACAAGAAGGGGAGGGGGTGGAAACTACCCCTACATCTCAATGGGGTCAATTGAGACAGGCACAGCTTGTACACTCCCCTAAATCCCTTCAAGCCTCGATGGGCCCTGGTTGAGACAAACCCAGATTTCCCCCAAGCCTTGATGGGGGCCAATCAAAGCACACACAGCATTCCAGCTTGTGCATTCAACCCTAAGAGTTCCCCACTTGCTGACCAGTGCCCACCTGCTTTATAGAGCAATAGACCAAGAAGGCATATTGTGAATAATAGCCTCACAATTTTACATTTCTTCATCCCTATACCTCACTGCGTAGTCACAGTGGATATTTACAACTTAAGCACAAATGTTTATGTTATTTATCATTATATAATACTGTGCAAGTATGGTGGAGGTGTTTTGAACCATGATCATGAGAACTCGTATCTTACACCTGGGAACAAGAGATTGTTGTTATGGCTATAGATCCTGGGAACTAAACTACAAGTAAGAATTACAAAAATCCACCTCACACACACTAAAATCTGCCTTACTTACACTATCTACCTCCTTTTAGGTTGTGAGTAGTTTGCTTAGTGAAAGGGGGAAAAGTATTTTTATATAAAGAAGAAGTAATAAATTACTTTGGGAAGAATGCAAGATAATGTTCTCTTTCATAGGTAAACAGTTTGATGGGTGAAAGAAGCAGAAAAAAATGACTTCTGTTTAATAAAAACTGTTAAAAATCCTTGTGATTTTTTTAAAAGCCCAAACACTTTTCAGTGTTATGTCAGCAGTTTGGTGGCCAGAAAATGTAGTAAATAGAATATTGTAAAGATAAAAAGCTTAGGTTACCTTACAAATTATAGAAGGTGATGCCCCTTTCATATATAAGCAATTTAGTTTCTGAAAGGGGCAGAAAAAGAACTTTTACTAAAAATTTATAAATTCAAGCATAAAGAAACAATTTTCAGAGGCACAGAATGTTTTGAAGACTAGTTTGATGACTGATAAATGGCTGAGGCTACAGTGAATTGTGGTCTCTTAGCTCATTTATATTGAACCGTTTTTAGACTTTGAGAAGTTAAAATTTACAAAGTGGTAAACAAAATAACATTTTGTGACTATGGTGTGATTTTTTCACATTTATTTATTTCATTTTAATTTGTGGGAAAAAACAAGCATTTCCATAACATAGTATAATAAAAAAGAAAGGCAGCTGGTTTCATAAGTAACTGGGAACACCCTAACTTGATTCAGCTGACCAGAGCTCCTCTACCTCTGAATTGCTCATCATGGTCTGCCAGCTAAACAACAGAAAGACCTGGAGGTCCTTGTAGGTTTTTTTTTGTGTTCAGGTGACCTGGAAGTAATATCAATAGCCTGAGCCTTTAGTCTCCTGCACCAATCAAGTCTTGAAGAGGGCTTTCATATCTTTTAAGGAAAAGAAAACCAAAACCCTGGCCTAACTTTATTGGGGGGAGGAGAAGTAAAAAAATTGTTCACATCAGTTTGAGAGCAGAAGAGAAGAGGATTTGTCCAGGAGAATGCTGAGGATCATTAGGATAGAAGATAGCAGAGAAGCAACTTTGTGATGGTGATGTTCCTGAATGGACCAATGTCATCAAGGCCTACAGTCCAGAGTCTTAAGGTACCTAAAAATGTGGGTTTTCTTTACTCGTGGGCTTCTCTGCCAGGTTTCTGTTGGGTCTGTGTCCACTCTCCCCCAGATACTAAATACATTGGTTATAGAGTGTGTCCCAGGCTTATGTATAGACAGTGATATCTGATTGTTCTGGCATTTGCTTACATTGTGTACTTGTACTGATCACTGTTATTTTTGTCTTATTAAGTAAATGGTTTTTCAAGATCTAATGGTGTTATCATTGTGAGTAGCTGGTTTGTACCAATAGAAGCATGTCCAAGGGGAGCTCATTAGCTATAGAAGGGAGTAGAGGTAGGATTTATAACTCTAAAACAGGCTTACTTCTAGTACTCAGAGAGGCTTCATGTATAACTATGTTAGTAATCTTCTGAGAGCTCAGACCTGACAGAATGAATGTACACTGGGGTGAGCATGCAAGCCAGAAGAGTGTAGGTATGGGGTCTATGCAAGAACATACCATGAACCCTTTGCATACAAAATAAATTCAGTATAATGGGGGTATCAGGAAAGGCTTCAATTGGACTTTGAAGGAAACTAGGGATCCTAACAGAGGTGGAGGGAGTTTGTCTTCCACATGGGAAACAGCCTATTTAAAAGCCCAAAGGTGGAAGAATTGTCGTGTGTGAGAAACAGTAACAACCCAACTTGGTTGGACAGTAGGATTCACAAAAGGGAGTAATGTTTAATAAGATTGGAAATCCAGGTTGGGGCCAGGATGCAAAGGGTTTTAAATACCAAACAGAGTGCTTTGTATTTGACCATAGAGGTAATAGTTGTTAGCCTACTTGGATCATATTTGCATGTCACCAGTGTGGCTCCTTTAAGTGCCTCAATCCAAGAGAAGAAGCGGTATAAAGGAACTAAAGAACAAAGGAGGTAGGAAGCTGTTTTCCTGCCAAAAGGTCTTTCAGTGTTCCTCAAATCTTACCTTGTAGGTACTGAACTTATCAGATAATTGTGTCTGACAAAAGTTGAACCACATGTATTTTCCTTTTGTCTTTCTTTTAAAGGAGAAATGCGTTTTTTTTTGTCCCAGAGCCACTTTTCCTTTTGTTTGAAGGACTCTCCAAAATTCAGAGAAGTTTAAGAATGAAAGGTACTAAGTTTGGAAATAAATCAAGAAAGCTAAGGAATCCATATATGTAATGAATCTGATGTCTGTAAAACCTGTTTATGAGCAGAGGAAGTGATGATTGGGATTTAAAATATCTTTATCTTCTTCCTCAGAGAAGGAAATCAGGCTTGGAATGATAAATTATAATCAAAATGAGGCAAGAACATAGAGTCTATTATTTCTTTTGTATCTAGTTCCCCTTCCCCCAAATAACTACACGTTTTTACAATGCCTAATAAGTGATTCTGCATGCAGGAGATCTGTATTGCATTCGATTGCTTTATACAACTAGAATGAAAGCAGCCCATTCTCTTAAGCATTTGAGATGGGCTTAGTAAGTCCTGTCTATAATCAATGCATGGGGATAGGAGAGAATAAAACAGTAGGTACTTTCTGGACTTTGGGATAAGGTAAAAAAAAGGAGAGAAGAGTCATGCTATAAAATTATTTGTAAACATGTTATTGGTGAGACTGCAAAAGTCAGTAAGGTATCTTCATTAAGGGATGAGGGCATATAACAAATTTTATTGGGGAGAAGGAAATAAAAATAATATTAACTTATATTTAAATAGTTCTTTATAGTTCAAAAGTGCTTTTATCACAGCCACATGGTTTAGGCAGTGCAAATACTATTTTTATTATTTTGTAGATGAGGACACTGAGATTATGACTTTAGGTCACATGGGTAATAAGCAGCTAAGCTTGGGTTCAATTGGCAAAACTGAGTCTTCTGACTCCAAATCTACTCCTCTTTCATAAGCACTATATTGCCTTCAGAACGTAGCTAAGATAAAATAAATGATTGTCTAATTAATTGCATGTTATATGACATAACATGGCTGTGGAGTTTTTTTGGGGGGAGAGCAGAAAAGTAAGTAGCATTATCCAAGGCTTAGAACCTGGTGGTTACGAGTAACTAGCCGTTAGAAATGTGTGCTATCCAGTATTGTTCAGATGTAACTTAGGTAGCTAAATCACAGGCCGGATGAACTATCCCATAAGACCATTCAACGGGTCTTGCTCTTATTCCATCCAATTTTATGGTACCCTAAAGAGCCACTATGGAAACAATAGGCATCTTTGAAACAATAGATCTTTGAAAATGAGAGAAGTACCATAGAACTAGTGAAAGGCAAATGTCTTGATTTTTCAGTTAAAAGAGAATAGTGTTGGCAGATGCTAGGTCTGGGACCTTGACTTTGATTCATATAAAAATTGCTGAATTTATTATTAAAAGAGTCATTAGTGAATATATAGAAAAGGAAGTAGTGATCACAATCAGAATGTTTTCATTAACAAGGGGTCATGCTAAGATGACCTCATTTCTTATAGTAACAGGTTTATCAGACTTGTAGATCAGTGGAATGCTGTAGATAAAAATCACTTAGAGTTTAGAAAAGCATTTGATAAAGTCTTTTATGCTATTCTTGTGGAAAAGATGGAGAATTATGGATTACCAAAATTAAAGTTAAATAGATTTGGAACTAGTTTAATGGTTGGATTAAAAAAGGAGTCATTAATGGTTCATTTAATTTGACAGGAAGTCCCTGGTAGAGTTTCCTAGGATTTTATTCTTGGCTTTGTGCTTCTTAATTTTTTTTATTGATTTGGAAAAATGTATAAATAGCATTTGGATCAGATCTAGAGATGATACAAAACTGTAATGGATAGCTGCTAAGTTGAATGACAGGAAATGAGCATTTATTGAGCAACTAGTATGTTCCAGGCACTGTGCTAATTGCTGTTGGACAAAGAAAAAACAGGCCCTGCCCTCAAGAAGCTCGGTAAATGGGAGCAGGGGTGGGGAAGACAACATTCGCACAATTAAGAATAAGTGAAATAATATACAGAATAAATTGGAAATAATCTCAGGGGGAAGGCACTAACGTTGAAGAGAACTAGGAGTGGCTTTCTGTAGAATATAGACTTTTATTTGGGATTTGAAGGAAACCAGGGAAGCTATGAGTCAGAGATAAAGAGGGAGAGAATTCTAGGTATGGGGAACTGCTTGTACCAACCTGAGAGCTGTAGTGTCCTGTGTGAGAAACAGCAAGGAGGCTGGAGTCACTGGATCATAGAGGACAAGGAAGCAAGGTATAAGCAGACTGGGAAATAACAGGAAGGGGCCAAGTTATGAAAGGATTTAAAAGCCAAACAGAGCATTTTATATTTGATTATGGAAGTAATAGGGAGCTACTGGAGTTTGGGAGAGATACAGTCAAACCTGCACTTTAGGAAGATCACATTGAGAATGGACTAGAGTGGGGAGAGACCTGAGGCAGGGAGACCAACTGGAAGGCTATTGTAATCCACTTGTGAGGTGCAAAGGGCCTGCACCAGGTTGGTAGCAGCATCAGAGGAGAGCACAGGGAATGTATAAGAGATGTTATCAAGGTAGAATTGGCAACAGATTGAAAGTGAAGGTCAGAGACGGGGTGAGTGAGGAGTGGAGGATGACATGTAAGTTGTAAGCCTGTGTGACTGACAAGATGGTAGCACCCTCAATAGTAATAGAATTGTTAGGAGAGTACCAAAATCCAGAAATCGAGCAGAATGTTAAAGTAACTCTGTTATGATAAAATTTAACAGGGATAAATATAGAATTAAACAGGAGGAGAAGAATATGTTGGATTACCTTTAGGCAGTGGTAGACCCCTTTAATGACCCATACTTCTTCCTGAAATAAAGGTTCTATTTTTTAATTAGCTTGTATTAATGCTTTCTGTCTTGATGTGTCTGTTCAGTTTCTGCCCCCTCCCTCTTGAGCCTTTCCTTGTCACAAAAAGAGTCATATTTTTCATGCCGATATTCTAATACTGGTGATGTTGGATTGTGAGTCATGGAAAACTCATCAAAAATAAGTGTAACTCAGAGAACAACAGAGGGGGTCATGGTGGGTGTGAGTAGACTGTAACACGTAAAGAAGGCTTGTATTGTATTGTTACTGGCATTCAAAGGCTTATAGATCCATAATTGGAAGAGACCTCAGAGGCTAAATAGGGGATTTTTAAAAATAGAGCAATGCAAAAATCTTAAAATCCCAAAGTAGAAAATAAAAATCAAACAGAAAACTAGAATCTGCCTTGAAAGTCACTAGGTTTCCCATCACTGGAGGTTTTCAAACCAAGGTTTTGTCATGACTTGTCATATATGGTGTGGTGGGGATTCTTTTCAGATAAGAGTAGAACCACAGATAGCCTCTGAAGTGGTTTCCAACATTGAGATTCCATGGTTCCAAGTAGCCTTCTGTTGGCTAATTTGGCTTCCTGGCTTCTCTGGTAGTGAGATGGAGGTGCATTGGTTAGTATACGTGAGTATTCTAATCATTGGAGAGATATGAATATGCAAATGGACATTATGGTTCATAAATTAGTATCCTGTAAGTTTGGGTACTGTCACCCAACACTACAGAACCCAAAATACTGGGACAACTGACAAAACCAAATTGCTGAACTTAAGAATCAAAATTCACTTTCTTTCCAATGCCCTGTTCTGTGGGTTTTGTCAATCCTGTGCAAGCACAGCCTCGTGTCTGAACTGAATGGTTGGCTCCTATCCTTTAGTTTTACACTACACCTGTAACAGTTTCTCTTTCATCTAATTGCTTGACCATTTTTGTCTTTATCTGAAGAACTAAAACATTACAAGAATTAGGCCCCTTCTCTAGTAGTTTCAATTCAGGTGTGCTCATTATATTTGTTTCATTTTAGTTGTGGGGCAAATCGAAGAGATTAAACATTACATGTAACATGTACCTTGTAATAGTTCTCCTTCAGGGAATGAATTAAAAAAAAAGACTAAAATTATTCAATCACAGACTATGATAAACAGCTTTGAAATGGTGCGTGAGAAATTAAATGATTTATCCACCTTGCATATATTTGCTTAAACATATTAAGCTAAGTAAGAATAGATATCATAACTAAAAATATGCATTCTCCATCATATCTGACACCAACTCTGTACATTATTTTTTTCATGGCTATGGAAAATCCCTATTTTTATAATTATAAGCTGACAAAAATGTATGGACAATTTTGAAAACTTATCCTTTTTAACATTGAAGTTTAGTGACTAAGATGTCAATTGAGACCCCCATACTTCCCATTCCCTACCATGAGTATTGTTTCCTAGCATGTTCAAAAATATCTAACTTATGAGACACAACTGTGGTGTAGTGGAGAACACAGTGGATTTGGAAGAAAAGGAACTTGGTTAAAAACTTGGTACTGTGACTACCCAAGTGAACTTGGCAAATCATTTCATCTCTCTAGGACTAATCTTTTTTCTTTTTCCTTCCTCTCCCCCCACATAGTTAACTGTTTATTATTCCTTTGCATAAAGGAAATTTAATTCTAAATTCTATTTACAGGAAATTATTTTGCTTTCAGGTATTCAGTATTGTGTATATTGCTGAAAATCCAGTTGAAAATATGATACTTTTTTCTCCCTGGAATGAATCATAATCAATCTATTAGTTATGAATGGAGGTCAGAAATTTATATAAAGAATGCTTTCCCTTTCTGTAAGAATCCAGCAATAATAAATCACATTTCTATGATGTAATAAATCATATTTCTATAATCATGGTACTATAAATAGTATTCTTTTTATAACCATCCTTGGATATTTAATTTGTGCTGGTTTAAAAAATATGTTTATTCATGGTGCAGCATTGCAGTGTTGAGCCCGTAGTCAGGAATACTTAAGTTCAAATCTGGCCTCAGACATTTACTAGCTGTGTGACTTTGGGCAAGTCACTTCACCACTGATCGCCTCAGTTTCCCCAACTGTAAAATAGGGATCATAGTATCTACTTCACTAGGTTTGTTGTAAAGATAAAAAGAAATATTATTTGTTAACCACTTAGGATAGTGCCTGGCGCATAGTAGGTACTTAATAAATGCTTGTTTTCTTCACATTTTATAGAAGCCAATTCACATTCATTTTTTAAAAGTTGTATTGATATGTTTTTGCTTTTGCATTATTATCCTATATCCTCACTCCATGAGAGAGTCTCTTGTAGCAAAATAAACCAATTAAGCAAAACTAAAAATACAGTGTTCTCATCTGACAATATATGCAACATTACACATTTGTAACACCTTCAAACCCTCTAAGTTAAATTGTTTTTTGAATTAACAGAAATCTATTTTTTCTCCATGCCCACTCCATTGTGGGGGGGGGATGAGGAGAGAAAAAGTAAAACAAATTTATTGTAATGGATATGCACAGTCAAAACAAGTTCCCTTATTGCTTGTACAT
Source organism: Phalanger gymnotis (assembly GCA_028646595.1). Taxonomy (NCBI): domain Eukaryota; kingdom Metazoa; phylum Chordata; class Mammalia; order Diprotodontia; family Phalangeridae; genus Phalanger; species Phalanger gymnotis. The sequence continues at coordinate 60,231,568 of CM053626.1, read as the reverse complement.
ACACCCATTCTCACAAACCCACACCCACAAATATGTTGCATTATGCATCATGAATCTATCACCCCTGTATGAAGAGGTGGCTGGTATGTTTCCTCATCACTTCTGGAAACATGGACAGTCTTTGTATTGATCACAGTTCTCGCAGCTTTCAAAGTTGTTTTTACAGTTTTGTTATCATTGTATTCTTTGTTTTTCTGGTTCTGGTCATTTCATTTTTTATCTGTTTATAAAAGTCTTCAAAATTGTTCTTTTCATAATATTGATTATAGTATGAATTTTTCTCTTGATTCTCCTCACTTCATTCTGCATCAGTTCATATAAATTTTCCATGTATCTGCAATTATTTATTGCTTCATTTCTTTTTTAAATGAAATTTCATTTCCCCCAATAACATATAAAGACAACATTTTAACATTTAAAAAAATTGAGTTTCAAATTTTCTCCCTCCTTCCCTCCACTCACTCCTCCCTGAGATGGTAAACAATTTGATTTAGGTTATACGTGAGCAATTATGCAAAACATATTTCCATATTAGTCATGTGGTGAAAGAAGACACAGATCAGAAGAAAAAACACACACACAAGTGAAAAACAATATGTTTCAATCTGCATTTAGTCTCCAGTTCTTTCTCTGGATGTGGATTGTGTTTTTCATAATGGGTCCTTTGGAATTGTCCTGGATCATGGTATTGCTGAGAATAGCTAAGTCATTCATAACTGATCATCATACAATATTGCTGTTACTGTGTAAATGTTCTCCTGGTTCTGCTCACTTCACTATGCATCAGTTCATGTAAGCCCTTCCAGGTTTTCCGAAATCATTCTGCTTGCCATTTCTTAGCACACAATAGTATTCCATTACAATCATATAACCACAACTTATTCAGTCATTCTCCAATTGATGGACATTCCTTCAATTTCTATTTCTTAGCCACTACAAAAAGAGATACTATAAGTATTTTTGTACAAAAAGGTGCTTCCCCCACCCCTTTAAAATCTCTTTGGGATACAGACCTAGTAGTGGATCAAAGAATATGCACAGTTTGATTGCCCTTTGGGCATAATTCCAAATTGCTCTCCAGAATGGTTGGATCAGTTCACAACTCCACCAACAGTGCATAAGTGTCCCCATTTTCTCACAGCCTTTCCAACATTTATCATTTTCCTTTTCTGTCATATTGTTTCATTTCTTATAGCTCAATAGCATTCCATTACATCCCCATTCCACTACTTATTCATTATTTCTTATCTGTAAAACAAGGTTCCTTCTAGCTCTAACCTTTTATAATTTTCTAAGCTCAACCACTCAAACCACAGTTTGATTATGTTTTCTAGATATTTTATGCATGAAGTCTTGTGAAATATCCTTTTTATTTTGATAACTTTTTAAACATTTAATATTATTTATTACGTTTTTCTGTCAAAATACAAAACTAGAAAAGTAAATAGTCCTACTCCAAATTAGACCAAATAAGTCCACTACCCAGTTAGATTTCTAGTTCTTGGTAGCTATTCCTAGTATCGCTTCTCATCATTTTTCTTCTGTTATTCTGCCATTTTATCATCCTCTTCCTTATCTTTTTCTTATATTCATTCTTCACTCTACCTAACTTCATCTCCACAAATGCCATTCCGACTTTGGGAAAGCCGATCTACTATTTTCAGACATTTTTGTTAGTGATTTTAACATACTAAGACAACAACACTGAAGACTTACACAACTGCTATTTCCTTAGGAGGAAAGTTCTATAGTTCTATAGTTCCATAGTTCTAAATGACCTTCTTATATCGTTTATCCTTTAAAATCCGTCAAGCTGCTGTCTATGCCAACAGGTTACTTAACTGATAACACTTATGACATTAGCTTCTCTGGCATGAAGGACTTGGGTTACTTTTGTGTGGTGTCTGACTTTTCTTTGTTCAAGAAACCCAGAAATATAACTGACTATATGGCAAGCACTTTCATTTAAAAGTTTCTCAGGTATAAGATATTGAAAAAGAAATAGCAGTAGATTAGATATCTAATGTCAGGAAAGATGATTATTCAGACAATGTCATCCAGTTTTAAGAATCTCAAAATTATTTACAATTTCCCTCTAGGGCCCATTGCTTCCTGTATTCCCCTTTCCTAGTATGTACCACTCTGATTGCATCTCCAGTGGCCCTCTACTCAGGTAAGACTCAGTAGTTTCCCTCCCAGCTTAATTTGGACTGATTTTATTTAGAGACATAACTCAGCAGATTATTAGTTTATTGAATAGTCGTTGTTGGTTGGTTGCCTTTTGTCCTTTGTGCTTAAAGAGGATCAAAATAACATCATTATGTCAAGGAACAGTATGTCTGACTCTGGCTGGTCAGGCCAATATAAGCTCAGAAGGTTCTATCACAAATCAGGCACAAATAGTCCATACGAACATTTGGAGTGGAGATGGCTCTAAATTTGTGCATCTCACATTTTTTAAAGTTACCGTATAAACAAATGGAGGCTTTGTTTTACGTATCACAGAACAGTGGAGGAGGCTGTGTGTAACTTTGGGTGAAATTCAATTATGTAGTCACTGGGATGCTGTAGTTCAAAATATTTGGATTGCCCTAATGATCTCTTCTAAATGCTTAGCTTTCTTTATCTGAATAATTCTCAGGAAGTCAGTTTTTCTCAGATGGTAAGATCAAAGTGGATCTGATGCCTTCTTCAGAAGCCTCATAGTCCAACCTCTCTCTATATGCTCTGGGTATTACCTGGAATCAACCTGGTGAGTGTCTTATTATCTCTTCCAGCAGAGACCACAAGTCTTAGCAGAAAATTGCTATGAAAAATGCTTCTCTTGGAAAGGTAGCAATTAGTGATGAGAGGCAGGGTGGTGTCATGGAGAAAACGCTGATTGTAGAAACATTTGAGTCAGAAAAGCTGAGCTTTTCTCTTGAATCTGACACTTACTATTGATGTGACTCTATGGCTGAATCACTTGACCCCTCTGGACCTCAGTTTTCTTTTGCAAAATGAAAATTATCCTTGTATTATCTACCTCACAGGATAGTTATGAGAAAAAATGCTCCATAATCTTCATTCACAATGCAAGGATAAATAGTTATTACAGCTCGAAAACTTTTAGAGGAAGGTCAAGCATAACTAGGATTCTCCCTAGAGTTTAGTTTTGTCCTGATTTACCTGGGGAGGAAGGCCGCTATCACTGAACCCATAATCAGGTAAGGAAGATAACCTATAAAATGTCACCTTTACACCTGATGACCTTTCAATCCTCAGAAAAGAGTGTCATCCTTTCTCAAAGGATGATGTTTTAATTTGAGTCTACCAACTCAATTATTTTTTCAGTTCACTGCTGACTGACTCCCATGAGATGATGGGGCATATTGTGGAAATTTTGCATAGCTCCCCCTCTACTAACTACCGTAGTTTATAAATTTTTAACAAGAAAATATTTTTAGAAGCCTTTTTTTTCTTTTGAATGTGATCAGCCTTCAGGGATAATATTACAGTCATCCTTAATAAATAAAGATCATTTGTTAATTTCAAGCATAGTCCAACCTCATTCCCTCCCCTCTTCTTTAAATGATACTGCAAGGATTTTTATATACCCAGTCTGAAATAAGTGAGAACTCTTTTTGCTTTTTAACATCTTGCTTAATCCCCAGAAATTTCAGAAATAGCAATCTGAATATTTTTTTTGGTATCTCTAGTTTCCTAGACACTGGAAGCAATTAACAGATGTGAGGGAGATGGCACAGTACCTAGTTTTTACTGAGAAGACTTAATGAGGAGCTTACTAGACTGCTGCAGATGAAGAGGTTAAGGTTTTAGGCTAGGAACGTAATGAATAAGCAATAGGTTATCCAGGAAAGAGGATTTAAGTCAAATTTGAATTGGGACAAAATTTAGCAAAACATCCCTTTTTTCACTTATTCTTTCCTGTTCCCCACTTTGGATGGTATCCATGTCTGGAAGACTACCATGCATTTCCTGAACATAATTCCAGGGAAGAGGGAAAAAAGAAATCTAGTCAATGGCTGGTAGCATTCTCTCTTCTCTGTGCCCAGGTGTTCCTTGGCATAAAGGGGTGACTCAAGCCTAATTCATGCACCTATTTGGCTGCAGGTTAATGCTGATCATGATTTCAGTTGTAGTTTTGAGAAAAATGGAAGGATTTGCTGGCTAGAGGCATTGGAACAAGCGGTAATAATAGCCAGAGGGTAGTTGGAAATACCATGTGACACATTTAAGTGTCCATATTCTGTTTAGATATGTGTACTTTGCTTTCATATTTGTCCTGGCCATCTTGGGACCCCAAATGCTCTCAACATATCTATCATCTCTATGGTTGATTTAGGATTGGAACAAATCTGAGAATCTAAATTTCTCACTGAGTTATTCTTTGGAAGTGAGAAGAGACCAATTTTTTTATTGCCTCTTGCAATTTGGGGCCTTTCCTGGGGGAATCTCAAAGGTTCTCTTGAATCTCATAGAGCTGATGAGCAAGCAATGTGTATGCAGAAATAAACTTATCAGGATTTCTTTCTTTCCATCCCACTTTGACAGCCTCCACAAAGATCCATAGATCTTTTCACATCTCTGTCTCTTCAGTAGAAACAAGAGATAGTGTTATTTATTGGGATATCTCCCAATCTTGAACACCAGTTTGCATAAATTTAATATCAGCTTACCTCATGTCTTCATTTCAGGAGATAGAGATAACTAAAAGGTCTATATTCTTCCTCAGGGAAATAAAAGCCAAATAGTCCCAAGGCTTCATCTATACTTTGCAGTGATGATTTAAATACTAGTTTTCTTTTGAAACAACCTTTATGTAGATAGGTGTGGTCTACCTAGTTAAAAGGCTTATGTGACACTGGACAAGCCATAAATCTTCTATGTGCTTCAGGGAACTTTCTAGGACTTACCTACTAAGTAAGGATGGGATTCAAACTGTTTTGGTGGAGGGTGTTCCAACACTAAGATTTTCTCATGTTGATGAATCAGATTCCTTATGTATTTGTCTAAGAGTCTAGACTGGTCAATAATTTCTGGTCTTTAAAAATATAGTTGTACTATTATGATGATGTCCAAACATTTCTGGTCTATGCAGGGTAGTTGGCTTGCTTTCATCAGTCAGATGCAAAGTTATAACTGCAATATTTTAGCATAAATCCTTATTTTGGATGATAACTGGTGAAAAACAGACTTACCTATTGTTTCAGTTACTGTTAGTGCATAACATCTGTCTCTTTCACTCATTCTTTTTGAATGAGAAGAATCAATGGAGAAGGTCAAGGCAGAGTAAATAGAATCAGGAGAACCATTGATACACTGGATATGGCATTGCAAAAAAAAACCTCCTCTCCCCAACTTTGAAATACATAAGAACTGAAAAGGATATATGGAAGACGCTATATGCATTCAGAGAAAGAACTGATAAATAGAAGTTATATATAGAATGATTTTACATTCTATAAATATTTGCGTGTAATGATAGCTATCGCTAAGGTGGGGGGAGGGAAAGAAAAAGAAATTTACACGATAACTATTATATATTTAAAAGGAATATCAAATTGTTCATAATAGATTTGTAATTTCATGTGCAATCAATTTTTCCTATACTACATTATGGAAATGCTTATCTTATTCCACAAATTAAAAGTAAAATAAACTTTAAAAAAGACATAAAAACTTAGATCATTGAATGCTATGATCAGTCACAGCTCTGTAGGACCGATAATGAATCATGCTTCCCAGTTCTTGGCAGAAAGGTGATAGAACAGAGGCACGTACTTTGTTAATTTGTTTCTTTTGACTATATTCATTCGCTGATAATAATGGAGTGAGGCTGGGGCAAGTGAGATGCAGAGAATAGTGACAGAGATATCAGAAAAAAAAAAGAAAAGAAGAAAAAAAGAAAAAAGAGAGAAGAGATTGACAATGAAACATTTTGAAAATACATGAACAACAGCTGAAGGAAGTTCAGAAGCAGGAAAAATTGACAAGCAGGGGAGTGTGGTAATAGTAAAGTAATTATACTTTAAGTAATATACTTACAAAACAACCAAGCTATGTAAAGAGATTCAGTGTTTCATTGACAATTCTCTTTTGCCATTTTTAAAAAAAATATGAAAGGTACATGTTTGTCAAATTCAAAGTTAGAAAAGAATATTTTTTTAAAGAGAGAATGTCATGGTTGATCTCTCTTGTAATTGGGTAACTCAGGTCACCTGGCAAATTAAACATATCTCTGCACAAATATAACAGAAGTCCATGGACACAGAGGAAAATACAGTAGAACTGTGGAAAGACATAAAGGACAGAAAGAGTTTGCATGAGTCGGCTGGAATTGGCTCATTACAGTGAGTTTCCAAGGGTCTCTTTGAAAGGTTTTGTAGTTTTTTTAAATCCCAAACAATGTATGTAGGAGAAAATTTACTTCTTAAAACTGGATGTTTATCAGTCTCTATTCCTACTAGATTTCCACTTAAGTCCAACTGTACCTTGGGACAAGGAGGTGGCCCTGGGCTTTTAAAGGTTATGCAGACAGGGTGTAAATGCAGGTCGGCCCTACTAAGCTTGAAAGGCTTGGAGTAAGGGCAATAGACTTTGTGTCTATTATCCAGGTCCTACCTAGCTAGTTTTGGAGAGGCTCACAACCAGAAAGTTGCTCAATAGATGCTAATTTTTTTTTTATTCCTTGGCAATTCATGAAGACCATTTAGTAAAATGTGGAGAGATTGTGGTCTGCATGGATAATCAGTCAATATTTATACTGACAAAGAAGAGTTTGAGTGACTGGCATTATGAAATTTGTAATTTGAAGGCATAAACTTTTTTTTTAGCTTTGAGAGCTATTTGGGACTATAACAATCTTTGAACCATAAGGTAGATTTGAGTCATACCACAGAGTTCTTAGAGAGACACATTCTTTTTGTGAAAGGCTATTGTTGTTTGTCCCTTTTTCTTGAAAAGGACCATGACATCAGGGAGGTGATGCTGTGGTACTATTGCTAAGGAGACTCTGCCCCCAGCCCCTGATAAAAACCCCAGTTTGCATAAGAAAAATGGACTTAGATCTTGCCATTTGGCTTTCAGCAAATGTCCCTGGGCCCCGTGATTGCTCTAAGGAATGTCAACTAATTAACCGGAAGGAAAGCCTGACCCTAACAGTCTCTTTGTTCCCTGAGTAGGCTCAGACATGTCTCTATCTTATGTCAACAAACCCAGATGGAGCATCCCTTGGTCTGTCTATGGCCATTAAGGGTGGAAGCCTTAGCCCCAGACATTATCTTGAATTATGTAAATTTTCCTTATCCTGATATTTTATGAGCATATACCATGTTGTGGAATGTTAATGGCAAATTGGACACAGAGATCCTGGGTTGTAATTTCAGTTGACACTTTGTCAGCTATCTGATTTGTTGTATTTACAATCTATTCCATTAAGGAAGTTTCTCTTCTTGTATCATGGTCATAAAAGTGAAATGACACAGGCTTGCCGGGTCTGCTAAAATAACATATGTAAGTTTCAAGAGATAATTAACCACCGCACCTTGATTTTTCTGTATAAATATGTCTCTTTCACCCCCTACTCTTGGCCATTCTGATTTGGGCTGCTCATGCCCCGGGACAGACACCAGCTAATAAATTCTCCATTTAAAACTTATGCTCTGTGGCGTGTCTTGCTCGCTGTTGGTACAACAATGCGATGACTTACAAGTGAATTGGATTTAAGTGACGGAGGGCTGTGCAAAGTCACCAGCCTCACTCTCTCCTCCAGGGTCATCTGGGTCCAGTGGCAAGATATAGATCAAGATACTGGAGATGGCCCCCTACTCTGTGAAAGACAGACTGAAAACAAGAAGAGACATCTGAAAAGAATTGGAGGTACAGGAACGTCAATGCAAAAGGGGAAAGAAAAATAAACAGGGCTGAGTTATTTGGAGAAAAAGATCGAGGAAGTCCATTAGCCCACACAGGCATCTCAGAGACTGTTGCTCCTCACTGAACTCGACTGCTGCTGTTACTTGTGGTTGCTGAAGGAAGGTTTCTCTAACTTTTTGAAGCCCCTAGTGTTATACTTTGATCTATTTCGCCTCTGATACTCATCCACCTAAGATTAGGAAACAATAAACACAGAGAAAAAAAGAAACAGGTAGTATGAGTTCATGAATACATGGTAACTGTTTGGGAGATAGGGCCCTATGCTACTCTGTCTACCTTGAGGCACAAAGCGATTCTTTTTCATTGAAAAGCCACCAGAGAGCTACAAATAGTTCTTCAAGCCCTTCGTATGCACTGTCTGTTCCAGATCAGCAGCTTTTACTCACTGAAGGACATATTCTGTCTTTAGGCATGCCCAAAAATGAGCTCACCAGCTTTCCTTATGCATTGGAATCAGGTAAGATATATTGCAAATGTTCTAAAGACTGAGCTGGCATTGGCTAGCCACCCATTATAGAAATCTGAACAGTGGCCCTGAGCTTCCCCTTTTCCTACCCAAGGACTCTAGGCTACATTCTAGTCTAAAAGTCCAATGGGGAGAAAGCATGAGAAAAGAAGGGACTAAGCCATCTCTCAGGGGCATAGGGTGCTTCTTTTCTGATAAGTTCATCCCCTTTGACTTTCATTTGCCAATGAATTTGGAAGCAGCTTGGGTTTTGGAGAACCAATGAGAGCTGTTTCTATGTCCTCTTAACATGGGGCTAGAATATATGTCTCTCACTATAAGGGGGTCATTCAGCCAATGGCCCATAGCCTGTAATCTCATCAAGTTGATCAGGGGGTGCATAAATTGAAGGGGGAGGAGAATGACACTCTCTGTTTATAGAAACATTTTTGTCAAAATATCCCAGATAAATCTCTTCCATGTAGAGAGTCAGCATGGTATAGTAACTGGCTTTGAAGACCTGGGTTTGAATCTACCTGTGATATCTACCAGCTATATGACCCTGGGCAAATCAGTTGACTTCTGCCTGCCTCAGTTTCCTTGTATATGAAATGAGGATAATAATAGTGTCTACTTCCCAGAGTTGTATGAAGATAACATGAGATATCTATAAAGTGCTTTGAAAATTGCTGTATAAATGCTAGTTATTATTATTGTCATTTATGGGAAACATTTTATGATCGACTCAAAGAAGCAGCCACCATACTCCTATATATTATAGCCTATATGTTACATATCATATATGTATATATATACATACACATATGCCCTGTATATTATAACCAATATATCCCTCTATCAGTAGGAATTGTTACAGTCCGGTAGCAGGCTAATTTAATGCTGAAGGAGCTCAAGCCAATCCCCTGAAAAGAAACTATTGTGGGGAGGAGAGTCAAAATTCTCTACCAGACAAAATTCTCCAGAGAAATCCCATGATTATTAGGCTTTGTTATAGAATTTACACAGAAGGAAATATTGTTAAGTCTTCTAAGACAGGAAGAGCTGAGGCAGAAAAAACGTAAAGGAGAAAAGTAGATGCTACAGGACTTAGTGTCATCAAACAAACTCAGGGCACAGATGTTCAGGCCTATTGGACCCCACCTAAGCCATGAATCAAAATTTGTGTTTCAAAAAAAGAAGAAAGAAAAATCACATTCATTATTGGCATTCACGTTGTCCAAATCTAGCTTAAAAGGCACTGCCTCAGAGTGAAGCTGCGGATGAAGGAAACTCTTGCTATTCATCAAATATTTGAATCAGCATCAATAACCCTAGATATGCTTATCAAAGTGTCATTGATAAAGCCTTTAATACCAGAGATGATTGTTTTCTAAAAATTTGATTGAGGGAATAATTTCTCTGAAAGGGAGGTACTTCATTTTTGGCCAAGATGATGATATTAGCCTATCTGAAATGCTTTTTTTAGATGACACAAGCAACTTCCAGTGGGCCTAGAAATATACTCAAGTGATCAAAATAGACTTCTTATTCTGGGGTCCTGGGCCAGTTGTTAATCCTTAGACTGATAGAAGATTAAACTGTTAAGATGCATGAACAACCAAAATTTGTAGTGTTCAGTGAGTGGCAATAAATAATATCTGCAAATATAATTTCAATTGATAGCTCATTTCCTTCTAGATACTTGGAAAGTTCTGATAATATTCCCTCCCTACCCCCAGCTTCAATAAGAACAATATCTTAGGAAATGGCAGTTATGGTACCTGTGACCAGATTGGGGAGGCAGCTTTCTGTTGTTATCCAGGGCAGGATGGGATTTGTCACTCAGAAAGGGAGGACAACTACAAAAGAAGGCAGCTGGGTGGTTCATTGTATAGAACATGGCTGTCCAACCTTAGGTTTTTATTGAAACAATAGACAATATATTTTGATTTGCCATTTTAGAGCAAGCTCTGCCATAGCTTGGCTTCCTTTTACTAAAGCATTTATGTAAATTTCTATGCTTGTAGGTGGGCCACATAAATAGCACTGCAGCAGGCTTTTTGGACAACCCTGGTATAGAATAAAGGACTTTGTATTAGAAAGACACATGCCCTTGAGCAAGGTCACATGGGTTAACAGAAGTGGCTGTAGCTTAGGGCCCACCAGAAGGGGGAAGGGCACAGGCTTAGCCCCATCCTCCTGGTTATAGCAGAATCTATGAGTTGGAAAGAATCACATAAGACATTTAGTCCAACCTATACTGAATGTACCAAGAATCTCTTTTACATCATGACTGATGAACAGTTATCTTCCTTCCGCCTCACACCCCCTAGTCAGAAAGACTCCAAAGTCTATTAGGGTAGGTTATCCTATATTTAGATATAAAGTCTGAAAAGGTTTTCCTTACATTGTACTTAAAACTGCTGTATCTGCTTATTGCTCCCAGTCCATCTCCCTTAGGCCATGCAGGACAAATTTAATTCCTTTTCTTTACCATCCCTTAAATTATCTAAAGACATCTATGATGTCCCTAGCCATGCCACACCCTTGACTCTTGACAAAGTAGTACTAATTTCTTCAGCTGATCTTTATATGGGATGGTCTATAGTTCTTTAGCTTGGTTCTATTCCATGGCCTTACACTAGGCCATATTTCTTGACTCTTACTAGTCATGTAGCAAATGTATTCTACTTTTTTACAAGTGGAAATCAGGCAGGAGAATATGAAAAAATTTCATGCAAATTATTACTGGTTAAAAAACAGCAAAGGTCAACTTGAAGCACATGTCTCATTGATAGAGGGCCAATAGAATTGTCACATGACAGAAATAGGTTGAAAAATTCAGCAACTTTTGAAAATATTGTGTTGAGGTACCGTCACATATTCCTGTGGCATAAAGAGGGTGCTAAACAGTACATTAATTCCCTTTGGGATGAAGCTGCTGACCAGGGCATGAAAAAGGAGCAAATGCTTAGAAATGATGTGAGAGATGGTGGGACCAGATGGTTGGTGGCTGGCAGTGTTTCTGGCAAACTGTTTTCATCAGGCATTATAACTGTGGCACGTGGGCCTTTGTGCCAGACAAAATCGGCTTACTTTCAACATGCATGGCAAAGATTTCAAATGCTTGAGGTCGTATACTTAGTAACATGAATTCTAGC